>KK499775.1:836229-1260990 GCA_000688715.1 Glossina pallidipes
CACTGAGTAGTTAGTTTTTTCCCAATCGGAGGTATGTTTGAGAAACGGGCTTTCTGGAAGTAAAAATTACGCCAAGCGACCTGCTAGCTGCCATGCTTCCAGACATCGAAAGGTAGGAGATACGGGCCGATTCTTTGATATAAAGCCAAATGTGAAGGCGGCATCCCAACCCCTAATCTCAGCCGAGAACGGGGGATAAAAATGGTGTAATAACGATCCAGAATCCACAAGGGTCCATCTCAAGGGAATGCAAAAGCAGTTCCGGAATAGTTTGGTCCTAAAGTAGGGTCCTAGTTAGCAATACGATGCCACTACGTAAAGATCAGCATGAAATTCTAAATTGAATAAGTCTGTAGTATGTGTGTGTGCGTGTGTGAGGGTGGTGTTTTGTTGACAGTCTCCCGGTCGCAAAAATGCCTATATCGCCTTCAAATTTTGAGGAAACATTGAAAGTTTTTGCAAGCAGGTTGGTATTGAAAATTGTACAGAGCGCAAAGCGATAGTGAAGCAACTAAACTGAACGCAGCTTCGTTTTCCTGAAAGGATTTGGAGAGTAGAAGGCGCCAAGGTAAATGTGTTAATTCTAAATTAATTATGGTTCGCTTCATGACGAAGTGGATTTATTTTTTCGTAACGATACCGTTGACATGGATATCACACAAAAGGGCCAAATTAATTGCAGTGGAGCTCGACCACGACGAGATGGATAAATTTTTTCTTAAAACTACCGCCCGTATGAGTATGAAACAAAAGGACTTCGAGATAAGATTAACTTTTCCCAACAATACCTTCTGGTGAAGTAAAAGGTGAAAAATACATTTTATTCCATTCGTTTTTTATGACAATAAATAAAGATCGGAGACGTCAATGATTTTAATGGCGATGACTACGCCGAATATAACTTTCTTACTTGCTTTTCTTATTCCCAAATGAACCAAGTCTCAATCTGCCTCTTCTTATTTCAAAGGAAAGTTAACTATGCTTGTACGTTTCTTTCGTGGTAAATAACTGAATTAATTAACTTAAAGTTGACCCAATTAACGTTAAAGGACATTAATAAAGTTTCCTTTGACTATTACATTCCAAAAACGTGGCACTTTCATGAAAAAAAAAAAAAAAAAAAAAAAAAAAAAAAAAAAAATGATTTCTGTGACTTTACTTAATGAACTGCCTCAGGTAGTGGAGAAATTTCAAAGAAAATAAATAAAGCAAAGAATATGCGTAGAAAAAAAAGGGCAAAGATTTCCTAGTATTGCAAGGAAATCGCACTGAACACACAAAAAATGTAAATGTAAACATAAAAAACGTAAACAAATCGTTGGTTAAGTTAATTGTGTTTTTACAAAAATTGAGTTCTCTTATTTTTTCTTTACGAATGCCTAAAACACGGCGCAGAAGGAGAAAAAACACTGAACGAATATAATAGAAAAAAAAGGGCGAATGAGAGTTGAAAATGCATTAAAAAAAAAAAAATAAAAGAAAAAATCATACGCAATAGAAAAGCCAAAGAAAAGTTTTTGCCCAACTTGTTAGGACGAACAATAAACGCAGAAAACTAAGAAAACTATACGCGCCATACAGCGAATTCTGAATACCCGTCATCCAAGTTGAGTATGTGAAAGCGATGCTTCGTTTAAGTTCCTTTTCTTGTTTGTATTTCTGGTATAAATAAAATTTATTCAAAGTGACCGTTCAGACAGCTTCTACTAAACATCTTTCTCCGCTTGACTACTATGATGAGATCATAAGACACAATGAGATTACATCGATTTTTTAACTGGTGCGGACTTTGTTAACATTACCCGCAGCAAGTAGCAATGCGCTTTAAAAAAGAAAAGGACTCTTATTCCAAGAAACTAGTAGGAGATGCTTTGTCCATCTGTCGGTCGGCTACACACTTTCGTTTCTTCTCGGCAGTATACGAATTCGTTGCCGAAAGAACAGCTACTTATGTAAGGATTCAAAGTTGGATAGCATTATAAAAGCTGAAGTCCTGTTTAAAGAGAGAATACGTTGATGATTGGAATCACCTTTTGTTAGGAGAATTAATGTTTGGTCAATACGGTGTAGATGGTAACAAATTTCCATTCAGTGCGAACAACGCTTCCTTGGCGAGTTTGGATATGGATTGGGGACGAAATCATAATTTTTGTGCTCATTTTTCGATTCAGTGGCTCTTGGCACCGTTTCTTAGTGATGGTCACCGACGGACACAACTTTCAAGAATATGATTCGATTTTTCCGAATAAGCAAAGTATTTCAGTAGCCCCCTTCCCCGAGTTTATGTTTTATGTCGTATGCACACAACCACAAATTTTATGATCTTACGAAACAAACCAAGGACATGTATTCTTTTCCGATACTAAGTACAACAAACAAGAAATTTGTATTCCCTTTTCGATATATTCTTTTGATGACGCGAGTATTTGAGGCCTACTTTTTGGACGTTCGAAGATAACCGCCAGACATATACATACAGGAGCCGGATATGCATAACACTGTTAGTTGAATTTCTAAAAACTTTCTAAGAATCAAAAAAGTGCAAGAAGATGATCTTTTCTCACTTTTGATATTCCGACGGAGGAATCACAATAAATTACTCTAATATCAGTTTTGTTATAAAATAAGGTTAAGTCCCACACACACCCTAAACAAAAAAAAGGGTCTCATAATGCCTCTGTGACAAGAGTATACTTAGCCTTTACATGAGCCTTTACAGGCTGGCAACTGCATGTACACAGATAGAGGCGCAGGACTAAATTGATTTTCAATTTTACCTACTACAGACACTATATATCTTATGCTTCCTGAACGTCGTCAAGTTTGCACATACCACGCTACGTTCACTGAATAGTCAGTCAATCATCAATAAATAAAGAAAAGAAAATATTTTAAGGAGTTTTTACAGTTCCTCAATAGACGTCGCAAACGGAACGATAAATCTGGCATACTCTCATCTTATATTGCATAAGTTTAAGCGAAGAAAATGATGAAAAGCGAGGGAGCGCAAAGGACAATAAATTGTCCGCATAGTGTTGGACAATTGTGTGCACAAGTTGTGGAAATGGGAATATTTGAGAAAAGACAACATTTTCTAAGGCCTCAATTGTCTGAAATTATTTTTGTGTGGGTATTTTTTTCTTGTTTTGTTTTTTTTCTATTCCATGCAAAGAAACTAATTTCCAAAGTACCCAAAACAATCCTATAGAATTTTTTAGAATTTTTTTTTATTTATTTATTTTTTTTTGGTGTTGAAAGGCTCAAGCGGAGCGGAGGAAGAAGAAAAAGAGAAAAAAGAGGAAGAAGAAAACAACTAACTTTCAAATACACAACAGAATAGTAAGGAACTGAGACGAATAGGACAGCAATGATTGTATCGGACGTAAGAAAGCACAACATTAGTTTTATAAGTTTTTCAACAATAGTCCGACTTAGTTAAGTTGAAAACAGAATAAAAATGCAAAAAAGGACAAATATAAAATGAAAAAAACGAATCAAAGCAAACAACGTTAAGTCAAAACAGAAAAATGCATAACAATGTAGGCGAAGTAATAAAATGACTGAACAAAAAGTGTTTTCAACTTAATTTAAAATTTTGTTGAAATTGAAATGAACAATAAACAAATTGTCAAAAAAAAAAAAAAAAAGTAAACAAGTTTTTTCTGCTCTTCTTCTTACAATATAACAAAAGTTTATTTTTAAACGTACCTGACGAGCTCTAATTTCATATCACTTAACCGATTAAATTCCAAAAAGAAACGTACGGCCCATAACAAAAACGAGTCATCGTGATTATTAGTGCCGGCATTACGTTCCAAGACACGCCTCACTTGACGCACCAATGTGTTATAAGCAGAACTTAATATTTCAATGCAATATTCGCGCAAACATAACCTGAAAAGGAAAAATGTTTATGAGATTAAATTAACTTAAAAATTGTCTTTAAAATAATGTTTCAAGTAAAATTTTCAAAAATTTTTTTATTTTCTTACTACTAAGACTAGGTTGATGTCCTGTAAGGGTCATCACCTCAATAAAAAATATAATCAAAAAAACGTATAAAACTAGAAAAACTACATTAACATACCAAGTAGCCAGTCAATAGAGGACAGATAAGAAACACATCCTCTCTAACATTTGCAATTTGCGTTACATATAAATGAATTTTCGCACGGTTGGCAGAAAATTTCTACTGCACAGGGCACTGCAGTGCAGACATCATGTAGGTATATATACATATATATATGTAGGTGTAGATGGATTTCTTATCATGTTGGGTGTAGATTTCTTATCTAAAGAAGTAACCAGCATAACCGTAAGTGACTCACAGTCGCTTTAGCTGAACACAGGGAACCACGAGCAATGAGCGCATAAAAGTTCCCAAGTGCCGGAAAATATGATCAGATTCCATGAACTTGAACCAACACAAACAAAAACCACGACAGATTTTACACGAAGAGCTTTGTGCGTAAGTCCTAAGCAAACATCCTTGAATAACGGACAAGACCGTTAGGTCTGCCGTAGATTAGCGACTGACTCCGACTATTCGACTGTACAGACATGTCAGGCTTAGCTTAATCGCTAGCTCTGAATGACTGACCGGATGATAATGACTGAGCAAAGATCTAGGAACAGATGGTGACACCAGCTCTAGTGGCTTATATGATTGTATGTCGAAATGTTTGTGACCCACCATTAAATGCCCTACACCATTCTACACTTGATCATATATCGACTTTTCAAAAAAAAGGACTTACATGAAATGTGATCGAAACAGTAGTTCGTTCCAAGCCGTTTTCAATAACGTATGTCGTTGGTCAATGGACCAAATTTCATCAAAACATCTCAACAATTGCGGATTGTAAGTACTACACAAAAAAACAAGACAGACAGACAGAAAATATTAGTATAATAAAACGTGGGTCTGTCTCAAGTCCTGCATGATACACAACGTACTTAACATACGCTTGTACCACAAGCGGTATAGAGTATAATAAGATTCAAACAGAAACAAAGGTTGAAATATTTTTACGATATAAATTTTCTTGGGAACAAGTACAGCTAGATATTTGTATATATGATCAACGTAATTAAAGATATCAATTTATATGACCCTATGTCCACTCGTTTAACTTACACACATGACCTCAAAATTTTGCGTAGAAGGAAGAATTTACTTTCATTTTTTCTTCTTCTTCTTCACGTTACTTTAAGCTTGAAGATCAACAGGATATGTCCATAAGCCCATGCACAATTACTAATAAATTACCAATTTCTCCTTTTTTTTTATGTAAAGACCAAAGTTAAAGGGCTTTTTATTTTTAAAAAAGGAAGGGAAAGGAAACTGCTATAGCGCGGCAATAAAACATTGACTGATTGTTGTGCAAACGAGTGGAGGACTCTTGGAAATGGTTGGAGTATTTTATCAAAATACATTTGCGATTATAACGAATGTTAAGCAAGACGAGCGGAATTAACACATACGCGAATAATGTACATAATATACATATGCGGTTTTAGCGAATATTAAGCAAGACGAGCGGAATTAAGACATACGCGACTAATGTTGAAATTTCAAAGAATTTATTTACTAGCAATTTCTCGAATGTAAATAATCGTAAATTGCAAAAACTCTAGGCAAGCATTGGTTCAAAAGTGTGTGCCGCAATTGCACATATTCCTAACTTGCCCACTTCATCTGAACCCAATTGAACCGTAGATACATCGACACACACAATCTCAACATAAACATAAAAAGCTTAAAAATTGCATTGCTTTTGTTGCTCCGCTGAGAACGGGGATCAGCAATGCATTCATCCGGTTATCAACGATGAACTGTAATAAAAAAAAAATAAAAAAAAAATGAATAACAATTTCATTGTTTTTTTAACGCTGTTTACCGTAACCACTAAACGTATTTGTTGTCCCTATTGTCTGGATGTTTACCAATAAAAGAGATTATTCCGTATAAATCTATAAATATATTCCCAGAAGCGCATGTATACCACATAGCGTAATGGGTATAGTCGGTGGAGGTCATATATCAAATATGAAAGTAAAATATGAACTGTATGCATACCTACACATATACATGAATATATATGTGTACATAGAGCAGAAGAATTTTGTATTGTCGTATGCTTACAGTACAACGCAGTCATCATCGTCGATGTAAAAATATCCTAACAAAAAAATAACGGGTCATAATAATCATTTGTGGAGACTAACGTTAAAAGAAAAACGAGGATTTTCTATCAGTAATCTTTACCTTTAGCTAACCTGAGTCTGTAGCCAAAAAAAAAAAGAAAAAAAGAAAAAACAGCAACAAAAACTCCGTTATATCTACCATTAAAGACAATGTAAGAAATATTTTAACAAAATCCTTCCTTTACAGCTAAGCATTACAGTTATATGTGATGCAATTTTATATATTTTCTCGTCTTCTCTTGCAACATTACATGCATTTCCACTCATACACATACGCTGCTTACTTAATGGAAAATTCAAAATCTCCGCAGGGTATATTTTCCTTCGCCAAACAATGACTTTAAAAAAAAAAGTTATTGTTATTTTTTTCTTGTATTTTTTTTTTGTTTTTTTTAGGTAGAGAAACGACACAATCACAATAACAACAACAAGGTGAGTTGAACTTTGAGTTTACATTGATATATGAAAGTTAGTTAACAATAAAGATAACATTTGCAGCAAATATTTTCTTTTCATATTTTTTACATTGATTTTCCTTGTTTTTCCTATTTCCTTATTTTTTGAGAGGATGTCTGAAATTGAAATATATAATATTTCTATTTTAATTCCTATTCCATGTAAAATAGAATTTTTGAATCTGCAATAATTTAAGCAAACATGCCAAGGCACTCACACCAATGAATTATTTCACTTTTCTATAAACGCATATATTCTTAGTTTGTCCGTCTGTCCATTTGTTAACCCGTTTTATTTATTTACTAATGTTGTCTTTGTTCAATGCAAATTTCAATCTGTTCGTTCGCTTGTTCGTTTTTCTTTAAATTTATCTTTTTCTGTCCCGTTTTCAGTGAGGGGTTTTCTATATACTTAAATCTTGTTAGACAAAAACAGTGAGTGCAGCTCTCTACTTGATAAATCGTTTGCCTTGCGAAGACGTTTTCCAAAACGCTACATCTGAAGAAGTTTGCCTCGAAGTTCTCGAAGTTTGCTTATCAGTTCTCTGTAAAACGTTACACGTTACACGTTATACGGCACAGCTTCAGGTTCCAAAACAAAAACGTAAAAAATTCAATAACAATCAAAAAGAATTGAGAGATATATTAAATACTATGGAAGTCCCAAAAGCGCATCGGTTTCTTGAATCTAAAGCAAAATTTTTTTAAATTAACCAAAAGTCTATATTTCTTGGTTTTTCGAAGCTAAAACAAAGAATGTGTAAGACGTCTACCCACAGATAACATTCTCCACAAGTACAACGGAATATAATGCAGTCTCAGCAGCTTGTCATGATTTGATTTGCTTAAAACTCTTGTACATTGCCATGGGTTTAATTCACCACAACCTGGATCAAGTATGGTCTAAATCTATTGACATGTACCGTATATCTCTAAAAATTCACATTCCGCTATTACATTGAACGAATTCTGCAGAAAACTAGGCTTGAGAAACCTGAGTTCTACAAGAGGCGTACTCTCCAATCTTCTCACTTGCAATGTGAGATAAAAGACTTAACTGAGTAAATCATCTGTTGTTGGTTTGCTGACTCGCAAAAGAAGGAGAAGAGATAAAAGAAAATGCTATGAAATAGAAGTGAAGGGCTTTCTTTGCTCCTTTCTTTTCATTGCTTTTAATTCAGCTCTCGTTAAATACATCCGTGATTTTTTTTTTTGCATTTTCCTTCACAAAAAGAAAGTCATTTTTTTATACTCGTAAAGTAAAGAAAGAAAGAATTAAAGATGAAAATTTTAAGCATTACATTTTTTTTGCCTGAGAACAATTTTTATAAATTGTGTTCATCGAATAGAGGAAAGTTAGTTCCCGCGCAGATGAATAATCAATAAATATTATTTGAAATACAATTTGAAATAATCTTCTTCTTTCATTTGATTGACATCATTGATGGATAGGGACTGATTTTATACAAATGAATCAATTCTTTTGAGACACTTACGGATGATTCCTCAAAAATCTTTTGCATTCACTAATATTTATTCATTAATACGAACTATATATGCACTTGTTCGGTTTTCATCTATAACGTTTTCAATTTGTATGTACGGAATTGTCATTCTATTGAAAGTTTTATTTTCATTCATTTATTGATCTTTTATTAACAAATACGTATAACACAGCATAAGCAAAATTTCATGAAAAAAAAATAATTATATTTTTCTATAAATGCCATCAAGAATTTGAATTCCAATATACAAAAGAGACAACAATAACGTTAATAATAACATTAATTAATGATGAAATCAGCGACCAGGACCCCCATGAAGGTAACGAAGATGCCGCAACAAAGGGAATTACGGACACAACCATTGCCTTCTTCAAAACAAACAGAGAAAGCAAGTGACATTCTCGCCAAGACGATGGAGCCGGTACATGTTTTTTGCCGTCTTAAGCCACTTACTTCAGATGGTGATCTATGCTGTATTCAGGTGATAAACTCTACCAAAATTATTTTAGAAACACCTTTCCAAGTTTTAGATAATAAACAAGCATCACAAAACGAAACTCAATATGTATTCAAACATGTATTTGAATCACAAGCCTCGCAGGAAGATATTTTCTCCGCCGTAGCTCAACCAATGCTGGAAAATTTAATAAGAGGTCATAACGGTTTGCTTTTCACCTACGGGGTAACAGGCAGTGGTAAAACTTACACAATGACGGGAGACGCGAACCATCAAGGCATTATGCCACGTTGCTTGGATACTTTGTTTCGCACTATCTCCGATAATCAAGCGAAAAGGTTTATTTTCAAGTCGGATCATTTAAATAGTTTTGAAATTCAATTGGAAGCTGACGCCCGTTTAGATCGACATAATGAAAATAATCAGTATTTTAAACGAGAATTTAAGAGAAAATATGCAGGTCCACTAATTCCTTCTCAGGGCTCGTGCGATTTGACGCTCTTGCAAGGAGTAAACAAGGACAACATGTATGCGGTGTTTATCACATATGTAGAGGTGTATAATAACAGTGTTTATGATTTGCTAGAGGAAGGAAACATTCAAAAAAATTTGCAAAGCAGAATTATAAGAGAGGACGCCAATCATAATATGTTCGTACATGGCGTAAGAGAAATCGAAATTAAATCTGCTGAAGAAGCAATGGAGGTTTTTCAAACTGGACAAAAACGTAAACGTATGGGTCATACGGTTCTAAATGCCGAATCTAGTCGTAGTCACTCAGTATTTAACATACGCCTGGTGCAGGCTCCTGCCAATTCCCAAGGGGAGCTCGTCTCGCCGGATACAACGACTATTAGAATTGGCCAATTATCTCTTGTAGATTTAGCTGGCAGCGAACGTTCCTCGCGCACAAAAAATACTGGTTTGCGTTTAAGAGAGGCTGGCAACATAAATAATTCGTTAATGACGTTGCGTACATGTTTGGCATATCTGCGTGAGAATCAACAGCAGACAAATGCAGCTCCAAAAATGATACCATATCGGGACTCAAAGATAACTCATCTTTTTAAAAATTATTTCGATGGAGAAGGTCAAGTCTCGATGATTGTATGCATAAATCCCAGGGCAGAGGATTACGATGAGAATGCTCAAGTCTTGAAATTTGCTGAAATGTCACAGGAAGTACAAATAGTAGTGGCAACACCAATTAAATACAATCGTTGCTTGGCTTCGAATCGTGGCAAGGCCAATAAATTACGCAAAACCCCTCTCAGCAATTTGAATGAATTGGATAACGCAGAGGATAAAAATTTTGATGCCGATGTACGCTTAGTTTATACACTTGGCCTTAGTTTTCCGGAGTACAAAATCGATACCCCGGCTCAAGCTGAATCATCTATAAAAGAACTAACGCAATATCTACTACGACGCACAGAAATAAGGAAAGTACTACGCACCGATTTGGAGTCGAAGTTCGATCGGCTACGACTACATTTAACGCAAATGGAAAAAGAAAATTCATCGTTAAACTGTAAATTGGCTTCACTGCACACTTGCTACAAAGAAGAGCTCGTCCGTTCGTGTGCTTTGGAGAGCAAAATACGTGTACATGAAAGTTGCATAAACCTTCTTAACAATAAAGTGAAACGCCGTGAACGTCAAATTGGTGATTTCAAGCGCCAGTTCAAACATCAGCAGACTCTCTTAGATAAACAGGATGAAGAGAAGGAAAATCAAAAGAAAACATTGAAGGCAAAGCTAGCAGTAGAGACGGATAAGCATAACCACTTACGTGAACTGAAACATGCGACATTGGAGGATAATATGCGTTTCAAGGATGAGAATCTTAGCGAAGAGAGTAGTAGTACGGACAAATCGTCCGCTATTGAGCCTTTGCGAATCGCATCTGTCACCACAGCGATCAGTACAACACGCAATACAAAATATTGGACGCCCAGACCTATTGGAGGCCCGACTGTTGTCGACAGACGTCGTCGTAGTTTTCTTGCTTCTAATGACGGTCACATCATTAAGCGCAATAGAATTTAAGCAAAATTTGTTTATTTGCTTCCCTTTCTTTGAGTTTATACAACTTATGTATATTTGTCATTACTTTTCGGTCCTTATACAGTTATTTATATGCGATTTTAATTTTTCTTTATCCCAAGGCTTACTTGATTAACGTCCTTGTTTTAATCAAAATTTGTTTCTAATCATTTGTTGATGTCGTTTTTAATGTTTATTTCTCCGCTCATTTTAAACTTTAAATAAATTGTCCTTCAAAAGCAACGTTTTATAAACATTATTGGATATATATGTCAACCGAGTGTTCCTTTGCAGGAAGACAAACTTTTGAAAAAATTCATGAAAAATGGAAGTACATCGGTTACCAAGCTTTTGCATGTTCACAAAGGCTTGGAGGATCACCTCTATCAAAGATTTGCGTCGCTTATGGATGTGCCTCCGTGCTGGATGTGTACATGCGTTTTTCTTTTCTGTTTCCGTGTATATGTATTTGGTTCTTTTTATGTTCTCTTCTTTATTTTTCTTTAAATGCCTTTTAATCGTTATTGATAACACTTGGCACAAAGATTTACTTCTAAGAATCATTTCAATTTGGCTATTAATTTATGTTAGCTGAATTCCATGTGTAAATAAAATAAATAACTCAATAAGCTTCCGTAAGTTTCATAACATGGAATGGTTGCGACTGGTGACAGTTAGTTAGTAGTTAATAGTTGTAGGTAGTGTTAGAATATACGTGAAAATTTTTATCGATGATAATCAAAAACTCAAAAAAGCAGAGGTGTTATCATTGTGTGTGATACTGAAAGCGTGTTCTCTCAATGCTTCTGCTGAATTTGAAGCCAATAGTTTCAATTTTGGTGGCTAAGGGAGCATTTGCAACAGACATTAGACACAAAAATTAACTACGCTGGATTTTGAATATGTACCACAATTTTTGAACCTCTCGGGCACAACCATTCTTACACAAAGTAAGCCTCTATTTGCAAATCGAATTTTTGCAATGCAATTCCATTATAGTAATTTTTGTGTTCTATGGCAAAAGTAAAATTTGTGTTAAACAATCCGGTGTAGAGTTTTTAATAGTCTAGCCTAGGCCGACTATAATATTTTCACTTGCTTTTCGTGATACGATCGATCCTTTTTACGTGTAACACGGTGACAGTCAGAAAGAAGCAAAGAAAGAGAAAGGGATAGAGAATAAATGGCCGCAGCCCAGTGTCTGAACCCGCGAACATCGACTTAATGGTCGCGCTTCTTATCTACTCGGTTAAGCTTTAGCATATTATTTCAAAAATATTGTGAGAAGCATTCACAGTTTTCAAATCGAGCCTTATATTCGTTGAATCGCCCTGCTCTTAAATGAATACGATTTTTCTAAAAACATTGGTCAGTAGATGAGAGATGTTACAAGTTAACAAGCAGGGCATTCGACTGTGGTTTTCCGGCAACACGTTTTTTTCAGAGCGTTTCGGAAAGGCCTCAAAGTTTCAAGAAAAACTTATAGTGGTGTCCGCCTTTAAAACAACTTATATCGGCAAAGTGTAAAAAATTTTAATTGCAAGCGATTTCATTGTGTGTGTGGTATTCGTTCATTCTAGCAAAGAATTGTAAGTGCTCTCATTACATTTAATCATACATTTGCATAGCAATTTGCACAGTAACAGCATGTTGCTATCGTACATAAGTCATTTAGCAAACGGAGTGATTTTGGATTCGATTGCTATTTTCATCTGCTCTTTAAGAGAAATGAACGCAAGTAAGCAGAGAAGTGTAAATTTAGTTAATTCATCAAATTGATTTTTTTCCCGTGATATTGTTATTTCGTTTTTACCTAACTTCACCAGTTCATCACAAGTTATAACCCCCCCGGCATGCGACTTACAAGTCCATATGCACAGAGATTTCACTCATCCTTACAGCATGAGCATCGTACGACCGCACAATAGTCAGGTGTAATTCGTAGTGACAAGACTACGAAACTAAACACTGGGGTTTTCCATGGTTTTCTTTTACATCTAGTAGATTTTCCATTTTTTTCCTTTTACAAATCTGAGAAATTTCTATTCTATTCCTCTTGGTATTAAAATTTTGAGTTGAAATCAAGAAACCAAGACACGTTTGTCAATATTTTTGACGACAGGTGTCTATAAACCGCAAGTCATTTTCCCTACCTGTTGTAATTGTTCATTGGTTTCAAATAGTGTGCTCTGCTTTAAATATGCAGGCCTGAGTCTACATGATGATGGTGATGATGGTGGTGGTGGTGGTGGTGATGACAAATACTGAAGAAGCAGCATAACATAATAGACGAAACTTTAATCGATATGTATGAAGAGTAAGCACAGTATGCTTAGCACGAGCATCAATTTCATACCAACAGCATCGATTACAAATTTAATGCAAGTGATGACAATGCCTATGATGAAGAATTTGGTCGCCAGACCTTGGGAAGTAACCTAAGCTTATCTTAAAATTCACTAAAGCAAAGATTTATTATATTATACGCGTCTTAAAAGAAATACATTCAGTTGTGTAGAAAGCAAACTCCGAGAGGTGTCGTTTATTGACATATCTACTATCAATATCGATTAGCGTACGCTCTTCTAGCACTTATAAATCAATATCGGTCTACTTAATAACTGTATTTATTACTTTGAGTGTGTGTGACCTTCCCTTACACAGTTTACTGTGCAAACTTATATGAGAAAGGCTAACATGCATCCAGTTCACACAAACATATTGCGAGGCCAGACATGAAAGCCAAAATTCAAAACGTGACTACTAATGTCTTACAATAGCAGCAGTGAGTAGGAATTTTAATAGCATATAAACTGCAGTAACATTTGCCAGATATATCCTTCATAGCTTTACACATCTCATGCCACACAATTTTCATTAGAAACTACAATATTGTACTTACCGCACGGAGAAGGCACTGCGTCGTGTCACCTGAGCTTCTTCGTGTACGTGTCGATGTGAACGTTTCTGTTGCTGTTTTTCTCGATCGAAATCAATCGACACCACACGTTCCAAGGGTTGATGGCATATAATATCACGATCCGAGACAGATTTCAGATTACGTATAACATACGTGCCACCAAAACGCGAATGACGTACCGGTGGAAGTTTTGTGGTCAAACGTTGTTTCTCACGACGACGTGCTGCCATCAATTCTTGCTCATCACGTTGCTTTTCATTGAGACTACGTTGCATTGACGCTTCCGCTAAATTTTCCGCTGTCTATTAAAAAGCAAATTGATGTCAATTACAAAATACGCGACAACAAGAAAATCTTAAGCTTAAAATTGTATATAAGAAAATCCAAAAATATTGCAGTTAACTAATGTTGTACAATGAGCTATGACAGAGATAAGAAGTATAACGAAACGATTTGTCTTCGCACGAATTTTGGATATAAAGCAACTAAAGTATGCCCAAAATGATGTAGATTTTGTTCAGGTGCGTAAATTTTATTAAATTGAATATTCAAATTTCCCTATCGCGTGGGATATTACACGAAACAGAACACGTTGGAAACCACATTGGACGATGTAGGTAATGTTGCAACTATGCGAGACACGAATCGTTTACGATTTCCAAATTACATCTAGCAAGCTCTTTTTGTCGGAACGAACTCGGGATCAGAACCACCGCTTGTGAAGCGCCCTAAAGTTTCTCTCGCCGTGTAGGCATCGTAGGCGTAATTAAAAGCTCAATGACGCAATGATATGCAACCCAGAATATGAATACTAGAGAAAGGGACATTGAACCTTTCAGTAGATCATTATTGCTAGCGTGTAATCTATGGCATAGAATAACCTAAAGTTTTCCGCAAGAGAAAACATGTTTTCGGTGTACGAACGTTAGTGTCAATAACTTTTATGCCTACTGTACATTTCTCAGTCCACACAACATGAGAACACACTTATCTAACTATTTACATAGAATTCGAGGTCAGCGTAACACACAGCCGATTTATACCTTTCTGCACACCCATCCGTACGCGCGTCCGCGTCCAAAGATTAGGATAGAACTTTGTCACATATGGCCGTAGTTGTTGATTAAAGATTAAATTCGTAAGTAGAGGCAAAAAAAAACAAAACAAAAAGTAACGAACAAAAGTTCATAAATATTGCTGATAATAACTTATGCATAACAACTACAACAAATGTCTTTCAGCAAGACGTATCATTTTTAATTAACTAAAAAACGCAATATTTTTGTTAAACGCAATGACAGATTCAGTGGAATCCAAAATTATTAATGGAGCACATCATCCGCCACTTGTTCGCCTCGGTTATTCTTGCAAGCAGCCACTTTTTATTAAAATTTTTCATCATATTTTCACATAAAGCGGCAAGTGTAATTGCGTTTGCCTGTTTGCCTCATTGCGAAAGCGTTGGCGTAGACTTTCTCGTTAACGTGGCTCCAAAGAAAAAATAGTTAAATAATTGTACGACAACAAGCGCCAATTCAAACACGTCAGAAAATTGTATTCGATCAGGACCGAATCTTTTATAGCCATCAGCGTTATCGTAGAAAGAGACTAAAAAAAAGTAAAAAAACTAAATTTTTAGATACTTTAACCTTAAGTGAGCGCGGCTGATTTTTTCGTGCAGGCGTATGAGCATTGCACGCGTGTCCTTTGGAAAGTTTAGGTCACTTCCACATGCTTTTGCACATCTGTAGGCGATATCTTCATTTTCGGTAACGGGAGAGTGTTTACCACAGATACAACACAGTTGGGCGGACGGATAGATGGAACGACGAACAGACGGACATGCTTGGATGCATTCCAATTATGAAACTGGCAAAGAACTTATATACTTTATGGGGTTTTTGAAGCGTGTTTCTGCGAGTTGTAAAGGTATCGACGAAAGATTATATTTTCATACACTATGATCGAGGGTAGGCGTGGTCAATTTTTCCAATCTCTGCACAGGTACTACAGCATCGCCCATAGAATACGCCCTCAAATTTTCGTACACTTATCTGCTGTAGTGTATGCGTAATGAAGCTGTATAGCAGCTAGTACCGAGTAATAGTACTTCGACATTTTAGATTGGTATGAAACATTTGGTTCGACTGTGGCAATATTTTGAACCCCCTTTCATGCAACGGTTCCTACGAAAATTAAACCTTTATGTGGTAAAAAAGTATAATTTTCAATATTTTATGTTGAAAATTGGTTAATAATAGTAAATTGACGAAGAAGTCAGCTTTACTGAATTTGGACTACAGAGATCTATTTTTTGAATACCACCGCATATAAGGATTGTCAAAAAATGTAAACTCTTATATATGCCAGAAAGACCTAATTCTCAATTTTTTATGAAAGAGTGTGAAGATAAATCCGATTTTCACCAGCAAAGACAGGCCCTAACAGAGCTTTGTTAAATATTTAAAATTAAGATACAGTTGAATTTGAATTCCTACTCCGTCCGTATTAAAAAAACTAAAATATTTTTGTGGACACCTCATGAATCTATATGAAAATGCGAATGAGCAAAAGAAATTCCATCTTTTCTTTCGGAGACTATTTTTAATAAATTTGTAAAAATTACATACTTAACTAAATAACACGTGTCGTACTAACATAAGCAGAAGAACAACTTTAGCTTCTTTCCATAGATACCACGTTGCCTTTTAAAGAAAAAAAACTGGACAAAACTTTGAATTTCTTAAAAAAATTATTTTTTATTGATATTCTAATGTTATTCTCTCTTGTTGAAAAACATAATCTATGATAAATCGTTTAATGAATTTCAATTTGATCCGCACTATTTACACACATTTCATTCATAATTTGTGTATCGGTGTTATTTACACTATTTGCATAAATCTCTCGAAATAATTATTATTTACATTATATTTTTTTCTTCTTTTGGTTAAGATTTTACAAATACGTTTACATTTTCAAAGTTTTGTGAAATTGGATAACGTTTCATAATAATTGAAAATTAAAGTATTTCACATAATAATGCAATACAAATAAAATTTTGTTTGGTTTACTTCGAATATTTCATTAGTTATTAATATACTGCGTATATTTACATATATATCAAACACCATATAACACTCAAAGACTGAAAGAGCGGGAGAGTGAGAGAGGGGGTATAGTCTACTTCTTGAAAACGCGAATCAAAGCAGTACATAAATTGTTTTTAAAAGAAACAAATAATATTATCTTTCAGAAATATTCACCACAAAAGCTATAGTCGAGAAATATAATAAGCGTTTTATAAATTTGAATAATATTTCTATTGGTTACATAAAGTTGGTTACATCATATTTATTCATCATATTTATATAAATTTTATCTACACTATTTATACAAATTTCCCTAACCTGATAGTTATTATTTAGATTATTTGTTGAATTTCTTATATATTTTTGTACAATTCATTTTTTTAATTATTCACCATAATTCCCAATTTCTCGACTATATACATAAATATTATACGTTTTGTTTTAACTAAGATACTTTAAAAACATCATATTCTAAAAGTTTTAAGAAATTAGGTAAAGTTTTGTAAATGTTGAAAGCTGAACTCATTTCTACGAAAAAGTAAGATAAAACGAAGGAAAAGCTATATTCAGCTTGCGCCGAATTTTTCAAAAGCCTTTGCGTATTTACATTTAAATACGACACTTGATTGCAAAAAGCAGTCCGCTCGATAAACATCACGGACAAAACCAGATTGAACAAACGGACTTACTTTCATATACACCCATGGCTGTGGCATAAAAGGCACTGTATTTCATAAGAATTATTATACTGATAACTACGGCAGCTGTTGTCAATGGATCTGCCACAATCTGCACATTTAACACTGCTGTCATTACACACGCCTCTACAATAGATATATATTTTCTAATTTATCGGTAAAGTCCATCAATTGTTGTTTCATTGGTTTTCTGTACTCGAAAATACTTTCCACTTTTGTCAGATCTGTAGATTGGAACAATGCTTCAACAAATTTGCAAGTATGGACTCTACAATTGAAGGAATCAACCTGATTATGCTATCTTCTAATACATCTTCGAATATAAAGAAAAAATTTCGGACACTTTTCTCTTTCCGCCCGAAAAGATCAATGTAAATAAATTGTCTTTCTACTACATTTATAAAGGCCAAAGTGTAAAATGTAAATTACAATTAGATTACATTCAGTGAGAGCATTTTCGAGCTTGCTTTTACACTCCGGACTATTCTTAGAGAACAATTCATGACCCTCTACACAACTGAAATAGACGACATTTTATCTTCTAGATTCGCAGATTGAAATATGGATATATATTTCAACTATATGTCTTTTCTATCGTCTAAGTTTTGCAATTCTATCAGGTCTAGGCCAAAACTTGCTAGGATCACTCCAAAGTTTAGAAAACATACCCCAGTATATTCCAATAATAAACTGCTTGTCTCTCATATTCCTTTTTAGAGTAGGGAAGCTTTTCTTGTTATATTTTTAAATATTTTATGAGTCAAACGAAGTTTATTATTGAAGTTTGGTTTCACTTTTTTGGGTGTTCGACGCCTTTTTCTTCTAGTAGTTCTTCTTGCTTAGACTTTCTCCTTTCGTCCGTCTTGTCCTCTATAAAAAATTTCCTTCAATTTAGATTCTACATATTCACAAAACTTTCTGATGTAATCGGTTGCCCGAACATTTGTTTGGCCTTCAAGAATAATAATTTTGACCCTAGAAAAATAACCTTCCAACGGAATATTAGATGTGGAAGTGCTTCCTTTGCTTACATGGACTCCAATTATATTTGTCCATAGAGGCACATAAGCTACATGGTTTTTTGAAAATAGATATGCAAAATCTTTACTAAAAAATATATTTTCTTTGTGAGGGGTAGACTTAGTTTCTGTGCTAACATTGCACATAATTTCTAAGCCCTTTGTATGGAAAGGACTTTGTTCATATAACGGAATTTCACCTTTCAGACATTCTTTTTCCTCACCGGCTTCAACAGTTACATCGTCAGTTGAAATTTTATTTTTTAAATTCCCAAGGATTTCTTCAATTCTTTCATCCATATTCTCTTGCGTAAGGATAGTGAAAAATCCTTTCAACCAAGAATAAAATTCCGCCAATTCTGATATTTGAATGGCCCAAACAATTTGTTTCGTATAAAAATCGATTACTTCTTGATTTTCGAAGCAAGTGGTAATATCTTTTTGGGCCATTCTAATAATGTGGCTACAGAGCAATTGTATGACAAGAAATTCTAAATTTCCACAAGGTTATGTTAAAAAATTGTGACATTTGTGCAAGTAGGTGAAAATTGATTTCATATCGTTGAAAGCTGAGATTACAGCAGTTACTATGGCTTTGCTCCAATCTGCTACTACGCGCTGGCAAATTGCCCAACGCATTCGATGCTGTTGGCAAAATGTTTTCGAAGAAACGAGCAATCGGTGTATGCCATCTTGAAAATGGTTGCATAAAAATGTCTCAGCTATGGGCATTAGAATGACAACAGTTTCATTTTCGTCCTTTGTATGCAGGATTAAACTATATGGAAATATCCGCATGGATTCTTTATCAATTCTTTCAACGACGCTACCAGATAAATCAACCGCATCATTTGCGAGTATGGAAATTAACGCTGCTGCTGCAAATTGTTGTCTGACGTTGAAGATTTGATAATTTTTTTGGGTTCTTCCGTTCAAATTTTAATATCGTCAAGGATCCGAAGAAAAATTTTTCTGCGCTCCTTCACCTTGCACCTTGAATACAACAATATTTCATTGTTCTGTGTTCTCTAAAATTCAAATATATATATTTTAAAGTACGTAGAATAATTTATAAACCGGGTGAACCAAAATTAATTTTAAAAAGGAACCAAATTATATATATATATTTACACACAATATCTCCAAACGACACTCGTAGAACCAGCGAAAATATTTGCTTTATGTAATACATTCAAAGTTAAACCATTTTTATTTTAGGCCTCTTCGCGAGAAGTATTGAGACAAGACCCTAAGATCAAATATCTTCGCTAAATTTTTAAATGTTATTTGCCTGATTGTGTCATTTGTGAAAACGGGATAATAAAAGCAAAGAAGAAAGACAAAGACACACCAATGTTGAAGTAAGAATACATTGCTATTATCATTATTATTATTATTTTAGACTAATGAAATAAATTCTTAGACTAAAAGAAAAAGAGATTGAGTACTAGCAACACAGGCTATCGGCTCTAATTTATAAAAGTACATTAGCTATTGAGCCTACTAGTTTAGTAAAGTAATATATTGTATTGATATTCTACTCTGTAGCTGATTTTAGAATGTCCATAGGATTAGTCGCTCCAAATGCTTCTAGCCAACGAAAAGTTAAGGCAGTCACAGAGAATGTGCTTTATAGTGAGAATTTGTTCACAATTTCAGATTGGGGACGAAGACTTTTTTAAGATCCATTGGTGAGTTGCAATTGTATGGTCAAGACCAATTCTCGAAAATGTTTGGATTTTGATTTTCTCAACATTTGTTGGATATAAAGGTGGAATTAATTGAGAATTAATAGAAGAGTAGTGCTGGTGATGGTATTGTAGATTTCCAAAGTAAGAATGTAATAATTCAACATTTAACGAATTTTATATATGAGAAAAGCAATATCATTTTTCAAGAAAAAACAATATATGGGACATTTTCTAGTTTGGCCGCATTAGAGTCTCGAATTTGAATGTTTTCCATACCCGTTTTTCGCTAACATAATAAATTTCAAAAAGCTCTTAAAAATAGTTCCTATAAACTCAATTTTAATTTGTTTAGCTTGTTTGTAAGATATTTTCATATATATTCATGAGGTGTCCACAAAAATATTTTACATTTCTTAATCTGGTCGCAGTAGTCTCCCAAACGCCAAACTATATCTTAATTTTACAAATTTAACAGAGCCCTGTTAAGGGATAGTGTAGATGTCCTTGCTAGCTAAATTCGGATTTATCTTCACACCTTTTCGTTGTGATGAAAATTTCTTCATAATGGCAATGTGACATAAAAATTAAATTGATTAAATTTCAACCACATGTATTGGATTTCTTGGATTCCACTTCATGTAAGATTTCCCGTGAATAAGAAGCCCTTCAGAAAAAGATTTAATTTTTAATATTTTATACTGACAATTGGTCCATAGTACCAATTTAACAAAAACACGTTAACAGTAGGGAATTTGTAGACCCCAATGAGTCTCATGAAAAGAAAGCCCTTGTATAGAGAGAACACCTAATTTATGGTTTTTTATGACGGAAATTTTATAATAACAAAATTTGTGAGAAGTAAATTAAGTTTGCTAAATTTGGATCACGCCAATTTGGGCATGGGTCCACAATGCGGGCACGAAAATAGTGTGCAATTTTTGATATGTTATTATCGAATGAAGTGAAACACTGTACTATGCGAAGTGGTCTAGAAAGTATCTAATGGTCGGCCTTGCCCGACTACAATTGCCTTCCTGGTTATTATACGACCAATCAGGCGGGGAATGTCTCTTGTTCGTGTAAAACGTTGACGGTCGTAAAGAAGTGCGGAAAAAGAAAAAGATAAGGAAGTGGCTGCCTAGTGAATATGTGCGCAATCCGTGAGTATTATTCCTTTATCGAGTGCGCACCCACTGTAACTACGACCTAAGTAAAGTGTACCGCGTTTAGACTTAAATTCGTAAACACAGACTTGTAATCTGTGATGCGATTCTCACCTACTCGGCTACTCGTACGGACAATACTACGTTAGTACGATATTAGAGAAATAAAATTAGAAACAAAATTCATGAATGATGAATACAAGGTCGATGCTATCTAGTTATGTGTGGACTTTTATTGAGAAGTATAAATATGTATGTGGAAATGATCAAAACTATTCAACGTTAATTATATAAGAATATCTTACCTGTTCACGATAGAGTAGACATAATATTTCCAGACAATGCAAATGAAATTGATGTTCATCGGGTGATGATATTATATACAATATCATATCCAGAATACCAGATTGATGAAGAGCCCAAATAACTTGATCATGCAAACTGGCATCGTTATCGGTACGGCATTCAGCTTCCGGATTAGAGGGCACTTGTAAAACATTACGTATCAATACTAAAATACGTTCAATGAGTAAACTTTGCTCTTCACTGCGTAGTGCCCAGTCCTGTATGAAAAATAAGGTATATATGAAAATCGAAATCAACATCAAAATCGTAGACTAAATAAGTTTTTATTTTTGTTTTTCTAGGTTTTTTTGTTGTTGCTGTTTTATTATTTTGATAAAATAAAATTCGTTACGAACACTATCTCTATAACGTTTTGTAAAATCGTGCAAGTAAAACAAATTAGCTTTTGAGGGGCGGTAGCAATAAAAACACAGTAACAACAACGACAAGAACGCCAACTAGTATAGCATCAAAAAATTATGCAAATCCTTCAAATTACAGTGAATTGAATTATATGAAATGAATGAATGAATGAATGAATGAGTGAATGAACAAACAAACCGTTATCCCATGAATAGGAATTAAGTACACATGGTGTCAATGCGTACGTGCGTGCGTATATCACGGTGGCAATAAAGTTAACTCCAATTTAAACTAAATTCGGTAAACTGAAATTTATTGAATAATCAACTTATAGCTAAAAGGCGTGAATCTCTGTTTATAAGTATATGTACGCATGGAAGGTTCCCTTAAAAACATTGCAATTCATTAATAAATATACTATATATGTGTGTATGACTATATTGAGTATATTATAGACCTTTAGCAACAAAGGACAGCAGCTATTGACATACGTAAAAGGGAAGAGGAAAAGAGAAAATACGCGCATATACAAAAAGAGAAATAATTTTAAATTATAAAACTTAACTAAATTTGTAAACAAATTTCTCTAAATAACGGTTTAACTTGTTGTTGAAATATAAACTGTTCTTAGCACCAATCTCGTATAAACAGTGTAAATGAACGAATGCTTCTACTGGTTCATGCTTTTCTTTTTCTTTTTTTTCCTATTCTCATTTTAATGTAGTCTTCATTTACTACTGATTTTCTTCTATTTTCTCTGTTTTAGTCCCTGTAAAGTACGTTGCTATCGTGTGCTATAAAAAAACTTTCAAATTTATAGGCTTTCTGTCAAAAAAGTAACCAAAATTAAAGAATTTCACTTAATCTCTATTGTCAATGTTTGTAAGTTAATATGAGGCTACTTTTACGAGGCCCTATTTGAATTATTCACTTTAGAAACAAGACTTCCAGATAACATACACAATAAGGCAATAACTTCCACAGGATATTTAGTTATAACGTAGAACGAAAACTCTACCCGCTTTACATATCGATCGTATACCCTGTCATCTTTATCAAACTGTCATACTGTCGTAGTGAACGTCCTACACTTGATGAATTAAGTGTCCATCAAACTAGTCCATTTTCTAAAAGGTCAAATTATAAGGAGAGAGAGAGAGAGAGAGAAAACTAAGTACACATGAAGCTGTACTTTTCTCATGCAGCTGGCGACTGACGAAAGGATTGACAACAATTCGTAGGAAAACGAGTTAACACAAAAAATACCTCAATGAAGTTACTGGCACTGGTAACTTGTTTGTAAAAAGATGTAAAAACAGTTGAGTTAGCAGAGTTGAGTCGTAATGTTCGAAAGGACAAGACCGGAAGAAACACGGTAAACAAAATGTAAGTAGATCTCCTTAGAAGTCTAGATAAAACCTATGCTATCGCAAAATCCCAATTCAGTGGAACGAACTTAATCTCAAAAGGACTTAAATAGAAACATAAAATCACAAAACGACATTTTAAGGTACCGACACTTTATATCGCACATATCTTACACATTTCATACAAATCGTATATTTATGCAATTTGGCAACATTGTATAGATAATTGTACAAATTGTAAACCCTATGTACATACCTAGTCCATGGTTTTTTGCTAATTTTCCGTAAATCCTTAGACGGATTCGACTAATTTTCATTGATGTAAAGATTTTATTAAGAAAGGATTGAGCATCGAACTCCAAGTCCGAAATTACATCTTTAAAATGTTGAATCATCATAATTTAGAAAAAAAAAAAGGATGACGTATTTTGGACGAATTTGTTATGAAAATTTTATTAAGGAAATATTTAAAATCGAACTTAAAGCTCCGAACTAAAGCCTATAAAATATCGATGCCACAAATTTAGGGGACAAAGAAACAACAAGCTTCTTTCGGTACGTCTTTTACGTCTCGGGTAGACTGAGGCATTTACCTTCTTTCTTTTCGGGGCTTTGACGTTTAGTTGTAAAAACTAATAAGCTAAGCCCAAGCTGCTCCGAAAAACGGTTGGTCATCTGATACCTATACTATAGAAGAGTTGGAAGCACAACGTTCGTTCAGAAGGTTTTGATTTGTTGAATATCAATACAGTGTTGAATACAGACAGTGAGAAGAACATCGCAATAGTCTTTATACTCAAAGCGCTTTTGCATGGTTGCTACAACTCTCTCATATATTTCCATCATTGCATGCTCCTCCAAAAAATTGGAAGGTGTGGTCTTACCTTCGCACAATTTTTTTTGCAATTTTTTTTTCTTTTATTATTTTCTCTATCCTTTCAAATGATGCGTTAAATACTCAAGAATGATTTCCCAAGGCTTTTACAGCGAACCAAATACTTTCCATGGCTTAAATATTTCTTCAAGACTTTTCTCTCGATTCTGTTTGTTAATCGGAGTTTTCTCAGAACTATATTTTCCACGATGGATGGCGCATTAACGTACTACTGTTCTTAACCATAAGACTTCAAATCTTAACTCATTCATAATAACATTCTCTGGCAACACAAGCAGGATTATTTCAATGGATTTTATAATCGATTTTGAGCAGATTGTTTCGGAAAGTGTTTATTAACATCGACAGTATTTTTTAAATTAAAATTTTCAGAACTAAAAGACTAGATCTTTCACTGGAGACCGTCCTCAAAAAATGACGCTTGAAATTTGTAAACGATAGTGTGAAAATTCGGGGTAAGCTAAGTGTGCGGATTAGGCCTATAAAAATGGAAGTTTTCTTGTGAGGGTAAGTATTGACAATACCGCGACAAATGCATAGCGATGTGTACAAAATTTCATTTCCATATATTGATTGATTGATTGTAATTAATGTCCCATCATTTTGTGCTCACACTGTAGGATTGAGTCTTTGTCAAAGCCGATGTAATACGGTTGGAGCCCTACAGCAATCTGTGAAATTTCTTATAGAAAAGTCTGGCTGACCTGCTCATGTTTTGGCAAATATTACTTGAAATAAAAAACAAACTTCAAGGAAATACTTAGAAGCTATTTCAGTAAAATAAGTCCCGTTACTTTTTGGAGAGTATCGCCGTATAATTGTATTTGTGTACGTGTAGATATAGTATTCACAAAAATTTGTTTTTTTATTTTATATCACAGACTCTTTGTAATAAAAAAAAAAGAAAGAGAAACAGAAAACGAAGAAGCTTTGGCTCTGTGTGCAGAATAACGTAAAAAAAGAGATTTTTTTTGTATTTTATCAAGTAGGAAAAATCTCGTTTTTATTTTATGTTTTTTTCTTCTGGTATTACTCCCTGGAGTGAGATGACTGTCATGGCAATCGGACTTAAATAAATTTATGAGTTTAAAGTCAATTACAGTAAAAATAATGTGCATTTAAAAAAGAAACAAAAGCTTTTAAAATTTACACGCATCGAGATTAAAATGCGAAATAATTCTTTTTTATCAATTCCTTGATTTCGAATCAAAGTCATAGTTGAGATCGTAAAAGAAAAAAAAAGATAATGTACAAAATTTAAAAAAAACTTTATTCCCATTGTTGCACTGCTACGAATCGTAATTTCTCATCACATAGGAGAGCAAACTACATATTTTCTAAAAATGTGATTCAAAATCTTGTGAGCATAGGAATGACTCGCAATTGATGGCCTGAAAAATAACTTTCATTGGCAATCTTTAGTGGGTAGAAGAAGTTCCGCGGCCAACAAAATGTGCTAGAAGGTTGTTGAAGGAACTCGAAGGAAAATTGACAAATCCGTAACACAAGCCGTCAAATTGATTGATAAAAAAAACCGAATGTTCCTTGCGTTATAAATAGGACAAAACAATGTTCTAAACAGATAGCTTGAAAGAAGAGACAGAGAGAAAATACTTTAACTATTAAGTCTATCGGTGACACTAAAAATATTAAAAGCAGTCACAACACTACATGAATATTTGGTGATTGCTATAGGAGTTTCAAAGCTAGAAATCAAAACGAAGTAAAAGCACTATGGTGGGCCACTACCCACTGTTCAATGCCCTGCATCACTTCCCTTAATGCGGTTATGCACACAACGACTTTTCAAAGTAAGGTATCATATGGGACGTGGTCGAAGAAGTGATCTATTCCGAACCATTGCCAATAGCCTTCGTTCTTAAGCCAAAATAAGCCAGTGTACCTAGTTTCACGAAAATTTCTTAAAAACCGGCTTCTGTAGGTTGAACACAAGAAAACAAGACACGCAGATGAACAGACGGATGAACGGACAAGCTTAGATCGCTTCAAAAAGTGATTGTGAATAGATCGGCATAATAAAAGGTGGGTCTACCTCAAGCCCTTTTCTGTCTTGCACACATGCGCACAAACCAAATATAATTTTGTACCACAGATGGTGTAGGATACAAAAAGTTTAAGCAGACAAGGTGAAATCGACTCAGGGTTTGTGCCTGTGAGAAAATGGATTCCCTTCAAAGGACAAGTTCGAAGCATATTTCAGGGAATTTTAGAAAACAATGGATAGGTGATAATTTATATAATAATATAGCAGCTCAATTATGCTATCTCTCGTGAACGCTTCAAGAAAACAATTATTTTGTGGAAAGCTTTTGCTATGAGAGGGCGTACATCAGATAAATGCCATGCAATTCATAAGACCCCTTCCTAATTCCAAACTAGCAACAAATAATCGAACGCCATTTACGCGAATATATATTGGGTTAAGAGTTAAAGCAATGTTTTTGAAGAAGTTTCTAACCGCATATTGTTTGATTGATGTAAGGAATAGCAACCGAAATTTGAGATTCGAAATCGTTTTCTCAGCTTTCAGAATTAATCAGACTCATTTCCTGAATCGATTGAAACCTAAGACCGGCTACAAGGTTAATGCAAAAAATATACATATATCCATCGACCAACTGATACGTCCACAGTCGACATATCTCTTCATCAGTCTGTCTGCCATATGTCTGTCCTATGTCTGTCCTATAGCCATCCGTAATATTTTCGTCTTCAATCCATAAGACACAAAATTTCGAAAAAAACTCGAGCATGTTTCGACTGAAGAACGACAATTGATCGTAACAATTGATTCGATCGTTCTACATTTAAGACTATTTCTCACTCAAAACACTCTTTTAAAAAAGTCATTGCCGTTGTAATGTAGAAAATTTGATTGCCACCCTTGCCCGTCTACCATGTTTTAAGTAGTTTTTCGTACATTTCTTTCTCTATTTTCTGATATAATATAATAAAGATTATTTTTGTCTTGTTCTTCCATAATATTGTTACAGTATTTTGCTGTGCGTGTAAACCTTTGTAAATCTTAAGCGTGGCAGTTGAAAATGTTTCGATGTCACGGTAACAGCTTGTAGGCATTTACTTTGCTAACAAGTGGTTTCATAATACTATACTATACCCATACCGTCCTTCCTCCAATAAACTTGAATTCATTTATGTTATGCGTATTGTACGATTTTTTCCTTTTTATTGAATTTTCTTTCTCTTTTCTCAGTTTCTTCAAATTTTTTATTCTTTGTTTTATTTTTTTTTGTTTTTTTTTTTTTTTTTTTTTTTTTTTGTGCTCTTAGTGTTCTTGTGGTTTTTTACAATAAAAATTGTTTCTTCTCCATTTCCCTATGAAAACCATATATTGTTGTTTAATTTAATTTTCTTAGGATTCAATTTTTTATATTATTACTACCACTACCACTACTACTATAAAGGAAAGAAATTTTATTAGAGAATCTACAATACACAATGAACGCAAGACAACAACAAGTACAAGAATAACTAAAAATAGATGCGACATAAAGAAGAGTTGTGTAGGAAAAAAAGCAATTCAGAAATAATTGTTTATACTAGAGAGTGCATTATATTTATTCACAAAGCGTATATTGTAGGTTAGTGGTACAATATTCAAGAAAGTATTTCCTTTGGAAACTAACATAAGTTTTCTGGATGGCTCTTTAAACTTTTTAAATTTTTATGCCCAACCGTAAGTAGTTGAATTTGTCAAATTGTATTTATGTCCTGTTCTTTGTTCATGATTCCTCATGATTCAACCTCAGGGTAATAGACACGAAATATCGAGATGGAAACCTAAAAATTTGACATATTCTTAATAAATGGCGATATTTTAGATTTGGAAATATTCGTGACTCGACAGCAGTTACGCCTACAATGGATCAAATAATCTAAACCTGATCTAAAACCCATTGAATTAGTGGGAATTGTACAAAGTCAAAAAGAAAAGAATTGCACTGTGCGTACAAGCAGCACGCCCCTGACAACAACTTGTAAATTGCGGCTTATCAGAGATATTGATTTGAAATAAGGTCCAACTATTTTGTAAACTCAGCTACTAACTCAGTGAAACAAGCAATATTTTCATTGATTAGCTAATCGGCTCCCATTGAGGCTCATTACTCATGTAGTTCGTCATCTGCAATCCTTCGGGGAAGATATGGTGTTATGTTTTTTTCTAGATCAGATATAATACAGAACCAATACCTCTGATCATTAAGAGGTCCAAGTCCTGACAATTCAGGTCTTGCTTCATAAATAACCTCAAGGCAAGTCTTGTAACCTCTTGTACCTCTATTTTTCTTTCAAATCAATATATTTTCAATTGTTAGAGGGAACAATGTAGTACGGATGTCAGATAATTAGTAGATTGCTGATAGCACCGAGAACAAGATAGCCCGTTACTACAGAGAATAAAGACTAGATCGACTGTGACTATATGACAGAAATGCTAGACAGACTGAGAAGAAAAGTTGGATTGATTTTGACTGTGGCTGTGACAGCCCAGATAAAAAGACTTCACTAAAGCGGGTAGAGACTATAGGTGCACTGCACTGAGATTAGGGTGTGAACAAGCAAGATACTGACTGTGACTGTATGGAAAGTAGAGACAAGATACACAGAGCATAATGAAATGTGATTATATGATAAAACGGCTAAACGGAGTTTAAGGGAAAAAAGCTACATTTACTGCGAGTACTCTTGACGAAAGTGACGATAGGCTATGACTAGATAGACTCCTAGTTCTTTCTCTTTTGTTTTTTAAGGATGCAGTGGCAGCGCACTTCCCAGCTAGTGTCCCTACACTTGATTCAAAGCGGAACCGCTTTCACATAACCTTGAGATGGAGCCTTTTACATTCTTGACCCTCGTTATATCATCTTATCTCCACCGTCCTCCCGTGACATTAGGGGTTGGGATGTTGCCTTCGTGTGGCTTTATATGGTAGCACGTCTTGCAAACGAACTGCGCATTTCTTCCATCTGCCGGTGTCCACTACCGTGACCACTAGCAGGTTATCTGGCATCATTTCTAGTTAGAGCAGATAAACTTTTCAAGTTAGAGCAGATAAACTCTTACTACGAGCGCCAGAAAGATTGTAAAGTAAGTGTGACTATCGAGAATAGTAACCACATTGGTCCTAATTACAGAGAATAAAGGTTAGACGAACTGCGATTAGAGTTAAGAAAGGCTAGATAAACTATGACCACAAGGAATATGGGCCATATAAGGCTACCGTTGTAATTGTTGAGCAAGGCCAGATATTCCGTAACTGCAAGAAGTAGGACGTGGACTTCGCCTAAAGCAAACTCAATTATTTTTTTGCTTCCTTTTATAGAATTCTCTATATAATAACCACTGTAACATTGAGGCGAGATATTCTTAGACATAAACTACAATGAACCTCGAAAGCAATCGCAAACTAAATAAAAAATACCTCAAAGTATATATCATGATTTCCCACATACGGTTACTTCTCAGCAATTCTAAGGCAAAAGTCGCTCTACATTAAAATGAGTTCTATGCACAACTTTTCCTTTCACTTTATTTCACTTTAGTTTACATAACGCATATATAGAATTTATACGCAAAACCTCGTATCGAATATAAATTTTTTACTAAAGTTTTATGCTCGAATTTAAATATCGCCTTGATCTCTTAATTTTTAAAACGAAATTTGCATACATTTACAGATAGGTCAGTGCGTATGTAGTGAATGGTTTGCTATGGTTTACTAAAAACAAAAAATTGCTTTTTTTCCCCAAAAACCAAACAGTATAGAAATTCAAACATCCTTTTAGATGGCCATCAAACACATATGTTCCATATATACACGCATGCATGTAAGAGGAGGATATGGATATGGATATTATATGTTTTTAGGCCATAAATCGGATTTTAGATTTCCTCTTCACGCACTCTCCGATGTTTGTGGAAAAAGAATGATTTTATTTTTTTTGCTTTCCATACAAAAATATTAAAGCAACAACGCTCCTAGAGACTTTTTACATTTGGATATGAATGAATGAATATTCAAATATCGCTTTATTTGTTCGGAATTTTGCTAAAGGATTATTCTCTCTGTTAAATAAAGGAACAAAGTTTCTGTTTGATATCTACTAGCGTTCGTTTTCAATTTCATCTTTTATTAATTCGTTTTTTTTTTTTTTTTATTTCCGCTTTTCTCAGCACACTTTTCGCTTTTTAAACTTTTTCTTGCTTTTTCATAAAACGCATTCCTTTCAATTGCACCCAAAAAGGCACGAAAGCATGTTCTTGCATATGCACTTATTTTTATTAATTTCCTTGCTGAAAGCGTCATTGGCTTTAGTAAAGAACCACTTAAGCACTCACTGCTTCTAGGAAAGAATGCAAAAAATAAAATACGAGTAAGAAAATTATATTCGCTTTAGGGCGAAACTTTATCACCCATCACGGCCACCCAATACATTACACAATTGCGAAATATTGCGTCAAATATAGGCGGGACAATTGTTTGATTGGAAATATTTATATAGATTGTGACGTCAACATGTTTTTTAGGCTAGAAACTGCAAGTGTTTGTAGGTACTCTCTTCTCTTCGTGTTTGTACACGCCTAACGGCTCTTTTTTCCCTTACAGCTTAGAAGAAGATTCTCAATAATGATTGCACCGAGTTTGTAATTGATTTGTTCAATGGAAAATGCAGTAGTCGGCCTAGTATGGGCGGGGTGATAAGCGAACTTCAAACTTGATATGCGGCCAACTCTTTGCCAGGTTTCAAGCTTCTTTGAAATAACAGACGACGTGCGAAGCGCAGAAATAGGCATACAGCGCCACAACTACTAGTCCTCTGACGCTGGTCAAGAATATTTATATCTGGTGGCATCCTTAAATTGTATTTCTGAGCCTTGCAAAAGTACACTCTTAGCCTACGCTAATAAGTACAAAAATGTGAATTTCTTTTAATTATATTTTTCAAAGGAAAAGTATAATAAAAGAGAATCAAAATGATCAATCAATCGTGCTTGTACTTCCCTTAAGCAGATGTAAAAAAAAAAAAATATGTTCTTCTTAACACAAGCTCTTAATACCTTTCATCAAAAATTAATTAATGAAAATATCTGTTTCTTTATTGATATTGAGCGCACAGAGTAAGCCCATGAAAACGATAGGCAGTTGGGATAAAAAAATGCCAAATTTCAGAGTCCGGCATTTACAAAACTCAGAAAAGACAAGAAATTGAAAAAACAAAAACTATTTTGATAATGAGACGCGTTATGGAAGCGCATCAGCCTACAATAAGCACAGATCGCCTTTGCACCGAATAACTGTATTTTCGTTCACTTGCTTTGAGATTAGGAAAAATTTGTTTCATTTTCTTCTTCATCTAGACTTCACGCTTTACCCATGGAACACTGAATAATTTAGCAACATATGTAGATAAATGAAATTTTTATGGTGACCTACAGCAACTTGAAGTATGCTAACGCTAACTTGCCTTTTCTCGCCTGAATATATTGGAATAGCAAAATGCTTGTAATAGTTTTTGAAAGTTGGCCACAAGAGAGAGCAAATAGTAAAGACTATAACGGCCTTAGATTAATCTCTTTGGTACGATCCAAATCTTCCCTTAAGGGAAGAAGAATGCTAAGGTCCTGGTAACTATTTTGTTTTTTATTACTAGCGAAACCCACGTGAGTTTAGAAACATAGATTATATGAAGCACCGAAATTAAAAGAATAATTGCCGGCATAGCTTTAAACCAAAATATGCCAAGGAAAAAATTATCTTTCTACCACGTAATTTTCATGCGATTAGTTTTTGACTGAACCGTTTATGTAATAAGCCAACTTTTCGCGACCGATCATACTACTTATCCAAGATTTTAGAAAACATGCAACTATATCTAGAATTTGTACAGATTTCAGCCAGTTCATGTCCATCAGTGAATGGCACATTTTTGTGCTACGTGCTTAAGAAGACTACAGCAATTAATCACACCACTGTTAACCCGCCGCTTCATCCGGTCGACGTTGTGGATAAATTGAAAAAATTAATTGCCTTCATCATGGATTTTTAATAAGCCATCCCACACACAGTACTCCGATATTCACCGATGACGTCATAAATAATCTTATATTTCCATGTAGTTGTGTTAATTGTTGCTTTAACGTAAATTGAATGACAAGAATGTATGTAAGCAGCGACCCCATGCAAATAAACTTAAAGTAAAGAAAGATTTCCCCGCAAGGGTTGCGTTTTTGAGCAATGGCTTACAACTAAACGCATGTAACATCGCAGACAAAGGCCGAAATCGTGTGGAAGGATTTATTCGAGAAAAAATTACTTAATCAATTTTGGATGACTATAGCGACGAATGAGACGATTTATAGGACAATCTACCAAATGTCAACAAACTTTTGAAACTTTGTTATTTTCAAAATGTCGATCCTATCTATGCTTTCAACAGAAACAATTTGAACAGAAGACAAAAAGGATTATACTCGGCTGTCACACCGAATTTTTTATAAAATAACATCGGGAGATGTCCGAATTATCAAATCGAAGCCGCTCAACCATCTAATAACATAATGAAACGATACAAAACTGAAGAAAGGGGTTGAAAATAAATCAAAAGTAGCCACCAACATTCATTGCCAGTGTACGTGAAAATTTTGGTTTTGCGTCTAATGTCGATTGTAAGTAATCATCAAAAAATCCTAGGAAGCAGAGTATACCCTGTGCTCATCCAGAAAGATTTAAAAGCGACCCCACGTTTTAAACCGATCGATACAGGATCACAGCCAGAATTATTTTCTGTATCGATTTAAGTTTATCCATCCGTCTTGCTTTCTTGTGTTTACCTTACAAGCTGCAATTTTTGAGACAATTTAATGAGATTTGGTTGGGGGAAATGTTTTGACCTAAGGACGAACGCTATTAGAAATGATTAGAATCGAACCACCTTTTCGACCGCTTCTCATACAATGCCCTATTTTCTATAGTCCTTATATGAATAAATGTACTGATGGTGTAGGGTATTTAACGGTGGGCCGCGTCCCGCTATAGTGTTTTCACTTGTCTTTACTGTGAGTTTGTCAGGAACTCTGTTCTGAAATTTCTGTTTTATTAAATTTGGTTTAAATTTTTAGTCTCTTTGGGCGTGATTAGTATGCAATGTACGATTGTATAACCAACCTTTGGCTAATCAAAAACCCTGCAATCAAACGGATGTGACGAACTCATTAAATCATTAAAGGAATAGAAATATTACTATTCCGCCATACTTCGATTAAGGATTCATACGCGCGTCTATCCCATGTCGTTGAAAACATATTTCAACAAATCCTTAAATCCCGTTGTTCTTATTGTCTCTTTTTTAGACTCTATTTTTATAAAAAAAAAAACATTTCATTTTATTAGTGAAGCGAGACATACTTTTAGCCGAAAACCTATTTATTATAAAATATAATCCGCCTGAGTGGCCGAGTAGGCAAGAGTCTCGACTAGCAATTCAATGGTCGTGGGTTCAAACCTCAAGTGCGGTAGAGTTTTTAATAATAAAAATAATAATAATATTAATAAAAAAAAAATAAATAAATAAATAAATAAATAAAAAGCCGAAAGCCTTAGATGCTAGTGCTTTTAAGACTTTAGTCTTAGAATTTATTCTCTGGCTAAATTTAGATAATAATAATAATAATAATAATAATATAAAATATAGAAAATGTGTAGAAAAAAGAAATTCTTTTTTTTTAAATCATTCATTTCCTTCTACTCCTGCCTACTAGTACGCCAACGTGTAAAAAAAGAAAAAAAAGTTAAATTGATATATTTTATTCGGCACGTCATACCATTTATTTGTATGCAAATGAAGAGAATTGCTTTCCTTCTATTACCATTATTATCACTATGAAGGGTAATGATTTTATGTTCCGTCATGTTCCGTTTCTATATATATGTGTGACAGACAGTAATATGCATGCATTTTTTGTCTTCCTGTCACAGTCATCACTGGACGATATGAGTGCACTAACTTGGACATTTCATTTGTAACGTCGCACATATACAAGTGAAAAGAATATACGTCAAAGGGTACAGCTAAGTCCTTAAGTCAGTCACTCTCTGCCTGGAATGTTTCCATTGCTGGAAAAGTGAAACCAGATTGACAGACTCTGCACTCTTAAGTGTTTCCCAATCCTCGTATATTCAAATACAAACTGCACCCGCCCTCAACCGCATCAATAATAATTGAATTAAAAAAAAAAAAAAAATCTGAAGAAAAATGTGAAAATAATTTCATTTGGATTAAATCTACACCCAAAGGCCCCTCATGAAGTAATTGGGCGAAAGTCGCCAAAAATTAAATCGATCTGAACAATTTTCTTCGATTATCATTGTGATGTGCGCACTGACTTCCTTCCGCCGGGCCAAACTGTTAGCAAGGAATATTATTCGAGTTTGAGGATTACTATGAAGGTGACGAAATAAATTTGGAATAGTAAGTACAGTTAAAAAAGAAAAAATTAAATTGGTCTTACTTTTTGGACACAATAGTAGAAAATTTCGGAGAGAGAATAATTGCAAAACTAATTTAATTTGGATTTATTTTTTCTCAAATGTATTTAAATTCTTAAAAAAAAAACTTCAACAATCCCGAGGCAGAGAAAATTTCAAAATAATTTGATACGAAATACATCCTTCCCCGTATTCCCGTCTGAGGGAATGAAAAAAACTAAAACCCTGTCGAAGTTAAATTACAAATAATTTTATTTAACCCGAGCATACGTCTCAAAAAAAAATCTAGTCAGGAGAAAGCTGAAAGAACATTGAAGTAAAGGAAATTTTTGAAAAACACTCTCCAACACAGAAGCATTTCAAAATAATTTACTTTGCACTGCGTCTCCGCCACTAACCAAGCCTCTGATAGTGGAAGAACTGAAACTAAATCGAAACACGAAATCTTTGGAAAAATGGAACACTCTCGAAGGTACTAAATATTTCAAAACAATTTAATTTAGACAGCGGGTCCGTCGCTAAACAAATCTCCGTGTAGCGAACAAACCGAAACAACATCGAAGTGAGAAAAATTTCAAAAACGAAAGCACTCTGGAAGACACAAATATTTCGAAATATTTTTATTGGAATTATATGCATGCACACGCTTTTAAAAAAAACTGACTAAAGCCGATAGTTTTAGACGCTACTGCTTTAAGACCTTAGTCTTAGAATTTATTGCCCGGCGAAATTTATAATAATAAAAAAAAGAACTGGCTAACACCTCAATGGTCGTGGGTTCAAATATTAAGTGCGGTACAAACGTCAATAAAGCCGATAATGCCAGAGGCCAGCGCTTGAAGACTTTAGTATTAGAATTTATTTCGTCGGCTAAGTTAATGATGGTAATAATAATAATAATAAAAACGGAAATAACCTCAAAATAAGAAAAATTCCAAATAATTGTTTTTGTAATAAAAAAATAATAAAAAAAAAATAAAAAAAAAAATTTTAAAATAATTTTATCTAAAATTTTCAAACAAAATCAACCCGCGCTTATAATAAAAACATATATATATATACGATATATATATATATAATAAAAGGAATAAAAAAAGCAATACTGAACATGATATTGCGAATTCCTCTTTGAGTGGTAGGTATCCAAAATTCTTCCTAAAGCTGCCCATGAATTTTTTTCTTAGTCGTTTTTTTATGACAGTTTTCTGACAGTTTAATTGCATTTGGTGAACTGAAATCTCGGTACCACAAAATGAATGCAACGTCAATACAGCTGCATATATACACACACAGTAAATACAGAAACAGAAAAACACAATCGCACACACATAGGCATACACACATAGGCAGTTATACATATAACCAAAGCTATGAACAAAAAAGTTTATTTAAATTTTTGTGGCAATAAAACCGAAACTATGCCAATTTTATTTTAATAGCATTATTTTTACACAAACTGACAACAAAGCAGAGATTATTCTCGCACAGAAAGCAAAAAATATGAAATCGTTTATCTTTCACTTTAATATTTTCTTATATAATTATTAGACTAAGACTGCAATAACCGAGAATTGAGATGAGGATGAATTTTTTTTTATGCACATAAACCGTGAAGTAATTTAACAAATTTTTTTCCTTTTTCTTTTTGCATTTATGAAGGAAGCCATAAATTTCTTTATTGAGACGATTATGACGCAAATTTATATTTCTAAAGAAGATTGCATAGGAATTTATGTGATTCTAAAAACCTATTTAAAATTGAAGTACAATCGGTGTAGTAAGTAAGCATAAGTACTGGCGGGTTAATTTTTGCACCTGATCATCTTTATGTATATTGTTTACGAGCGCATTGTCGAAAAAGTTTGAGGACATATTTCCGCTCAAGAACTAATCCGCTTCAAAATGCATTAAACAGAATAATTTGTACAAACTTTTCCAGCACAACGTCGTATTCATACCCAGCGCCACTTGTGATACAAAGGCATATTTAGTTTGTCCCACCAACCGAAAGGATTTGAGATGCATTGCAACGAATGATTCAAAATTACTTTCCGAATCACTTTCTGAAACCTGCAGCCCGCAATTTTTGAGAGATTTTGGTGAAATTCGGTGTACTGGTACGTTTTGCCTCAAGGACAAACGCTTTTGAAAATAATTCGAACCGTTGTCGACCATTGCTCATACAACGTCTTATGAAAAATCATTATAATGAATAACTGTAGCCTATACGGTATATAATAGTGGGCCATGTCCCACTCCACTTGTTTTTACTACAATTCTTGCAGTAGTTGTAACTTTTTAATCAAAACAAACTAGAAATTCCTGTTTTACTAACTGCTTAGTACTGCTTTACTTTCCTGTTTTAAATTATTAGGTTCCCTGAGCATGATAAGGATATATATCTAAACTTTGGCTAATCAAACACACGTACCTAACGCACGAATTCATTTACTAATCCAACAACCCCACTATAGTATATTTATACATTTAATAGAGTGGATTGGTCAATGCTAAGACTAAACCTAATCCCTTTAGCCCTGCGTAAGATTGGTTGCCGTTCACTGAAGTCTTGCACTAACTCAGCATCAAAAGCCATTAAAATGAAATTGATTTGGGAATTTCATCGGAACTAATTTAAGTAAAGCTCAAAAATGTATACATTTATAAATTCACTTGGTCATGTCCATCAGTCCACTTGGCGCCTGTCACGTGTGTCATTTACAGATGTCAACGTTGCAAAAAATTATGTTAAATAGGTTCGTAAAATATTCCAGAATTTTATCAAAATTAATTGAAACAAAATGTACGAACATATGCTGATATTTTAAATCCACTGGACCAGGTTCTTTAGTCCGTTTATCGTCTAACAATTGCAAAGGAAGATTTGACATTCCCAAAGGAGAGTTTGAATAAGCGCAGTGTATTTAGAATATCTTCCACAATACGAGGACCCGTCATAAAATGAAGAACAAAACCTTAGGTCTTCATTATATTTATACCAATAATCTACAGCATCTAGCAGATGCTATTCTAAAATTTGTTATAGATATTTTATATCAGTAACTCTCTATTTCAAATCTCATAAGAGTTTTCGTTAAGAAATTTGATAAGAAATTTCTTAGAACTCATTTTAAATTTAGTTGAGCTTTAAACTATCTCTCAGAGTCAAGTAAAATCTATTTCTCTTTAACTTATTTTCAATGGCACGCTTTGCTTGTTGTTTATTTTTAAATTCTTTACATACACAAATTTCAAATTCATTTGGGCCTTTTCACCTAAACAAAATTCAGCTCCTATGTCAAGTGCTCTACAGCACAGCTCAGCAAAGAGACAGGCGTTTTCCTACGTTATTCGTATTTCTCCTTTCAGTCTTTTTCTTCTTTTTTTTTTTTAAACTTCATTTACTTTCCATTTTATCTGAAAAAGTAAAATTTTATAATGGGCTTCTGTTTAGGGATCTTTAGTAGCCATCAAAGGTATGTATGCGAATAAATGAATGAATAAATGGAAAGCTGTTGTAGGCGTTTAAATTTAATTAAAAGGCAAAATCTTTGCTCAAGTGACGAGAAAGAAATGAGTGAAAATTTAAAAACAAAATTTTATCAGAAAATTTCCATTTTGTTTTTGTTAAATTTCTTTAAAAAAAAGTTGAAATATTTTCAAGATTTTTCAGTTCGTGAACGTCAACGCAGCAAGTCAGGCCGATCGTAGTTTGACAGACGAGTATTGCAATTTTTATACTCAGACACAAGTACCGTGAAAACTTCGTGCCGTGAAGATTGAAGAATTTTATTACAAACTATGCACGGAAGCAACTTATCCAAGAGCAATGAGGACGTGAGATACAGCACAGTTAAGATGCTGGAATTAACGATAACGAAGAAATTTATGCAATAAGAACAAGTTAGACCCCCTAAGACAACATGAAAATAATGGAAGTTCAATATAGAAAACAGGTAAGTCATCCAAACCACAATCGCATTCAACTTGAAAATTGACATTACCGCAAGCAGCGATCACTTTGCGTGCAAAAATAAAAGAAAAAACACTACACAAGCAATCTTAAAGTCGCGAAAAAACTGGACGTCTCTTATCAGGCTAGTAAACTGCGCCGCTTCTACAGACAGGCATCTCTCACAAAAGAACATTTGACGGCAAAAGCGAAATCATCTCCCATTTTGCGCTTACGCTTTCGTTATGGCAATCATCGAAACTGATGCCTATAGTGTGTGTTTTACGTGCACCAGTTTGACCATAACTTAATACCGCGGCATTAAAGTTACGAAGGCACTTATTTAGAATACCCGAAACAGTTGAATTGTACACTTCTTTGTCAGAGTTTCGCTTATGGAAGCTAAATTAAAAGTAAAGGACTCTGTCTTGTTAACAAGGATCTGATTAAAATTCTCCTGTTAGTCACGACTAACATCTGAAAGATTAATGTCTTCAGGCCACACGCATGCTGTCCACATTGCCTGTTTTCTTTAAATTAAGCAACAACTTTTAAGAATGCTTGTTCTTCCGTTAGTTACTGTTTCTCCTTTTTGCATAAGCGTTCAATTTCGTTATTCGTCATGCCATCTGTTTTCTGATATGCTATATGTTTTTAAGACACTAGCGAATTAATAAAGCAATTAACATAAGACAAATTAATAGTCTTTTTAGAAGAAGAAATCGTGCAATGTTTCACAAAACGTACAGCCCATTGCCCATAGAAAATGCGTTCAAATTTTTATGAATTTCTCTGCTCTAGTTTATGAATAATGAACAAAAACAAATGTTTTATTTCTTTTAAGAAAACAGAGATGTTATCAGTGTCTGTGAGACTTTAGGCGTACCCTTCAACCAATATCGTCCATTTCAATAGCAACAAGCACGGAAGAACTTGTAATGTTTTCCACAAATTTCAAGTCGATAGCTTAATTGGAGAATATTTACAACAGATATTACACAGACGCCCAGACTAACAACTAACTGGACGGTTGAGCATGTTTAAATCGATTCAGAATTTGATGCTGATCAACAATATATGTATTTAATGGGGTATCTGAAGCTGGTATAAAAACCATGAAAGAATCAAATAAATGTGTTGAAACAATGCAGCTAAGTTATCGAAAACCTATAAAAGTTTTCTTAATGAAGAGGCTTTGAAATTGAAAGAATAATATGTTTTCGAAACAAAGTTTTACTATTAGTCTCCCCAAAGGTTCAATAATTTTTCGACAACTTGATATTTTCAAATTTAGTTTAGTTTAAATGAAACACTTAAAAAAATGTATATATAAAAGTAATTCTTTAAGTTGACCTCCTCTAAATTGAAATGGCTTCTCGCTTCTCTGTTGCAATCTTGAATAAATTGCCAAAAATCATTTGTAAGATATAACCGCAATAAACTTTATAATTATTAAGCAAAAAGTTTCTTAAACACTAAAGAAACCTTTAACAATTGCTTACAAAGTTATTATAAAAATAAAATAAAGTTTTATTTTAAGATCTTAAAAGTATTGAATTGCTATTTATTTTTTTTTTTTCCTTTTTTTATTTAGATGGCTTCAACTTCTTGTTTTGTTCTCTTCTTCTTCTTTTTTTTTTTTGCAATATTTTGCACACACCCAAAACAAATTAAGCTCTTAGCACTTATAGAAGCTCTTATAAAAGCATGGTACGTAGTGTGATGTACGTGTTGCTTCTTATCTTCGCAAACAATTTTGCAGAGAAAGAGATTTTAAATTTAAGAAAGCATTTTTCTAAAATTGACACAATTGTCAGTTATACGAGCAGAGTTTAGCGGAGTATTAAGGAAGCCAAAGTCTGACACAAACATTATGCGATTGTTGTTCCAACCAAAACCTCTACGAAAATATTTTACAATAACAAAAACAATGACATTAAAACACCAACAATTTCTAGCAAATTTTTAGAAAAAGCAATAGTTGTCAAAACTTTGTATGTATACCCGACCACCCCCGCCCTCTCGAACGTTCTCACATACCCACAATTTGAAATGATGAAGGAAGCAGGAGAAAATAACAAAAGAACAACAACAATGTCGCATTCGAATTGTTAGAAAATTTGCAAATGAATGTAGACAATTGTCAGCAAGCTGTCAGACGCTTTGGCAGTAGCAACAATTACAACGACAGGAATAGCAATAAAATAGGAAAATTTCAACTTCAAGTCTAGTCTAAAACTTACAAGTATTACTTGTGTTGTTATGTATGCCTTAAAATTATGCAGGAGGGTAGCAAAAATCTTATAAACAATTATTTAATTATTTGATAAATTGTCGTAAAAGAATGAAGAACTTTCTTTTATAATTAAATTAAAATAGAAAAGTCAAACAAATCATATATCTCTCTTCTCTCTCTTCCTCTTTTTTTTTTGCATCATACTCACAATTTCCAAAGATTGTTTTAATTTATCAAACAAAGACGACCATAAGCTTCCACGAGTAAAAGCACTTTTATAGCTTTGCAAGATATCAATGAGTTCTAGAAACACTTTACGTCCATGATTGTCTCTTGGTGGGCCGTCACGATACAATAGCAAAGTGGGATTAGTGAGAATAACCAGCAAACGTATTAGTACGTCAGCGTAGTCGTTGTCGTTTACATAATCGGGCAGCATGTACACTAAATCAGTTTGCAATACTTTTGCGCATCCTAAATGCCTGCGATATTCATGGTTATCTAGATCACGGCGCAAAATCCAAATAAGATGCTAAACGATAAAAGCGCACAAAGCAAAAAAAAAAAAAGAAAAAACAATGTAAATGAATTTTCTTTACAAATTTTTTTTTCAATTACAAACACACATACCTTTAAACCTTGTATGGCATCAGACTCAGCATGATAACGTTGACCATCAGAGTATCCCAAAGCAGCACAAGTAGCATCAATATCTGCTAATAAAATTGACATTTTTTTCAATCACTTGTTTTCTCGTTCTTTCTAATTATTTTGTTAATTAGAGCACAAAATCACAAAATAAAAAATAATTTCACATAAACAAGTTGCAATATTCTTGATGCGCTTCGTACAAATCACAAATTGTTTATAAATTTTTCCCGCCAATTTAGGAGCAATTTAGCAAAATAAATAGCTATAGCACCTTGAAGCAGCTGTTGAATGCATTTAGAGTTGCCGTAAGTAATAGATAACTTTAGCTCGTGAAGGTATTGCCATATCTATATCGTTTTTCTTTTGTAGATTAAATTAATATTAAATATTTTTCGCAAAAAGTATGTTGTGGAAATTATAAATAATATATTTTTTAAATTGTTTTTGTGATCCGTATGTATATGAAAGAAGCCATACTAACAAATGCTAAACTGCTTTAAAAAGTTTACCACTACTTTTCACGTAAGCCTTAAAGCAGGCAACGATAAAATGTAGAATTTTTGAAGTTAAATTCACTCAGATATTGCATGAGAGCAAAATGTTGATTGGCAACCGTGGAAGGAGACGAAAGCTTGACAACTGGAATGCTGGCCGACAACATCAATGTGGCCCATTCAACGATCGTTCGTCGTTCCAAAAACTCCAAAGGCACATAGTGACTACGCTCCGGATTAATCATTTAAAAAGGTTCCCGTTGAATTTTGATGTTTTCTTTTTCATAATAAATAGTGTTAAAGAAAGTCCGATAATACCGTTTAAAAACGTCTGATTGTTACGCACCAACCTATTAAAATTTGAAATATGTTTAAATAATACATATATCATGAAAGTCAATAGGCATTTTAGCAAAATGGCCAGTTTGAAGCTTTAATAAGATCAAGTGAGTACATTTCCCATATACTTGATAACCTAACTAACGATATATTTTGTATATGTTGGCAGATTTACGAAACAAGTCCGCCAATATATGAAAGAAAACAATAAATTGATGTGTCCCTGATTTTTGAATTTTGAATATGCTGACAATGCTTTGTACAATAAACTTACGAAAAGAAGACATTTAATATAGATGGGTTTGATGTGCCACCGAATACACATCTCTGGCAACATGAAAGGTAATTAAACGTGCGAGTTCAAAAACTACTACGTATGCGTGTGTTTGTATATTTATGTAAGGGTTGTGGTCTTGTATGGACGTCAAGCGAAGAGTTCCTTTAAACCAGTTAACTTTGCCGACCTCTTTGGAAAATATGCATTTTAAATTGCGTCCAAAAAGTTTGCGATGGCGTGTACACTTGCCTTATAAAGAGTATATGTAATACGAAATTAGATTGTAATTAAATAACTTGACAAAGCGACGCACACACATTCTAAAATACATTATTGTGCAAATACACATTCATAATATTAGAGCTTTATGAGGGAATACAACAAGAACGGATGACGCATATATTCTGGTTGATATTAGTTCGTGTAATATTAAGCGTCTCTTTAAGGGCTTTTTCCTTTACGGATGAAAAGTAACGAATGAAGTCCTCTTTTTTTATCATTCTTACTTTTCATAGAACTTCCCATTGTTGAGACTCAATTTTTGCGGCAATTTTCATTGATTTTCTTATTACAATTTAGTGCAAATTAAAAAGTAATGTAGAAAACGCGGAACACTCCGTGGTACCGATCATTGCTTTGAGGCAAAAAGTTTTAAAGATCGCAAACATATCAAATTTGGTGGATTTAGAGATTTAACGCACTAAAAGATCTTGTCCATGTTCAAAGGCTTTAAAGCATCAACACGGTCAGAAAGATGCTATACAACCTTTTCCAATAAATAATTACATTTTACACGAATCTATGGAGGTCTCTCTCCAAAAAGCTCCAAAAAGCCTTTCATTTTACTTATGTTTTGCATTATTTGAATAGACAGTTTGTATATATGTAGTCGTGTACAGATTGATGATGATGATGCGATGAGCGTAGATTATGCACAGATTCGCATACGGATTTTACGGAGTGAATAAACTGCTCTTAAAACTCTTATGTAAGCACAGATTTTCTGATATATGTAATGAATGGGACGCCCCTCATAACTGTTCATTTTCTTTGAAGTCATTTATATGCATTTTGGTTTGCGATCTGAGATTCAAATGTAGCTAACATGCCTGCAGGGCAAAACGCTCTGTTTTAACATAAGTCAGTTTTAACATAAGTGAGTTTTAACATAAGTGAGTTGAAAAAAATGCAGTAATTTGTCAAAGGGAAGGAAGAAAAAGATCTTAAACCTTAACGAAACGAAAAAACCCCAACCGATAACAGCAAGCGCTTCCACTCGTCCTCGGTAAGCAATAATAAGCAAATAATTTCTATGAAGCAGTTTTTTAAAAGTAAACTCGGGCGAAAGCCCGTAATTTAAGAGCCGAATGTATGCTTATTCTGTGATGTAGTAATTTTGCAAATAGTCCTGACAAATGGACTCGACATGCCCATAAAAGTTCCCATTTCCGGCTATTTGGCAAAGCGGAGAGCAGGCATCCAATACATTACATTATCTACGTGACGGGATGTCTGACACTCGTTTGATGTCTTTAATACTATGGTCGGCTCAGGTGTACAAACGATACTAATCGTGCCGGTCATCCGGTGTCAGTCCAATTACGTACAGTTTTGCGAAATAAAGCTTTTGGCGAAATTACATGCAGTTGCATAACTAAAGTCTTTGGAATTCCCTCTTCTCCTCCTCCTCCTCGTTAAGACTTTAAGAGCTTGTCTAGAAGCGTAAATTTAATTCCGGATTAGTAGACATGGTGCGAAAATGCCCGTCAGTCCGTCCATCTTTATACTAAAAACATGGCCATCGGCTTGAAAATTTGTGTGCAGATGTAAATTTCGTTCTTGATTGTCTTTCGCAACAGACAATTCGTAGACTAGTTCGTCCGTCCGCCCCTATGTGCTTAAAAACACGATTGTAATCTTACTTCTTTTCTTTCATTCTTATCAAATAAATATGCACATTGATTGTTATATTCCTTAATGTTTGTTGTATTTAGTTTTAACTATCCTTTAAGATCCTTTCGGTAGATTTTCTATACTCTTTTCTATCTATGAATGCTTACGACTGCAATATGTTAGGCCAACAATAGGCAAAAGTCATTTACTCTTAACGAATGCAAAGCTCTGAGCTCATTATTATTAAAACAGTATTACAATATGTACCTGGTGCTCAATAGTGTAATTAAATTAACGTTACATTACATTAACTTGTATGCATATATATATATATAAGTAAGTGAAGTGCAAACTCTTATTACAGAAAACCTCACAAAATTAATTTTCCAAATATTTTGCATAAATTAATAATCAAAAGATTTCCCTAGAAATAATTATGCATTTGTAGCGGTATTAGTAAAGTTCATTTGTATGTTATGTTGTCTGTTTATATGTTATATGTTATGACAAAAAGTTTATTAACTGTAGTCCGCTTCTTACATGCATTTACTGCTTACTGCTTTTATTAACATCATCGTCATTTCTATTGTAATTTAATAGAGTCCACTAGAGAAACTTTGCTTTAGGTGTTTAAGGGAAACAAGAGAACCTTTTTGCTTTTCCAACATGCAATTATAATCAACACATGGAAACAGCTATTGTTAATTACTGACAACGAGTGTGTAACGTATTTATGTTGTTCACACAAGCACTTATATATATATACATATATATACATATGTATATATATATATACTATATAGGTACGAAGACGTGTGTGCTTATATAAGTACGAGGTTCGTTTAAAAAGCCAACGCAATTTTTACGTTTTCCGACTTTAATACTGATTTTGTTGTTTTTTTTTTTTTTCAACTTACAGAATAGGGAGGAATCACAATTGAATCTGTTCGCCAAATTTTCAATGAACCAAGAATTTGTATTGAATTTGGTTTAAATAAAGTACGGCAAGGGTGACATGTATCGCATGTGTAAAAGGTGTAGCAAAATCTAGCAAGCAAGCTCGGCAATCACAATACATATAGCAAATACAGCCAGTGCAGCGTATACAGCAAACGTACTAAATGTAGCAAAAAATATAGCAGCTATAGCAACCAATCATAGCAAATGCAAGAGGTGTAGCAAATAATTACTATATTTGCTATAAAGCAAATCCAGTAAGTGTAGCGAGAAAGTATGCCAATATAACAAATGTAGCATACAGAAAATTGTAGCAAGAGCAGAAAGTACAGTAATAATAGCAAGAAACTGTACAACAAGTATAGCATTTACAGCAAGCAGAGCAAACAAGTATAACAAGTACTGAAAGCAATTATACCAAACACGTTAAACATTGCAAATATAGCTAATGTAACATAGATAGCAAGCGTAGTAATTATAGTAACTAAGGTAGCAACTGTAGCAATTAATCACAGCGTAGCAAATACAGCGAATGTAGCAAAGATAATACGAAAATATACTAATATAACAACCGTAGCATTTGCAGAAAATGTAGCAAATACAGCAAATCCGGAAAGCACAGTAATTATAGCAAGAAAGTGTAGTAAGTGTGGAATGTATAATAAGTGTAGCAACTAAAGCAAGCAATTGCAGCAACTATAGCATGTGCAGAAAGTATAGAAAAGGCGTTTAGCAAGTGCAGCAAATAAGTGTAGCAATAGTAGAAAGCAAGTGTAACAAATGTGCCAAGTGCAACAAATGTAGAAACTATAGCAAGCAAATGCAGTATACTTAGCAAGTGCAGCAAGCACAGAAAATACGCTAACAAGCGTAGTGACTGTAGTACGCGTAGTAAGTACAATAAACTTTTATAGCACATACGATAAGTGCAACAGGCACAGCAAGCAATCGTAGCCAATTAAACAGGTGTAACATTTTTATCAAGTTACTGTGGGAAAATAGCAAGAGCAGTACGTTTTTCGTTTGTTACGTGCAGCTCTTTTTAAGAGTTCTTGGCAGAGTCCACGATATTTGTTTACGAAAAAGCAAAGATTTCTTGCGAGACGATATTTCCGCCCATATTACCCCGTATATAGGTTGGTAGTCATGTATTAAGGTTCGTGCAATGTTTAGTTACCCTTTGGCGAGCGAAAGAGAAAGTCTTTAGGAAATTTTGGAATTTTCTAGAGGCGGACACTTTCAACCAGATCTTGCTTGAAATTTTGCCCTAAAACAGGGCCATTGAAAATGTTCGAAAGTCACTTCTTTGTCAAAAGCTTTTATTTTTACCGAAACATAACAATATTGTTATGCCACAGTCACACTTGCTTTTAGACAGGTTTTCAAGCGAGTATTTCTTATCTCCTAAGCTCAACAAGAATCTCAAGTGAATATGTTATAACTTAAAGACGAAATCATTGAAACCAAACTCAAGAGGGACACCTAGACGAGCCATTAATTATTAGTACAATATATAATAATTCTCTTTTTACACGATAGATACGTTCCCAAAAAATACGTGTAAAAAAAAATTCGTGTAAAAAGAGAATTACGTGTAAACAATATTAAAAAGTTCTTGTTAGAGTTCACTTAATTTATTTCGTGCTCACACCTTTTAATTTATTAAATATTTTATAAAAAATAACTTCTACTTTGGCAAAAGGGATTTATATCTGAAATTCATAAATATAAATCGTGTTAACACAAAATAATTCGTGTAAAAAAAGAAATTTTTTTCTTTTGAACTCGTGTTAAATCAAAGTCGTGTAAAAAAAGTCGTGTAAAAAAAGTCGTGTAAAAAGAGAATTGGGTGTATGTTATAATTTAAAGACGAAATCATTGAAACCGAACTCAAGAGGGACACCTAGACGGGCTATTAATTATTAGAATTAATGTCTCTTAACCGTTGGCAAGAGGGTATAACTTTAAAAAGACTAATTTTGAAACAAATAATTCGAAGATGGTAAGCCCAATGACTTTATAACGAACAAAATCAAAATTTCTTGTGATAAGAAGTGAAGCGAAAAATATTATATTTTAAAACGAACCTTCTTGCATCTACAAAGGAGCAAAGTTCGTCATTATTTCTCGTTTATGGTAATGGATGCGAAAATGTGAAAATTCAATGAATTTTTTAAACGGACTTCGTATGTATGTGTACAAATGACCACTTGGTCAGTTAAGAATACATTTATATATGCTTGCGTGCACGTATTAAGCTACTAAATACACAACTGAATCATAAAATAGTTAACACAATTATACGAACACATACACATAAATACAATTTTCCTTAGAGAATTATGGCAAATATTACTTTGAACTCTGCCTTTACTTGCTGTGCATTGAAAATGAAAAGAAATCTTTTCAGATTACATTCATCATCGCTGTAGAAAACCTCAAAAGCTGACGATGCGGCTTAAAACCTTTTGTGTTCTATACACAAAAAAGAATGGCTTCTTAACATTTTACAGTTTATCGTTGTGTAAAAATTTAATAATAATAGCTAAAGAGAAGGAGGAGAAAGTAAAGAAAATATAAATTGAAATATTCACTACGTACTGCATATTTACATATACATATAATATATACATAAATAAATAAACAAGGGTCGCTGCTGTTTACGTAAGTTTGTACAACCTTTATGGAAGTCCTTGACAAAAAAAGAGATCCTTTTAAGTGTACAATGTCATTCAAATGTTTATATGCATGTACCGTAAATACGCATCTTAACATTATGTGGTGGTCAGTCGGTACTTCTACATGTGTTTGCATAAACTTAACGTGGGAGGGTAAGGTAAAGTGAAATGAAAATCGTTTTCAATGAAAGAAGAGTGTTTTTTTTTTTTTGTTTTTTATTGCTTTCCTCGATTATTTGACCTTTCTATAAGAGGGTGAGAGTAAAGGCTGAATGTAGCATATTACGTTTTTTAAAAAACGGAAAGTAAAAAGATTATATTCGACTGTGATCGAATCTCTAGACATGCCTTCTACCCTTTTAGTCTAAAAAAGAGAAAAAAGACTATGGTGTTCAATTTTGATATTCTATATGGGTAGGCGCGGCTGACTTTTTTAATTTTTTAGCACAATATACGGACAAAGTTGTATCGTGCCCTCAGCATAATTTAAGTGTCACGAGTAAAAAGTGCAGAAAGCAGGGGTATTATCTGTATATGTTGCACTATAGGCGCGTCCTTTGATCATTTCAGTCCAATTTCAATACCAAGCAGCAAAAGATAACAATGCTTCCTTTTTGGTTTTAATGTCCGCCAAAGGCAATCAGATTTCAAACCGCCGGAAATGACTTGGCACTTCCGTCTCCAGTCTTATCTACTGGGCTCTGCGGCCGTCCAATGTGCCAGATTTCAAAGCATCGTCTACGTTTTTATGACCGGTAGACTATATCCAAAGAGATTACGCATATGGTCAAGCGGACAGATGGACAGACGAATATGCTTAAATGGATTCCGAATTTGCATATCGGTCGAGAACACACATATATACATTTCTTCCTGAGTGCAGCAACCGTCTTGACAAAATGAATATGCTCACCCATCCTTCGTTGCCAGTTATAAAAGCAAATTTATTGGAAAAACATATGTGCACGTAATAAGATAACTTTTTATTCGAAGAGAAGAATTATTACGAAAATGCATGAAATGAAACTGAAAATGCAAATACGATTGCAAATCGAATTGCGTAACAGATACATATACGTTTTCTATATATACGAAAAAAAAAAAAAAATTTTATGAAAAGAAAACTGATTTTATTTTCGATTTCAATTCACATCCGTTTATCATTTGGAATGAATCATAACAACTGATTTATTTCTTATAATCAACATATTTGCATGCACACGCGAACAACGTTGACTTCATCCTGATCTTGCTACGTTCTTTCTTTTTTTTTTTTTTTTATAACGATTCATAACACGATTTAACTCATAGCCACTTATAAGAATCATCGAATTTTCTTATTTTTGGGTTATAGTTTAAATTCATTTCTATATATCTAAACAAGCTGTATATAGGTAAATATAAAAAATTCTACGCAATCCATTTGTCCTTATGGAAATGTACTATGATGCAATCGGAAAATTTGCGCTCAAAATTCAAAAGTAACTCAAAGTCACATTGTGGTTGATTAGAACTTAACTTTAAACGTACATTTATTTCGGCGGATGTATGCAACATCCAGGAGCACTTGAGATAGATCGACCTTTTATTATACTTTTCCATCTGTCTATCTTGTTTTCTTGTGCTCAACTTACAGGCCAGGTGTTCTGAGACACCTTTTTCAACCTCTTGCCATATAAGGCTCTGTTTTGAAAAGTCGATATATGAATAATTATGGGATAGTGTAGTATATTTAATGGTGGGCCACACGCCACTATCCCTCACCCTCTGACTTATTATTACTAAAATTTGAATACAAAGAGAGTAACTTTCTTTTGCGAATGAGACACAAATTCTGGGAAAAGTACGCCCACACAAGTACATGCTTGGGCGATTTCATTCTTATTAGAATTTCAATATGGACAAAATAGAGCCTAAAATCATTCCAGGTTCTATGGAAAAACAAGTGAAAACATTATAGTCGAAGTTATGGTTTGTTTTTATATGGAGAAGGTCCAAAAAAATTACCCCAACCGGTCCAAAGTTTTGCCACCACTTGAGAATGCCGAAATTCTATTACTGAGCTACTTTTGTCGAGAGATTTCGAAAATTTGCAATTTTTTCTATATCACGATTTTTCAAAACAGAGCGTAGTCGAGTGGTCGAAAAAGTAGACCGATCCGAACCATTTACAGAAACGTTCGTTTTTGGATTAAAACGCGTCAGAGTTCCAAATTTTATAAAAATATTTTAAAAATCACGACCTACATCTTGAACACAAATTTACCTAAACAGACATCAGACACACAGACATTTCCTGAATTGATTTGTATAATAGCAGATGGACATAAGTTAAGCCCTTCTCCGTGTTACATACATTTAATATTCTGCAAGTGATGTACGGTATAATTAACGGAAATCACTTAACATATTCCTCAACGACTCCTGAATATCGTTCTACGAAATGATGCAAATACGATGGGTTTGCATGAATTTTGATCAACGATATCTCTTGATGGAATTGATTAATTAATCCTAAATACACACATCATCACAAAGGTTAAATTCGATGATACAGGTTATGGCGATGCTGCTCCATCATATCCCAATTGTCGTTTTTGATTTCAACGTACACTAGCAATAGCAGTTAACTGACGCGAAATCATCGCTTGCATGACAACGCTACGCCGCGCACGTTGCAACCGTTATGGAGGATGCATTGTTGCAGCTCAAATTGAAAATTCTGCCGCATCCAGCGTAATGGCCACATTTAGCGCCTTTTGATTATCACTCGTTCAGATCGGTACAAGACGACTTGGCTGGCCAGGGATTTCGAAATACTAAAAAAAGGGCAAAAATGTGCCGATGATTGAATCGCTGCCAAACCAATATCAGTCTTTCGACACGATATTGCCATACTGACAGAAAGACGGGGAAGGATTGTGTGTGTGTGTGTGTGAAGTACGAATTTTTTTCAATAAATGCTTTCTTCAAGTGAAAAACAGATCAAAATACATACAAGCACTTGAGTGTTGTCGATTGTTGTCTGCCACTCCCTCAATTATATGAAAGAATTTTCCTTTTGTTTCGTTCAATTTTTTCATATATTTTTTTTCCCATATTTCAAAAAACTAAATGGATTTTTTATTAGATTACTTTTTCTATTTATATAAAATTTTTGTAGGAAAAAAAAACAATTTGATGAAATGAAATAATTAAGCAACATTTAAATTTAATATAATTGTGGTTATTATTGCTTTCATGTAGCGTTAAAAGCAAAATATTTTCACATCGTTCCTCTCTCTCTCCTATTAGCGAGAGAGAATGCTTTCATGGGATAACACTAATATAAAAAACTCTCTTACCCTTGCATAAAACACATAAATTCAAATGTGCTGTTACTTCATGCACACACACACACACACACGCACTCACATTCACCCACAAGCAAGAAAATACAAATAGGAAAACGCAAGGCATTCATCAAACAACTAACTCGAAGGCATTCATTTCTCCCTCATAGATGGCAGCAAATCCCACAATAACAACAATGCATACCCCAGAATCAACAACAACAACAACAACAACAGCAACCATCCATATATGTAAATAACCTGCAGCATAATTTTAGTATACATTTGATGTTCTATTACCCAAGAGCGAGAGAGAGAAAGAGAGAGAGAGCGAAAGTAAGAGTGAGTAAGAGAGTAAAGTAAATGCAAACATGCACACAAACACACATATATGAACGTAGGATAGGCAAAAACTGACTGACTTTTGTATTATTCATGTGATTAAAACGGATGTGTGCTGCAGTTTTCTGTAATGCTTAACTTTTCATTGTTGTTATTGTTGTTTTTGTCTGTTTTTTTTTTTTGTATTTTATTTTAATTCAATGTTTGAGTTTTGCGATTTTATTAAACCTAAATGAAATGTATATTCACAGGCATTATGTGTGTTTTACGATGGAACCGGAAACACACGAGCGAAAACAAATGAATTTTACAGCCTATGGTTAAATAGAGGAAACCTAAGCGAAGTAGAAGTAGAAGAAAAAATAAATAATAAGACGAAGAAGGCAGATATTTACGGCAATGTTTTGTTTTGGTAACCGACCGTCTATAGCTGCAGGCGAATGCATAAAATGATTATTACTTTGTCTTTGAATTTTTTTTGTTTTTGATCATTTCATCATAAGCAACAATTAATGCTACATGAGCAACTTAATGCTAATCGTTAATGAATTGTGTGCATTATAAAGAATTTAATTAAATAAATTATTAGAAATTACATCGTATTATAAATCGTTTTATAAATCCTAACATCTTTCAGTTGTAATAACATAGCTTTAAGGCATCATTTGTCTTTTGAGAAATTCTTCAAAAACATTGAGTAACTTATCGCATCACATGACATGACATCACATTTCCTTTTAAAGACACAGTAAAGACGCTTAAGTGTTAAACTGTTTAATATGCTGCCAAATCATGTTAGTTTACCATGATTTTATTTTTATGTTTATTTTTTTTTCTTTCTTTGTTTTTTTTTGCAAAAACATACTAACGTTTATCGTTTTGCAAAAGCACAATCAACCAACCAACCATCTAAGCACTCATTGATTCAGTTATTCATTCATTCATTCATTCGTTCATTTATTCGTTCATTTATTCAACCATCTATCGAGTCATTTTTATATTGAGTTTCGTTTGCAGACATCTAAGGATTTTTGCCCATTTTATCGTTAGCAGTACGACGGCTCCTTTTATTTTGATTTCCTTTTGATCCGTATGCATACGCACATGCATACCTGTATATGACGAGAGAGAGGAAGAGAGAGAGAGACATATTAAATAGTAAAAGTAAAAGCAAAATTCTCCAAACAGTTGTGTGGACACGCTACGGTAACGAGTAAGTGAACCGCTCAAGCCAGACTAGGAAAAGGAGAGGAAAAGATGCATAAAAAGGAAAATCAACAAATTGAAAAATTTTCCAAAATCAATGAAGCGTAAGAATAGGTAGGTATTATTTTAAGACTTTTCTTTATATGCATTTAACATAAGCTTCCAAAAAGTGAAGAAATATTTTCCATTTCTCTTTTCCTTCTTTTTTTTTTGTTATTCAAATTTCTGAAAAGCTAGATATCAGTGAAATTCATTGAAATAAATTTGTTTAAAAAAACCTCAAAGTTAATTTTACATATACATACATATATATGTATATATATATATAACATGTTTTGTTCACATGTGTTTGGTTAGAAAGATATCAGGTATGCATAAATGGATTTATAGCCAAAGGCGGATAATAACTGAACCGCAACATAAGGTAACAAATGTTTATCGGGCCTTTTATGAAAGTTGTTTTGAATATTTATTTTGTAAAAGTTTTATTGATTACCTCAACCCAAACTTGAACAACAACAACAATGAATTATAGACAATAACGTATACAGGGAATGAATTCGTAGCGGGATGTGTTTGTGTTGGCTCTCCACTTGGTATGAATGTTTTCCAAATTGTTATTAGTTTGATCGTAAGGTCCGGCTGTGTTTACATAAATCTCTTCTTTCTTTTTTTTGTCAATCAGATTAAATTTAATCAACAATTTTCTTACCAAGCATAGATTTTCCCAACTGTATTATGACCAAAGTCCTAATCAAAACCAGAACAATAGATAGATAGACCGATACATTTGCAGAAAAATAGGGGCAAGGACAAGGAGTATGGACGGAAAGATCTTTGGCTGTACGAGCATAAGCAGGTTCGCAAGGTCAGACAGAAAAACAAAGTCGCAGTTTCCGATAATTGAAAGGAAATGTCCATCCGTAAAGAGATTTAAAAGTACACACAGAATGATATAACGTGAAAGCGCAAACGTAGGAGTGAAGCTTTTTATTTCCCCAAGAGATAAAAGAGTGCTAGCGCAGTTGCAGGTAAAAGCCAGAATGAAAACGCCGACAAGCCGGGCTATAGAGATTTGATAAGAAGTAGGGAGCGAAATTCGATTAGAGAGACGTATACTAATCTTTACAGAAGGCTATGCAAAAAAAGCCAAGGATATAAAGCTTATGTCACTGCAGGCCCAGAACTTTCGCTAAAGTCTTAAGGGAGGAAACGCTAAAACGAAGAGTCTGAAGCTTTGGCAAAATGATGTGTGCAATGGAACAACAGAACAAAGGTATACATGAAGTGAGAAGTGTACGAATATAAGCTAAACCATGGAGGAGAACGGGTACAAAAAGGAGTACAAAAGGCCGTACAGAGGCTTAAGGATTAGCTTAAAAATAGACAAAATTATGTATTAAAAGGAAAGCTAAAGCGGGCTGACAGAAATGCAGACAAGCGAATATTCAAGTGGACTAAGTCAGCCAACGGCAGGCATATAAAGTTACACGGCATTAAATAGAAAAACGCCAGTAGAGCTTTGGGCAGAAGTAGCTAAAGAGTTACAAATCGAATTTATCAGGTAAATAAAAGGGAAAAAAAGTGAAAGCCTCCCCGAAAGACGACAAGCAGAAGTTGGAAAGTAATCAAATAGAGGGATAAGAGCACCAAGATATTCACGTTTAAAAGAACACATGAAAGTTCGAAGAGAACAGTGTAGGAGCAGTGTACGAGCACCAAAAAAAAAAAAATATGAATAAAAATGAGTGTCCGTGAAAGGGTGCAAATTGAAGAGGGAACGTATTAAAGTGAAACGAATATTGGGGACATATCTAAAAGTGAGTCAGAGTTAATTGTTAATCAAACTTAGCTATCTACGACAACTGATGCTTGTTATTGTTAAGGTCACAAACGTAATGAAGCAATCACCACACCTCTATGCGCCTTTAGTGAAATTGAAAATTACAAAAATATAAATTTTTGAAGATTTAAACTAAAAGTTGCATAAGATAACTATTTTTAATAGATTTACAAGAAAATAAAATTTTGTTTTCTCACTCGGTTTATCTAAGCGAAACCTGAGATGTTTAAACTTTCTGTATAAACTATTTTGATTATATTTACATACATATTATTCACTTTTTCTTTTTCCAGAAAAAAAATTTAACATTCATAAAAAGTGTTTTCCTGAAAATTGTGCACCTGAGCTTCAAAAACTTTCTAGAAACGATTAACTTTTACAATTTTGTTTTTTGTTTTTTTTTGTTTTTTTTTTCTTTGTTTTTCTTACATTTCTTCTTATAGACAATTGGTTTAAATATTTCTTTCGTTAAACTTCTTCACATCTTCATCGTTCCTCAATACATTACATTATAATAGGCTGGCTGTACGGCAGCTGGATTGGTTCGCCAATGCTATTATTCATAAGTCAACATATGGTGTAGAATTACAAAGAAAATTGTTTTAAAGGAAAACTGTTGTAGCATGCATCCAAGTGTACGTCCGTACGTTTCGCAGCCACCCAGGCCAGATAGCCAGACAAAACAGGTGTGAGTTTTATTTTCATTGCTCGCTTCTCTTTATTCATGTTTCTAATTTCCTTAGTGAACATAAAACAATTTGCCAAAGTTTTTACAAAAGTTTTTCTTTTTTTTTTTTTTTGCCCCTTAAGTCCACTAGTAAGGGATGAACAAGTATAGCAAGCACTATTCTGGTCTTTATACGTATAATCTAATACTTTTGCAAAGAATGCCTCAAAGTAGGCAATCAAAATGTTTTATACTTTTACTCTGAACGTAGATTGGGAAAGATATTAATACTCGACAATACTTCGACAAGTATATAACAATAATATACGATAACTATTAATTAAAAGTAGGCGAAGAAAAGTAGGTGTATATGTATGTAAATATTTCAAATTTTTCCTTTTCTTTTATCGAACGAAATGAAAAATATATTTAAAGTTTTAAAAACTTTGGTATTCAATGCAAAGAGAGCACATCGGTAGATAATCATCAACCATAACTTGAAGTAAGACCTCGTAAACATTATTATTAAATGTGTAATGGAAATTATTTAGAAAGAAAAGTTTGCGATATCAACAAGTTGCATATTAAGGTTGGAAGTTTACCAGCCGTTCTTAAAAGCTCGTTAGGTGTTCTTTTAACTTTCTTATGTGTTGCACATAGTCGGCGATTTTCGTATTCTCCCTTAGAGTTTTGCGTTTGACGATGAATGGCACGGGCCTGTTCCTTTCCTTTTAAGCAAAGTTTGTTCCCAAACTTTCTTTCTCTAGGAGGAAGTCATTCATAACCCATTATTTTATAGATTCGCACAAGTTGGAGGACGTTGAGTCGTTCACAGACCTAGGCGTCCTCTTTGACAGTAGATTACGTTTCAATTTGCACGTTGAGTTCTCGATAAACAAAGCTAGGTCCGCTCTTGGTTTCATCAAGAGGTGGTCCAAAGAGCTAGATGATCTGCATATTACCAAAAGGCTGTATACGTGTTTGGTTAGACCTATACTTGAGTATGCTTCTGTTGTGTGGTCTCCTTCATATCAGCGCTATGTAGACTTAATTGAATCTATGCAAAAGCAATTCCTGTTGTTTGCTCTTAGGAATTTGGGTTGGGATCCGTCTGCTTCTCTTCCCCCCTATGAAAATAGATTGCTTCCTTTGTCCTTACCGTCTCTTGAAAAACGAAGATTTCCTCTTGGCGTTTGCTTCGCAATCAAAGTAATAAACGGCGCTATTGACTCGCCGTCATTACTTGGAGAAATAAGTTTTAATGTTCCTAACCGCTTCTCTAGGCACTTTACCTTGTTCAAGGTTAGTCGTTCTAAATATAATTATGAGCTGTTTAACCCGCTCAGAGTTGTTTGCAAGAACCTAAATAACGTCTATCACTTTTTTTCATTATCGGACACCTTAAAGTCCATTAAAGAAACATTGCTTAATACACGAGATTTGCCAATGTCGTACTTAAACTCGCTCTTAACCCTAAAAAGTCACTATGATTCGAAAATTAATTGTTGTTAACTATTATCGTTTGCCAAGCTTACGAATGTTTGCGATGGCTTAGGGGTTCATTTCCAACTAGGTCCTGTTCCGGTTGTGGGTGTGGCTCTGTGCTAATTGTGGTGATGCTTTTTTTCTTTTTTTTTCCTTTTATTTGTTTTATTGTATTTATACCAAGTTTTAATAATAATTAATTTAAGATTTACTTTAAGAGTCATTTGAATTCGACTGTTATTTGTTTTAGTTGAGTTTCTGTATAAGTGGAATAAATAAATAAATAAATAAATAAAATCATAGTTGAAGTTAGAGAACGTTCTACAACGTTTATGGGGCTTGTCATGTGATCTACAGAGAAGGCAATGGGATTCTTTAATGCAACTCAAAAGGAATTTTGTATCGAAATGGTCGCAGTTTAGCAAGAGCATAAGTAGGCTACGATATTTCCTTAAAATTACTCTCTTTTCAAGTCCTCACCTAAGAGTCTATCATCATTTGTACAAAAAAAATACTAAGTAATCGACTTGTTTTCGACTTGCTTAAGGAGGCTTTGTGTTTACATCCTACACCACTTGTAGTACAGGATATAGTAGGTTATTGCGGAAGTGTGCAATACCCAGAAAGGCTTAAGATAGGGACACCTTTTATTATACCGACAATATTAGACGTACTAAGCCTCTCTGTCCATCTGTCCGGCTGATGTCCGCCCAAGCAATTTTTGAGACATTTTGTTGAAATTTAGTGCACCGACGTACTTTAGCCCGAGGAACGAACACTATGGTTCGAATCGGTCCGCTTTTCGGCATTGTCCATTTTGAAAATTGCAAATTTTCCTAATTTCTTCGCAAGACTGGCTAAGTAGTAGTATTTCGGCATTCTAAATTAGTGTGAAAACTTTGGACGGGCTGGGGCAATTTTTTGAAGCCCTTCTTATATAACCGTTTCTACGCAAGTGGAAGCTTCACAGAGTAAAAAGGTTGAATTTCCAACATTTCATGGTGTAAATTAGCTTATAACAGTAAATTGACAAGGAAATCCATTTTACCGAATTTGGACCACGCACATCTATTTTTTAGATACCATCGCATGTAGGGATTCTCATGAAACGTAAACTGTTATATGTCAAAAAAACCTAACTGTTAATTTTCTTGTGATGAAAATTTGTTTATGATAGAAATTAAATAAAAAAATTAAGTGAACCTAATTGGAGCCACATGAGTCAGTTTCTTGGCCACGAGCAAATAACTGCACTAGACGATGTGGTGTAGGATATGCCATAGTCGACAATGCCCGACTATAATGTTCTTACTTGTTTAATGCATCGAAATCTTAAGCAGAAACCTTATTAAGTGAGTTAGCAACAAAGATATTTTAGATTTTTATTGCATTTTCAAAAATTTATTTGAAATAAAATATCTCTTGCTATGCTTCTTCTGATTGCAATTACACAACTTAACACTTGATTCCAACTATCAGACGGAACATTGTGTTTTTCTTGTCGGTTAGTTAAGTTACGTGTTACGTTTGTGACTAGTTTCAGCCGTAAATAATAATAATAAATAAAATCATAGGAACAAATTGTGGAACAACTCTACTATTACGCTAACATGTATACTCTCTTCAGGTACACTGAAGTAGCAAAAACGTAGTTCGACTGAATCTTCTTGATAATCGTGATCTATGACATGACATATTCATAAGCCGTTTTTTTTGATCGTTACATTATGCGTTGTTTGCACAAAGTTATTTGCCCAAATTATGGGCAGGAAAACCTTTGTTATTTTGTTAAGGTAACGCATTTTCTTACAATGCACTGTTTCTCTCAGAGTTTTTCATCACATATTTATCTCGTTCAGTTGCTTCATCTTAGCCTCTGTTTCTTTGATTAATATAAAGTTTTAGATCAAAGTAGACAAGCCTATGTCATCGGCTATTGAAGGCATTTGGAATTTAACATGGAACTTAGCTAGAGCACTACAAGAAGATAAAAACACACACACACGTTTGTTCACGGTGTCATTACGTTGAGCGACTACCTTCGTAGAATACCTTATCACTTAACCCTTTGCACTCCGTAGGCGCCGCTACTGCGCCAGTGTTATCAGTGCACTAACTCCGCAGGCGCCGCTATTGCGCCATATACTTTCATCGCACTAACCTTTAGCTGAGAAATTAACGCAAATGAAATGCCACCTAACTGGCACTATTCAAATCAACAGAAAAGGTGTTCCTGCTACTATAAAATAACCAAAATTTTTAAATGGAACAACTGTTGCTAAAAGAAAAGGAAATATAACACTGTTAGCTTGGAAGGATAAAAGGGTTGTTACTTTATCGAGTACCTGGAATAATACTGAAATGACATCTACCAAGAAATATATTCGAGGTGGGTCAGAAGTAATAGTCAGTACACCTAACGTAATGCTCGACTACACACATTCAATGGGTGATGTAGACAGGGCTGTTCAATATGGATCATGGATGGCTGTTCTTAAGGAAATCTCTCAAGCGGTGGCGAAAATTATTCTTTTGGGGAATGGAAATGTGTATAATTAACGCATATATCCTCTATAAAACCATTAAAAAACCGAATGGGCAAAAACCAAAAACACACTTGAAATTTGTGAAACAGTTGGTCGACGAACTAATAGGCAGTTTCCGAGTGAAACGCACAGAAAACAGTTGCAGCAGCATTTCCGAAGACAGGTTAAATGGAAAACTTCATGTAACGCGAAGAGGTACGAAAAAGGACTGTATAGTATGTTCTAAGCGCAAAGGTAATTCCGGAAGAGGGGAAACATCCGAATATTGTGACACTTGTCCAAATAAGCCACGGATGCATATGGGAGATGGTTTTCACAAATATCACGCTAAGTTGAACTACAAAATATAAATATCTCTTATCACAAACTACACTAATTAAATAAATAAATTTATAAAAGCAGTCACGGAGTTGTCGCACTTTTGAGTAAAAAAAACACTCGGAGTGCAAAGGGTTAAGTCATTACACTGAGGAACTGAAAGGGTATCCAAGCTTTCTTCTATTCTTTACCACTATCTGCCATATACTATTCAAATATGTCATATGTAAAAGAGAGAGACGAAATCGTTTTCTTGATAAACCAATAGTTTTTTTTCCTAAGTTATCCAAGCTTTCTCCTATCGCTTACCACTATCTGCCACATACTATTCAAATATGTCAATAAGATTAAGTTAAAGAAATAGACGAAATGATTTTCTTGCCAACCCAATAATTTTTTTCCCTAAGTTATCCAAGCTTTCTCCTATTCTTTACCACTATCTGCCACACACTATTCAAATATGTCAATAAGATTGGGTTAAAAGAAATAGACGAAATCGTTTTCTTGCCGACCCAATAATTTTTTTTCTTAAGTTCAATTCCCATGTGCATAAACATTGAAGAAAACCAAAGACGAATTTATAAGTAACGGCTAAAGACTTTGAATTTATTTTGCATAGAGAATTAAGCGAAACACGTTTAGTCTGAAAAGATCTTCTTTCTGATGATTTTGTTTTTTTTGCAATACATGTACTTAATGAAGAAGACCTATCAATGTTATGCCATATTTTCTAAATCGTTTAAGATTCAAATAAATGTATATGTGAGTTTAAAATGAAAAGGAAAATACCGTCATCATCCTTGTTGTTGTTGTTGTTGTTGTTGTTGATGGTGCCATACGGCATGAATTGCTTTCCTCTTAATCTCAATCAATTTTATAACAATATAAATTACGAAATGATGTGGAAAATTTTCTCAAGAAACAGGAAGACGTGGAGAGATAACGAGCGAAAGAGAGAGAGAAAGAGATAGAGAGAGAGAGAGGGGAGCAGAGTACTTACTGTTTAAATAAATAAATGTAAACTTTTATGTGTGCATGTGTGTGTGTGTGTGTGTACACATACATTTGCATATATAAACATATAAGTCAGTCAACTGAACTTAAGCAAAATACGTACAAAGAATGAATACTCGAGACATGAATTCAGTTTACTGATAAAACACAAGCAGAGCATTAGTTGAGTATTGAAAAGAAATCATTCAAATGTATGTTAAGTTAAATCGGTTTTTGAAAGCAATGCATGAGTACGTGTGTGTGTGTATGTGTGTATGTGCCTTTGCTTGAAATTTTACTAAGTTGCGATTTTTGATACTTGAAACCATAAAAAGTGAGAATGAATTGAAAAACACACGATATTTATTTATATATGTATGTATATATATATATATATATATATATATATTTTTTTTTTTTTTTATTTTTAAAGAAACATACAAGAGAAGCAATGAGCCTCTACTTATACGGATATGTAAATATTTTCAAGTGTCTGTGCGTCTTTGCGCACACATTTACACAACACGACAGTTCACTGTTATTTATGCGCGCGTGTTTACATCCCTACACATATCAGCGTTTCGAGTCAATTTATTTATTCTCCTTTTGTATCTTATTACACTGTCTTACAAAAATGTTGGTGCAGCGGGCAGGCAATAGTAGGCTTAAGAATATAGTTATGATGATGGTATTGGTAACACATGTAGTGTTGTTTTGTTACTCCGTTGCTTCTTTCGAGTAAATTTGTAAAAGGGCTTCGTAAGATCGCTTTGTATAAACATGTCTGCGCTTTGCTGATAACACTTTATTACAACATGAGCCACATCATAGTATCACACAAACAACAGCGCTACTACAGCACATCACAAAATGGCTAACTGTCTTATTATCTTTGCCGATATACATACACATGTATATACAACTTACACTTATATGCATACATGACGAGCTTATGTATGTCAATCCTTTGTGCAAGCGTGTACATGACTGCTTTCATGTGTGTGCGGTATGTGCTTATGACGAGTAACAAGCAAACAAACAAGCAAACATCATTCACTTAACTGTATCTAATAGTAAATGATAAGAGTATTTATGTTGGGCGTATATTCCTATGTGTAACTCTTTGCGCTTTGCGCTTATGTGTGTGTGTGTGTGTGCATGTGTGTATACGAGCAATTTAAAGTTCACTTGACTTCATTTTTAAATAATAAAAACAAAATTACTTTAGATGGATAGAATTGCAAAAATAAAATCAAATTTGTTTTTCATGTAATAAACTATAAGGAACGAGATTAACTGAATTTAAATAGAAACTAAGTGAATAGAAATTCTCTCTGCTGTAGAATTTTTTTTTTTATTATTCCTAATATATAATATACATTGGCCTTATGATGGAATTTGATAGATTCAATTCATCATTAAGTTGGCTGATAGCCAGTGAAACAAGATTGGTTGCCTTGGAAGAATTTTCTAAATGGGAAAGAGAACGAACCGGTTTACTGATTTATTCATTATTCAATACCAATATACACCTAATTCTCTTTTTACACGATAGATACGTTCCCAAAAAATACGTGCAAAAAAAAATTCGTGTAAAAAGAGAAATAGGTGTAAACAATATTAAAAAGTTCTTGTTAGAGTTCACTTAATTTATTTCGTGCTTACACATTTTAATTCATTAAATATTTTATAAAAAATACCTTCTACTTTGGGAAAGAAAATTCCTGGAATATTAAAAATCGTGTTAAAACAAAATAATTCGTGTAAAAACAGAAATTTTTTTCTTTTGTACTCATGTTAAATCAAATTTGTGTAAAAAAAATCGTGTAAAAAGAGAATTGGGTGTATTCGGCTAAATATATATTAAAATTTGTAACTTTGTTACGTAAGAAATTTACTGTAGAGATGTTGACCAATAAATCCTAAATTTCTATTTATAGGAATGAAAACCACAAGAAACTGGTTTTGCTGCAGAAATTTTTGCCAAACCATGTTCTAAACTTTATTAATGCCACTTTTCCTCAACTTGGAACTAATTCGTACGAATGCTTTAAATCCGTTATAAACTACCATTTCATGCTAAATTCATATTAAACCAACAAGTTTGGAAAAGTATCAATTACGTGTGTGACGTCACAACATTAAATTGCTAGAGTATAAGAATATAAAAGTGCCATAATTAGAGGACTCGCTATGCATTGTTTAAACTTAAACTGCCAGTTTTTCTGTATATACTGCGATTACAATTTTTTTCAGTTAACATTTCAGCAAGTAATTATACGAAGCTTCAGATCTACCATATTTTGCCACTCAGGGAATGTCCCCTATACTTGTCTAGGTACAATGGCGGTCTGGAAGAATTATAGATAGGGAAAGAGGAAAGATGGCTAGTACAGATAAAAAAATTATTGATGCTAATGAAAATGTTGTACTTCTTTTAAGCTCCGTCTATTGTAGTCAGTATGTTCGCAGACCTATTAGATGCATTTTCTAACTTCACAAAGGTTTTTTGAATTTCTATTCTAATTTTTAGAAGCTTAGGATTGAGGAGCAGACAAACACATAAGTGAAAAAAGAGACGCATACATTGGCAGTTGGAGAGTCTACTAACGAAAGAACAGGCGTATGAGTCTTTAGACAGATGTAGAAGCAGACGAGCATATATATGAAAGGAAATCTTGACATACGAAGAAGTACAGTTCAATGTTATGCGCACAGACGGCTGCTCTTCTGGCGAAACGACAGAGAGGTATCTATCAAATAAAAGAAGAAGCATATGCTTTACTAAAAAAGCATACCGAAGATTCTTTAAACGGGTGGAGAAGCTAATAAGCACATGAACCAAAGGGTAGATGGCCAGATAACAGACGGAAATGGCCGGGCAAGCGAAGGACTCACAACACATGTTAGCATACGTAGTTTATATTTTTAATAATTGGACAGAAGAAGGACGGTCTATTAAGGAAACGTCAGACGAACGGAGAAGCGAATGAGTAAGGGCACGGAAGGGGGCGGACAGGCAAACGGACGAGTAAACAGACGAGCGAACAGGCAGGCGGATAGTCTAGTGACCGTTGGACAGATGAATGAATCGCTAGACAAACGGAAAAGAAGATGAACGAAACGACAGATGAACGGTTAGGCGAGCGAATTGGGCGAATAAGTGGATAGTCTACTGGTAAGAGAACAAAGACGGCTGATGGCGAAAAAGACGAATGAACGGACGTAAAGACGGAGGAATAAAAAACGCAAAACAGAAGAATATAATCTTGCACATGGGTACCAAAGGCTTTTGCATTTCGACGAACTGCTTGGTTGGTAGATTCTGTGAATTTGGAGAGCAGAATGGACGAATTAATTTCCTTAGCTCTTCGTAAATGGCTTTCAATTATTTTCTAAATGCATTTTAGATTCTGCGATATAATACTGTATGAAACACTCCTGTATGTAGAAATGAAATGTACATGAAGGGAACGTTTAAGTTCTGCTCAAACTCAACTGAACTAAGGCTAAAAAATATGTGTGCATTACATTGAATTGAGTTCACAAAATGAAAAAAAAAAGTTATATTATAAGATTTTACGATGAATGCATGTCATCAGTGCTCAACTAGTTCATTGAAATCAAATGGAGATTTCAGGAAATGGCAGATTTGTGCTGCCTTTTTATTGATATCGAATAAAAGTTGATTGAATTTTTTAATATATTTAGATATGCAATAAAACTCACCCCATAAAATTGGGGAAAATTAAAGGATCGAAATTTTTTTATGCTTGATAAACTAAAGCAATTGATATATATATACATGTAAGTATGTATTACTATATGTGTATATATATATATATGTGTATATGTAAGTAAGTGTGTGTACAAGTATATGTATATATACCTATATATGTATATATGTACGTATAGTGTATGTGTAGTATATATATATATATATATGTATGCATGCGTGTGTGTGTGTGTAAAGATAAGAATTTTTTATATTTTTATATATGTTACATGCACATATACATGTAGGAATTTTATACTCTACAGTATAAGAAATAATTAAATAAATACTTTCCATAGCCAGAATACATGCAATATATGCATATATATATATATATAGACAATATTTTATATTTCATACATTTTTCAACTTTAGTTATATTGAATTTCAATTAAAACACTTTGTTTAGAGGAAAGTTTGAAAAACTATTAGGAAAACTGATAACAAACGGTTGGTGTTTAGATATAATTTTGTATAAACATGCATATGCTTTTAAATTAACTGCATTCGTTACAGCAAGCGAAGCATATATTAAGTTTCATTTTTAGTATGTTGCTAGGCTTCTCCGATACGATACATTTAGCCACTTATAAAACAGGAGGATTTCCAGATCCCAACATCATCTTTTACTAAATAATTTATATAGATATCTTCTAAAGCTTGTGTCACTTTCTCTTTGCCTCTATAAGTGCTCGATATGTTTTTAAATTTCTTTAATGGAATTTTTTGCAGAAAACAATTTTCGTTTGCATTCGATTCTAAAGCAAAGGCAAGATTTTGCATTTATCTCGTTAGGTATAATAGACGACTATAGTTGATCGTCTGTAGCGTTCTAATTTGTTTATAATTGAAATTGAAATTTTCAAACTCTCAACTTCGAGTTATGTGAACTTTAATATGTTTGCACAATTTTCTCAACCGTAATGAGTTTTAATGTTTTGCTCCACTCTGCGGCTATAAGAGGATCAGCAGCACCAATAATATGAGAAGTAGCCAGCAACAAAGCGGACATAAAGGGTTCGAAGCGAATCTTTTGTATCCTTTACTTATATATTTATTAATCCATTTATGTATATACATACGCTCAAACATATACATATTTACATGCATATATACATATTTACATAATACATACACATATATATATATATATATATACATACATATACATTTACGTTGGAATAATTATTCTTAAGAATTCAGTAGTAAACGCAGATAAAGGCCGGCTTAGAAGCACTACACCTTTAAACGATAAGCATGAAATATCGTTAAGGATGTAAAAACTTGTTGGCCAATAAGCTGATACAACACAAATATTTTTATTAAAATTATAAAAAAAATCATGAAAAAGAAAGAAGAAAATATGAATAATAGTAACAATTATGACGGATAATAATAATAATGATAAATAATAAAATAATAACAATAGCGATAATACATAATAATAGCAATAATAATAATAACTAATAATAAAATGATAAAAATAATAATAAATAATAAAAATGAATAAAATATTAGGTGTTTGCGTTAATTTTGATACGTGACTACTACAGGTAAAAATTGAGAAGAAATGGCAAATATCAGTACACATAACGATTAACTTCAATAATTTAGATCATTCTCCACCTAAAATATTTCAATTTTGTATTATTGAGATATTCAGTGTGTATAGAAGCATGGAACGCTCAAAACTGCATTTTCGACATTCATTGCTTTTGTTGTTCGATTTGAAGTAATCTCCTGCCCATCGAACACTTTTAGAAGCTTATGATGATGCTGGTTCATCATATTCTTCAACGGTTTCAACGGTGATTTGGTGAATTTGATCGCATTTGTAAAGAACAACCTGGGGAACCAAAAAGGTTCGAAGACAGTGAATTGCAAAACTTAATGAGCGAAAACCCAGCTCAAATAACTTACAACAAACGAACTTACGCACAGCTTAGCAGTCAATGAACCAAAAATTTCTAGACGTTTGCATGCGACGGGAAGAATCCAGAAGGGGTGAAAATGGGTACCACACGAATCGCGGTTTCATTGCTTGCCACGCAAAAAAGGAAGACTTTTTTCTGGAGTGGGAAAAATGTATCTACTACGACAACTCTAAGCGCGAAAATTTTTGGGTTACTCCAGGAGGACATCGACTCCGAAGCAGAATATTCATTGCCATAAAGTTTTGCTATGCATATTGTGATATCAACAAGGTGTAGGGTATTACGAGTCACTAAAACCGAATGAGACTGTTAATGTAGATGCCCATCGCAGTCAATTAGCCAAACTGAACGATTCACTGTTGGACAAAAGACCGGTAAAATCGGGTAACAGACCCAAAGTCATCGACCTGCATGACAACGCTCGGCACACGTTCGAAGAGTTGTCAAAGATACACTCTTGCAGCTCGGATGGGAAACTCTGCCACACCCACCGTACCCACTAGACATGGCGCCTTCTGATTACCGCTTGTTCAGATCAATGCAGCATGGCTCGGCTGAAATGCGATTTCACAAAGTTGAAGAAGTGTGAAAATGGGTCGATGATTGAATCGCTCCCAAACCAATATCGTTCTTCCAACACGGTATCACCATATTTCCAGATAGATGGCGAAAGGTTGAAGAAAATAATGGAAAGGATTTTGGTTAAAGTATGTTGGAGCAGAAAAAAACTATCAAAATTAACGCAATCTTTTAATAGTAGTAAATAATAATAACAAAAATGATAATATAATCACAAAAAATGATAAATAATAGTAATAACAATAATAAAGGTAATAACAAACACGGAATACCTGTATACGCTTAACCCGGAGTGCTAAATATTCTATCAGAAATTGGCGGCCAATTCGATACTACAAGTACCAGCCAGCGTCGACAAGAGAAAACGAGATAGCTACGATGAACTGGGACAGACATCAATTGGCCGAGCAATCATTTCATTCCCTCATTTATTAAGTAACTTTAAAACCTTAGCCTATTGCCTAGGTACACACTTAACCCGGAGTGCTAAATATTCTATAAGAGATTGGCGGCCAATTCGATACTACAAGTACCAACCAGCGTCGACAAGAGAAAACGAAATAGCTACGATGAACTGGGGCAGACATCAATTGGCCGAGCAATCATTTCATTCCCTCATTTATTAAGTAACTTTAAAGCCTTAGCCTATTGTCTAATTACACAGACACATTTTATATGCAAAAGCATTTACAGTATATATGAGTACACAAGTCAGCTAAATGGCTGCAAAGGTAATCATCTCGCTTCATAAACTCTGTAATCACCAATTCGATTCACTAACAAACTATAAATTGTGCGTTTAGTAGTGCGGTTAATTTGCTTCTAAACATATTCAAGGAATCATCGAAGGAGTTCAGAGTCAGTGGAAAGGCATTCAGGTATTAATATGAAAGGGTTTCTATTCGATCTAGAGAATTGCTATCGTTCTATAAAGAAATGCGAACAAGATCAACTATTTTTTTTTATATTCAGACACCTTTCAAATTAATCTTAACTGTATTATCGTTTCCACATTTTGCTTCAATTTGTCGGTTAATGTAAAAGTAAACATAACCTAATTCTGACCATTCTCAACATCCAATTTCGTAGGCTATGAAAGAAATTCATCCCCTTTCACTTTCAATATTTGTGTTTTGCCTTCCATGAAATAATGAATACAACATAGATACACATTCTAGATAAATTAATACACACGTACGAGACCACTAAACCTCTGAGCTTTGTCTTAAAGCAAAACAGTTTCATAAGAAAAGAAGAAAACTATTTCAACAGACCAGATTACCAGGTTATGTTGAAGACATTTCATGGGATGGAATGTGCAGCGGTTTTTTGAAAAGCAATTGAACGATATTATCAAGAAAACAAAGACCCGCCGCAAACAAAGCAGAACAAAACCAACAACTTTTGCTTTCAAGAATTTGTTATCAAAGAAAAGTTCTGTTCTGTTTTCTTTTGTAATGCGATAGGAAGATTCCAATGCTATGATGATGAGTAATGAGGAACAAACTGTGATGGCGACAAGGCATTGCAATCAAGTAAATAGGTATCGAAGAGAAAAAGTTCAACACGCAGCATTCAAATTGCGATATTCCCTGATAATGACAACCTTGATACCACAATCTTGGTATCTGTGCCTTGGTATGTCTTGATGTATGTGGGTTTGAGAAAGTCCTAATTATCTACCATAATTACTTGACAATACATCATGCAATTGCTACCTATTCATATGTCTGCAAAATTATTTACTACTAAACAAATTTATTTAATTCCAAGGCGTTGCAAAAGAAAATTGCGAAGTCTCTTTAACTCTAAGGGAAGTCACAGAACTTTTGACAAGTTAACTGAAAGATGACGACATGTTTAACAAATCCTTCTATTATTATTATTATTATTAAAATTTAAGACTAATGAAATAAATTTTTAGACTAAAAAAAGATATCGAGCACTAGCAACACAGGCTATCGGCTCTAATTTATAAAAATGTACGTTAGATATTGAGCTTAATAGTTTTAATAAAGTAATATATTGAATTGATATTCTGTTCTGAAGCTGATTTTAGAATGTCCGAAAATATAGTTAACATGTTTATAAAGTAAAAACGAACGAAAAGTACATTTATTTGTCGATTGTCTATATATTTCGTAAATAAGTTGACAAAGTATGGATTTTAAAGGCTGCCGGATAACTTACGTCATATGCTCGTCTATATTGTATGTATGGATGTAAAACATGGACATAGAATTTATACTGTATATAGACGCGAATACGTACGTATAATATTTAACATTGAAAGAATTTGCAAATGTATATCATATTTTCGGACAAAATAAAAATAAACAATATGTAAACCATACACACAAATACAAGTTTAGCTCGAAATCAGGCAAAAATAACAAAAAAGTATATCAAATTCTTAAATATGAACGATGCTTAACCATGAATGACCGCTAAATTGTCCATTGTATCCGATGCAGATAGCATAACAAACTTTATATGCATTCCGACTTTTATCAATAAATTGTTTTGGATTAAAAAAATGTCGCACTAACTTTAACTTTATAGAATGATGCATAAAACGAGTTCACTAATTGAAGTTTTATCTTTTGGCAACATATTGCAGTAATAAAAAGAGTTTCAGGTGAACACATAACAGTTCTAGTCACTAGAGTAAACATTCAATCTACATCTATATATTTTATGGGCGGATGCAGTTAAATGCTTCTATTGGGCAAATATATATCAAAGTTTTGGTCATAATTGTAAACAATTGAAAAAGGGGCAAGTTTTAAGAAGCATTTTAAAACGTTCTAAAGGGATAAAAAGTAAAGCAAACACCCAAAGTCTTAACAAAACATTTTGTTTACAATTAAATATAAAAAAAAAATTCGTTTTATTTACTTTTTTTTTTTTTTTTTTTTTTTTTGATAGATTAAATCACAAATTTAATTTGTTTTTGTGTAAGAACAATTTTTTTTTTTATTTTTTTTTTATTTTTTACAAAAATAATTCTCTTCAAAAACAAAAAATTTGTTAAAATCTGAAAGAATGTACTTGTGAAAAGCATGCCTTCCTATGTGCTTGTGTAACCTCAATATACTCGCATCAAAGATATAAAAAAAGAGTAAAGCATTTGCATTGTAACTAACCAAGTAACCAATTTAAATGTTATCTCTCCACTCCTCCTCTACCCGTAAGAATAATTAAACCTGTACATAACAATATTAGCTTAGAAACCCAGTTAGAGGAAGCAGATGAAGATAGAATGAGTTTGGGTAAGCAAATGTGTAAATCTATATAAATATCAAAGAAAAATTTTGTTGTAAATGCAAACAACTATGCAGCAAGAAACATACGCAGGTAAGCATAATGAAAATTCCGAGAGTGAAGCCTAGATTCATATGTGGGACACAATAACAACTATCAACATCAATATAACAGCAAGTACTACGCAACAAAATGTGTACATAAAAGTACATGGACATGTCATATACGTATTCTAGGTGATTGAATGAATAAACACACACACGCACAGTTTGTAGGACCAGTGATGATGAACAAGTAGTACACTCTTATGTTTTTTTTTTTTTCTTTTTTAATAATCAACGTTAACCAACATGCTTGAGTGTATTCGTTGTAAAGGTAACTTACAGTTGAATATATTAGGCTAACCTCAGAGATGCATTAAATGTCAACAGATATATTGTTGATGGTCAGTTGAACTACATATATGCATGTGTATGTATATAATAAAGTATTTTCCTTGTAATAAATTTCTTTCATTTTATTTTCTTCAATAACATTTAATAACAAACAAAACACTGACTGAAGGGGCTTAACGGATGCCCCGTTCAAATCAATCCACGCATGTATTGATTATTCGAAATGCTTTTCAACTTCAAAGTATGTCTACCCATAATTTTTGTGATAGAGCTCTCAAAATACTTCTATAACCTTTTATAGGTTTTCCCTTGAAAGTATTTACAAACCAACGACAATACTTTTCTAAAGACATAAATACTGCCCACACTTAGCCACGAAGATGACAAACTACATTGGGAATCGACAGTTCTTACATAGTTGTTGCATTAGAAGCTTGTTCCATCTCCCTGAATGCCGAACAATTGAACTTAAAAACTTGAAACACTTTACGACGGTTTTAAAGAAGAAAACAAACAAAGCTGACCATCAAATGTCTTACACTACTTTTCTTAATGGAATTCCTGATCTGACTTCTCCAATAAATCTATGTTCTTGCCAGGTAAACTCTCGCTTTTATGGAAGGAAGCCCATAAGAACATATGCGCCTTTCTCAATTTCTTTTTCCCTGGCCGGCAGCATCTTGAAACATGTATTCTGAAAAACCCCTGAATAGGTCGTCATAGAAAAATCAAAATAAACCTGAACCGACATAGTCTCCTGGTAGTAAAGTTGAAAGGATTTTATCAAGGATTCTGGTCACAAAATACCAAAAAGGTAGACCTTGTTGTAAGACAAAGGCTTATTTTTGTCAGAACGCGTATGTGGGAGGAAGCCAATTAGTACGCCATTAGCGTACACATTCCCAGAGAATATAAAAAGTTTTAAAATAAACACAAATTTTTATACCATACCCCGTTTATTATATAAAATTTCTTACAAGGACGTAAGGTCATCTAGATATGTCAATTTACAATTACTTTATCAATCGGTTTAAACTTGTCTATCCATCTGTCCGCCCACGAATTTTTATGGATACACAAAAATCTTAACTCATAACCTCATATTTAGTAATCTGACAAAGTTTCAAGCACTTTCGTCATGCTTCTATGACTTTGTCATTCAGTCAGGTTAAATTTCAATTCTCAATTTAAAGAATTAAGCAAAGAAATAAGCAAATTTCACTTACATTCCTGTCCCCGTTCCGACACACTTGGCTAACAACATTTATTTTGCTGCTCTTGAAGAACTCTCTTCTCATAATTGGGATTTCAGTTTCGCGCTGAACATATTTGCCTTTACATTGATGAATCGATAAAACAGATACGGAATTCGTTAGGATTGTTGAAAGTAATTCCTGTAAATACAGATACAAGCAAGAAAAGAAAATGAAAAAGATCTCGTAAAAGTAAAGTAAACAAATAAGAAAATCATTTTCAGTGACGATCGTGTAGGAGAATGAAAAAAAAAAGAAAAATAGAAATTTTTACACCCTATAATACTCGATGGACGGGGATGATTTTTCCTATTTCTGTAGAATAATGTTGTGGACATTTACATCGTGTATCTGCTGTAATTTATGAGCAACGAGCGAAAGACACGGAAAGCAAAAGTATTCTTAGTTTTCCATCGCGCAAGCGTGTAGCTGTTATATGCTTCTTCTTTGACTTGTTTCAAATCCTTATGAGCGATATAGAGAATGCACAATGTATGTATGCGAACGAGATAATGTATATCACAAATACTACACAATTCGGCAGACGCCCAGAGGGACGGGTTAACAGACGGGCATGCATTAGGTGTATTCCGAATTCGAAACTGGTCGAGCATTTATATACTTTATAGGGTTTATAAAGCTTGCCTCGACGCTTTAGAAAGATATTGAAAAAAAAACATAAAATTTTGATACCCTACAATGTACCAACTTTTCTCAGTAAAGGCCTTCTTCAAGTGAAAAAGTGATCAAAATTCATGCAACCACCTAATGCATACATGCCGAGAGTAGGGAAAAAATTACGTCAAGAAATATTTTTCTCATAAGGAAAATTAAAAATTATACCATGAAAAGAAAATTGTAGTAAGAAAGATCGGGACCTTGCCCTAGCTGCATATGAAATTCCTTTCAATAGAAAATTGATCAGCAAATGATCGTTTCATAGGAACCCAATTGATCCCCGTTAATAGGATGGTGATGTACTACACAAAAACTGGTCGTTTGGGAAAAAACCAAAAACCATGCACGAATTCTCCATGACGACATTAACACCAAGCGATTACAAAAAGATGCGCGAATTGTCGTTAAGTTTTTTAAATTGATTTTTATGCTCCACAGTACTTGTGATAAAGATATATGGAGCTCAAGAGGATGTGATCGATATCTGGAAGAATTTGCTTTAGATCTACGTCTTATTGTACCAAATAATGCAGAATCACTTTCTCAATGCAATTAAAAAAGTCTGTCCATCTGTCACTCTAGACATTTGCCCATAAATGCTTGGTATTCAAGCCTTCGGTAGCAATGTTAGATATATTTAGACAATGTAATGTAGGGTATTTAATAGTCGACTTCGCCCGTACACACATCATTTAAGTTGTTTTTAGTTAAAAATTCCATTTAATTTATTATGCAGTTTTTTTTTTTTCTTCAACCTTTTATAACACTTTTGCAACTTTATTTCGAGAGGGGGCCGTAGAATATTCTTATTCTTATTCTATTCTTATTCTTATTAACGATAAATATTAATCATAATTTCGACATAGAAAACTGTGAGAATGGCTTCAGTCGAACATACAATTAACAAAACAGGGTTTGCGATAAGCGTCTTTAACCCTTTGCACTCTTACGTCCAATATATTTCTAATACCAACTGTTATGTTGACATAGAGTGGATATTATATTACTTCAAGTCATTAATTAAGAAGTTAATGGTAGGCAAAAAAAAAAAAAGAAAACAAAATTAAGTGCAAAAGTGTGCAAAAAATCAATCATCAGATCAAACACCTATTAAGTTAGCGGACACACTTTTGGAAGTTCAAGCGAATACACTAATAAAGATTCGTTAATAACTGTAAATATGATGTAATTACAAATATACAAAAGTTTATAATAAAAAAATCAAATAAACGCATATGTATATGTATGGCACAATATGGTTAAGTACATAATATTTATCTCATTTCTTCATATGAGTCACGAAGATACGTGGTTGGCGGCAGCCTGCGTAGATCCGAAATCAATGTAAACACACGCGCGCTCACATATTTTTGATCTGCAAAAAAGCATTAAACACGCAAAGCTAAACGCAAATCTATTTAAAATCAAATAAATGTTAACGCACAACAAAATCATAAACAGCAGCCGTACAGCACAACATCAATAATAACAACACCACCACCACCACCACCACCACCACCACCATTAAAACACAGCTACACGCAGGCAGTCAGTCATTCAACGATGATAAATGCAGGCAGGTAGGTAATAACAATAAAAACGATAACAACAAAAACAACAAAGCTTAGAATGGCCTTGAAAGTTTTTATGCTTACTACTATAGTTGGATGTTGTTAGTATTTTTGTTGTTGGTGTTACTGATTTTGAATTTGTTGCTGTTGTTGTTGTTGTTGTTGCTACAGAACACTCTCATTGTTGGTTAAATCAAAAATGCCAGAGAACACCACCACCACTACCACTAGTATCACCGTATACCGAGACCACTACCATTAACAACAACCTTTCGATAAAGTGCAAGCACATCACGCAGTTTGTAGGCCTTAAACGTTTTGTCAAATGTCCGTATGTATACTCTTACGTGTGTATGTGTGTGCAAATATTGAAAGTATCATTTTAATGGTTTAAAATAGTTTTTTTTTTTTCTTTTTTTCTTTAATTTTGTAAAAGGTTGTGAGTATTGTACGCATTTTTTTTTTTTTTTTTTTTCATTATTATCTTAAATACTTATAAGCATATGTGTGCAAAAGTCATAAACGCAGTATAAGAAAAAAAAAAACCATTTAACTGAAACAAACAAACAAAAAAAAAACTAAATCCGTTAAGATCGGCACAAAAAAAATTTAAGTTAAAATTCTATTGAAAGCTTAATGATACACAAAAACAACTGCAATAACAGCGGCATTAGCAGCAACAGTAACAATAAACAAAGCCTAAGTAAAAATAACGTGTGTGCAGATCACATCTTTCGTATTATTTATGATTTGCGTTTGCAACACCCTAAAAAGTATTCATTCAATGCGAGATTGAGTGAGTGATTGTATAAAACACCATAAGAGTGCAAGCGTACGTATGCATGCATGCATACATGTATGCTTGTATTGATGTGTATACGGTGTGAGCAAATGTATTATGTAGACAATGTGTGACACTTAAAGAATAGACTCTTGACTTGCTAAAGGTTAGGCCTCTTAAATTGTTTGTAAAGCCTGCCTGCCTGTTTGCCTGCCTGCCTGCATTGCTTGTTGTCTATCTGCCTGCCGGCCTGTCTGTCTGTCTGTCCGTCTTTTTTTTTTCCAGTTTACTTAGATATTTCTATAGTTATTTCCATTGCTCTCCGCTATATGCATAGCAATTGTTTAATAATTGTTCTGCTCATTTTTGTTCACAGTTCCCAGTTGTATGCATTTAAGTGGTCAATTCAATCATTCATGTATACACACATGTCTACACAATGAATGCTTACATACATATATACATATCTCTCACTCTATGTGAGTGTGCATTTATACCATCAATCTTTTCATTTAGTCATGCTGTGTATTAATCTCAAGTTTTTGATAATTTTTGCTTTAAAAATAGTCATAAATTTAAAAATGATGAATTTTTCCATTTTTCCATTGAAAGTATAGACAATTATATGTTATGTACTAGATGTCTGTAGATAGATGGAAAAGGTATTCCAAAAAGATTTGAGAAAATCAAAGTTTTTCCTTTTTATTATACGTAGGTATGTATTCTCAATTTTGACCTGTGGCACTACTATACTGTACTGTCTCCACCAGACAGCCTTCTGTGGCATTCATTCTCTTTCACGAAAAGTCTTAACAGCACCGAAGTACAGAATAAACACTGCACAATGAATGACAGGTTACATCGAGACTTCGCAAAAATATCACAAGGTAATAAAGTAAATTTTAATGCCACCGAAGACACTGCTGCCTTTTAACGCATTGAGAAAGTTATGATCAACACCACGCGAGTAAGTAAAATAGCAGTGAGATTAGGGCTAACAAATAGTGAGTAAGAGGAGTTCTTTGTTAATTGGCTAAGTTATACAAAAAATTATAGGCCGAAGGAGATAATATGTAGGACAAGGTGTAGAATAGCTCAGATCATATTATCAGTCTATCCGGTAAGAACGTTTCGATCGTCCGCCTGGCTTTCTGCGCTTACGTGTTTTGAGTGTAACCGCTTGCGGCAGTGTTTGCTGGATAAAAAATGAAACCTCCCTCCTTACTGCCGAACTAGTTGGGTTTACAATGATACGTGCATTTATACGTTACAACGTCCAACCGTCTGTCCTTTTGCCTATATTAATACAATATATAATTCCGTTACACAAAAGTGTCTGACTATGACTACATGATAGTCCGACGATCTGACATTTTGACTAAATTAATATATCATTCACTCACACAAAAGCGTCTGACTTTGACTAAATGATTAAAAATATTACATTCTGTTATATTAAAGCGATCAAGTTTGTAATCGAGTTAAATATATAAACTAACGGAGCCTTCGAAGGCGATGTAATGGTTGCATTTTCTGCATCAAATTGTTTTGTACTTTTTTGAAGCTTACAAGCATAGTTGTTCAACTGTTTCGCATTAGACTAAAGACTGCTTCCCAATCGGTCCAAGACGCTACTGTTATCGATATGGATATTTCTACTGTCTAATGGACTGTGTGCGTTGTACGTTTGCTACCAAAAGATCGGTTTTTTTAGTAAAATTTGAATTTAAATAAATTTTATGCTTTTATTTTCTAAAAGATTTACATGAAGATTTTTGCAAAAAAAAAAGTATTTTTTTCAAGAGTCGATTTGGAAAACTCCTTTAGAAAATATTGTTGAAGAAGCTTTCTACATATTATGAAATTTAGGCAAATGATGGCAACATATATTTGTTAGTAAATCTATTGCTTATCACCATGGAGATTCTGGGCAGATTAGATCCAAGGTCTGTAACGAAAAGAGTACATTACTTATTTTAAATTTCTGTGTACAGTGTTGAGGTTACAGGCGGTCCAACGTAAAACTGAAAGAGAGGACGAAAAAGAGGCACACAGACAACTAATTCGATACAGATTTTACTGGATATATAGATTTTGTTGCACCTTATATTGAATATTGAATGCCGGCTCTTAGGAAGAAGAAGCATTTTAAGCCCCATAACATTGACAAAAAATAAGCATAATAAGATAGCGAAATGGTTAGGTTCTTCCAACAATGATTTCTTTGCAGCGCGATGATATTGAAACCATGCCATTATCCCTAATTCCAAAACTTGGAAAATTTAAATTCATGTCACAATATTGAACTTATCAATTCATTTTGGCATACCCAACATTTATTGAATGTATATGAACTTGTTTTGTTATTTACCAATAAAGTGATTGTTCAACTTATAGAGTCATTGTTTATGATAATCAGACGTAAGTGTCATGGGAAAATTTTTTTTTTAAGAAAATTAAATAAAATTAAAAATGCCTGCTTTCAGAGATGATTCGTTGCTTGTTTTGTTATGTATGTAATTAATTGAAATTAATTGTACAATGAATTGACATTTTAACTAAGAAAACTAGCAAAATATATTTTAAACATAAGTCAAGATAACGTTTAATTTTAATGTAACTTTCATGTTATTTATTTTCTTAGTATAAGACAATATCAGACATGAAAAGAAAATGACTCAAAAAACAAAAAAAAAAAAAAAAAAAAACAAACATCTTTTTGTCGTGCGCGTAACTGAAAAAATTCTTATAAATATTTATTCGTACTTTCTTAATAAGGTGTTAACGTACAGTAATCCCAAGTGAAAACAAATTAATTATCAACAATTATCTAAAAAACTAAATCTAGCTTCTCCCCTTAATTACATACACATACACATTAGGTTAGAGGGAAAGTAGAATCGTTTTTGGAAAGAAAAACATTTGACTTAATTTAAAACGAGTTAGAATGTTGGCTATACTTCGCAGGATCATAATAGAAAGTCGACAATCACTCAATAAGTTCGTAGGATGGCGTACTAATTTCGTTACTTGTATTTTTGTAAAACAATAGAATTTTCGACTTTCTTGTGTATCGTCGCTACAACAATTGCAACTAAGCTTGTAAACTGAATGTTGGCTATACTTCGTACGATCATAATAGAAAGTCGTCACATCACTCAATAAGTTCGTAGGATGGCGTACAGATTTCATTATTTGTATTTTTGTAAAACAATAGAAATTTTCGGCATTCTTTTGTGGTGTCGCTACAACAATTGTAACTAAACTTGTAAACTGAATGTTGGCTATACTTCGCAGGATCATAATAAAAAGTCGACAAATCACTCAATAAGTTCGTAGGATGGCGTACAGATTTCATTACTTGTATTTTTGTAAAACAATAGAAATTTTCGGCATTCTTGTGTAGTGTCGCTACAACAATTGCAACTCAACTCGTGAACTAATGATCGGAATGCCATGGAATTTTGACACATTTTGCTGGATACCAAGTTTTGTTGGTATCACCTAAAACTCATATGGATTCGTCAATAGTTTTTCTACCTCTGCATGCCATTCTAAGAATTTATTGAGTAATGTATTATATTAAATGTACAAATAAATTAATTTCATTGAAATTGATTGCTTCATAAAATGTGCCTGACGCGTTCAATTTTGCCGAAAATTCAGACATAGATAATCTGGATATTAATGTCTGAAACATTTAAGCTTCACTTGTGCACAAACTGTTGTTGTTGAGTGCAAATTAGAGTTTAAAGAAGTGGATGTTATTTGTTTTTGATTGGATTAACTTGGAAAAAGGGAGCTAACGCTACGGAAATGATTACGTTAGTTAAAATTGAAAAGGTAGCAAGCTACGAAACCATTAGAAAATGGCTTGTGAGAGCTTGGCCAAACAATATAAAATACCCCGTCCATCTCCCTCAAAAAGAAGAAAGAAAATAATTTTCAACTTAGGTTGGGAGATTTGACAGCACACCGCTTATTCCCTAAGCCTCGCCCCTTCCGATTATCAATTATTCAAGTCGAGGTTGGCATATTTAGTAGGTAAGTGGTTCGCAGAACTTGGATATGTGCGAAAACGGGTCGATGACTATTTCGCCAAGAGCGTCCGTAAGCTACCCGGTAAATGGCAAAAGACCATAGATAATGATAGTCCATATTTCGATTAGCAGCCTTTGTATCAAAAGTTATCAAAGGACGGAACAAATCTATTATGTACTTTAAAGCGCTCTTTCATCTAAGTTGACTACAAGCGATTATTCTTGAACTCTATTTTCCGATGGGTTTTGTAAATATTTTTCGTTAGTTTTCCGTGAACTTTTAAACAGAGCCTTCGCTTCTAAGATCGCCTGTTCGAGCTGAAATGTAATCAAGTTGTCCTAAATTTTTTTGAACTAAGCTTGTTTTTAGGTTTTTCCTTTTTTTTTTTTTTATTAATCGCCGACAATGATTCCTCGTCAACCTAATTTAAACTTGAAAAATCAGTAACTGTGTCAACGTGAGCATTAAAACGTTACAACCTAAGTGTCTAGACTTCATATAATCGAGTTTTGAGTAAATGTTAATATGTTTTCTAATTATATATGAAAAGTGGTTTAGCCTTAATTTATTTTGTTCTTTTGAGATACCAATCTATTGTAACTTTTTCTTTACATCGTAATTACAGTTATTTGAAATAAACTCGTACACAAAACCCCTTTGCCTTCTAAGCTCTTCATATCATGTCCAGTAAGTAACTAAAACTAATTAGTATGCACTTGGCAGAAATATAAATATATATGAACGTAAAAAAATAGTTAACAATTTCGTTTACGCCAATGCGGAAACATTAACCCATCTCCACAATCCATATCAATTATTTTGTTCAAAGTTATGCAGTACATGTACAGTAAATATTTATAAATATTATTTTCATACATAAAATTTAAATTTGCATTCGAGCGTTTATTGCTAACAACATTTATAGTTTACTATAATAAATGGAAAATTTCTTAAAGCAAATATTTATGAAAAGTAATTTTTCACAAATGAAATCCTAATGAAATTTTCTTTAAAGCTTCAGAAATATTTCTTTGAAACTAAACGCATTAAATTGATTTAAATTTAAATTTTAATAATTATTTTGTTTTTTTTTTTTTTTTTTTTGATGCTGAATCAATTGGGATGCAGTGTGTGATACATTGCCAAGAAACTTTAGCAAAATTCACAAAGATTCGATTGGAGAAAGCAAACAATCAATTTGTTCTTTCCAGTCAAGGTTCTTCCTATCAAAAGATCCCTTATTGGGTTGATCCATTTTCGAAATTTTGTTTACCACACATATCGTTTACGTAAAGGTAGACCCCGATCATGCTTACTTAACAACTTGAATAGCTTTCCTTACTCGCTAACCCTATTCTTTGCATATATTTGCATTAATCTGCAATTTCGACATCATTTCAAGTCCGCAAAACCGCCATTTTTAAATCAAAACGGCTTCATTCTTTCCTTTTCTTAAGAGATGTTACTCTTGAAAGTTATTCTTTTGTTGCATATGTCAAAGACAGAGTCGTAGTTTTTTACTTTACCTGTCGCGAAATGAAGGAAAGATGGATAAAGGAAGGGAAGAAGGAAGGAAGGAAAGAAGGATAAAAGAAAATTTGTAATTCCACAGACGTCATTCATTACTAACATCAAAACCTTTACCCCTTTCATCGCTTTAAGTTCTTGACAAAAGCACTCGCTCGTATCACTCCCGGCCTCATATCTACTTAGCGGTCTCCTCGATAAAGCTACACTAACTTATTTCTATTTGGCACTGCATTGAAACGAACTCTTTCTGAAGAGATATGTTAGCGTATTAGAGAAGTTAGAAAACAGCCCGAAAGATATGAAGTTGTAAGTGGCTGTAAGCTTCCAGCAAGGATTGATTTGAGATTACTAGTCTTTTTGTAGCATTTGAAGAAAGACGTCGGTATTTCCCGAAGAAAACTTTCGTTCAAATTATGAATTGTTATCTGGAGAGTTAGCTCAACGCATCAGTAAGACTATAATAAAGCAAATACTTTGGTTTCGCCCTTTAAGTGTTCCAGTTCTTCCAGGTATCATTAACTGGCGCAATAATTAAAATTATTACACGTTGATCCTTCAATGTTGATTAACAACAAAAGTACAATTTTACTTAATGATAATGAGATCATAATTATGAGAATACTGAGATTTATTTGAATGCTTATAAGGCTTTATTTCGTTATTAAGATGAAAAATCTTAAACGAAAACAAAAAACACTGAGGAAATTATCTGTTTATGCTTTACAAACGGTAACAATTTGTACGTCATAAAACTAAGTTAACTAAGTAAGCCCCTCGTGAGCACCAACTAATAGCGGACGTATGTTTGTTTTCTCATTCCGTTTGCTGAACACAGATATACTCAACTGTACAAGTTTCTGCCACAGGACGCTTTTCATTTACATGACGCTGTTTAGCACATGCTGCCATTTAATTTATGTCTGTCCATCCCTCTAGCTATTTTGTATACTTTTAACTTGGAACTCGAATTCAAAAACAGTTTAATCTGGACACATAATAACAAATACATCTTTAGTTCTTATCGACGACTGAAATATTAAAAAAAGGACTTTAACTGCTATATAGTTACAATAAGTTAAGCATTGAAACAACTTAGAAGGGAGCTTTTAAGACATTAGACGATTTAAAAATGAAAGCCTTTAATGGATCTGTCAAACTTCATGTGTGTTCTTCGGGCTGCATTCTGCATTCAATTACAATCAACATTCTCTATATGCAAGAGTGCCACTAGGCAGCCAGGCTTAACATATTATGGAAACGAATGGAAGTGCGCTTTTACTAAACAGAAAATTATTGTTAGAAAGACGGGATGGGCATACAAAGTTCGTCTCAAAGCGAGGATAGAAATTTTGTACTTGTTTTGCTGTTATACCTCTTAAGCATTTTCAAAATCACAGCACGTAGATGAACGTGTTATATGTCTATTTTCCTCTTTATGTTATTCTATTAATGCTATATTACTTGCCATTAAATGCGAAATATTCTAACTTAATATCAACAAACAAGCAGCAGCCGCAGTAACAACCAACTAGCACTACCATTAACAACAACAACAACAACAACAACAACAACAACAACAAGTAATTAGAATTAAAACGTAGATTTATAATACGAATTTCCCATACACAAAACGCACATACACATACGCACACGTACACATGCACACATATGCACACATCCATATACGTACACAAAATTAATGAATGATAAGAATTTAATGCATTCGTATTAATACAGAAAATGTAGAAATTCATCTAGTAATGAATGACAGACAGACATATGTGAACGGATTAAAGGTGCGGTATTCCGTCATTTCAAGTATTAGATATTTTTATGCATTTTTCTATACGTTCGTAGATTCGCATGTCTCGATGTGAATGACATGCATAGAAAATCAATCGAAAAGATGATGGAATATTTTCCAAGAATATTTCTGTGTTTTATATGGTGATGCAGGGAGAAGAGAAAGCCGCTTGAGACTTGCTTGCATGAAGAGAAATTGCAACTTTAATTACTCAAGTATGAACTATTACTCAACAAAGGTAAGACGTTAAGAAGTTGAAAAATTTCAATCGTCAGTGGCGACTATTAAATATCTTACAACACCGTTGTCATCATAAAATACGATAGATTTGAATTTACAGCTTGTCTAAATGGTACAGGATCCGTAAAATAAACTAATCTGGTTTATAATCTTAAATTTTCTATTCTGGACCAGCTTTCACTGTCTAATAGTTGAAGTTAGGTCTTATGGCTTATTTTTGGTAACAATATTTATATGGAAAGGGTTTAAAAAAATACTACCATCCGATTCGTAAATCCTATTTTTTGGCACCTATCATTGATAAATATCGACAATTACGAAAATTATATTCGGTCGTGACCGCATCTTTTATACCCATCACCTTTACCTTAAAAAAGACAAAAAAGTACAGAAACTAAATGCTCTTGTCCTATAATATGGAGTGGGTGCGACTGACTTTTTATATACCCAAAATAAAAGTTTTTGTTGCCAAATTTACGGCCTTGTGAGAGTTTGCTTAATCAAGCGATCAAGAAAATTCCGATTTTTCCATTATTTTGAATACAACGAAAGTAGCGCCGCTAAAGTTACGGTAATTCGTAAACAAATTCTCGAGATAACATGAAGTGTTGCTAGGCGTTGCCTGGAGCTTGTCCCCCTTCTAGAGGGTATGGGAACTCTTTTCGTCAAGGTATCGGTCCACGTAAGGAGACAAGCTTTTATAGTTTACGATATCTAACCCTTTAGGGTAGAAATTGTTACATACACAATACCCTATGTTGTATATACCGCCTATCAGCTCTACTATTTCTTCTTCTTCTTCTTCTTCTGCGAATCAGCAAGTCAAAAAGAGATGATTCACTGAGTTGGGTAAAAAAAATTCAACTCTGAAGACATGTAAAGTTTAACGTAAATAAATAATTAATTATTTTGTATCAATTATAATTAAATAAGCAAATAATTATAAGAAAGACATATATATTTTTGGAATTTCATATACCTGAATATGTGTGAACACAACAACTTAATTAGCTTGACGCGATAAATTTTTACAAGCTCGACAAAAAAAAAAAGTAATTAGTCGGGACTGCGTGGACGATTGGCAAGATATATAGAAAACTTTCTTTAAAAAAACGATAAATAATTTAATGAAATCTTTATAAATAAGAACAAGAAGAAACAAGAAAGCATGACATATTAGCAAAAAAGAAAAAAAATTATGACTCTTTTGAACGGCCGGCCTTGCAAGGTCAAGGTTGATGTACAAATTAATGAACTTAGCCTGCGGTTTTACCTTATTCGCAAATATGTATTAAAATTTCCAGTAAAAACATTTCCATTAATAACACAAAAAAAAAACACATATACGCACACACACACACGTCTTAATCACTAACAAAAAAGCGGCACAACAAACTGTAACCAAATTAATGTGGAAAATAGAAAACAACGCATACAATACAAGTAAAAATAAAAAAAAAAATAGTATTCGCCAATACCGGCTGATATTACGCTTTGGCACTGCGTTTTATATTCGTAGCAAATTGTGTTTTGTATATATTTGTTGTATGCCGTTTGTTAAAATTTTGTTATGCTTTTCGTTCGTTATACACAAACACCTGTAAAGCGGTTAGCTGACGTCAACTTCTTCGCTGACTTCATTGTATACAGCGTCGACCAGCAGTCGAAGTCAAGTCAACAGTTATGCGTCGCTCATCAATTGTATGCGGTTGGTCTGCTGCCGCTATTTCACCGGGCTTAAGCTTTACTATAAACGTCTGTTTTGGTTTGGTTTGGTGTTTTTATTCAATTTTTTTTTCTTTTTTTTTTTTTTTGCAAAAAATTTACACGACGTCTCTAACTTTATATCTAAATTTCAATTCACACACAACTAACGTTTATTCACGCTTCAACACTGACTGTGTTAACAACACTAAATCGCGTTATAAAAATAGTGCAGTGAATATATTAAATATTTTAACACTAACATAAATAAATAAATAATTAAAAAAAAAATTATAATAATAATAAAAAAAGGAAACTAAAGCGAAAAAAACCAAAATATTTAAAATTTGTCTTTTATTAAAAACAATCAATAAGCGAATATTATTAATATTAATAAACAAGAAACAAAAGTGACAAAAAAAATTTCCTGAAAACAAAAAAATAATATTTTGTGCAAATTTTAAAAATATTAAAAAAGTAAAAAATTAAATTAAATATAGTTTAAAATGGTAGAAAAATTAGGTAAGTTTTATAAAAATATATTTATATAAAACTTAAATTAAAAAATTAAATTAAATTCGAAACAAGTAACGATGTAGTGAATAAGATGAAATTAGAAGAAGAAGAAGAAAAAGGGAGTAATAATTTCTACACACCTATGGGACTACGATGATCACAATTCTTCGATCGATTCAATCGGAACTTACAAGACTGTGCTGAGAGTGTCTAACACTCTCTGTGTAATTTTTAAATCAAAGGCTGCTCCAACTTAAAAATACAACATTTTTTTTTTTGATCACTTTTTAGTTTTGTTTTGGAGGTGATTACGTTTATTGTTGAAGTTGATCTGTGCAAAGTTTCAAAGTCCCGCTTAAGTCCTCAGTTGTGCCATAACAATTTCAATTACAAACCAAAAACACCCCGTTAGAGAAATATTGACTCGAATGACTTATTAGATCAATCAAGGAAATCTTAAAGGACCGCAAAAAAATGTTTACACTTTATAGGGTCTTTTTTTCTTTTTATTCATTTTTTCGCATATATTAGGGAAATAAAAAATATCTACTAAGTAAGTCTTCTCACCCTCCATAGGTAAGTTTAGATATCGGCCATGGTACGGAAAACAAAAACTGTTAAGCATATGCCGCTTGGAGCCAATATTTAATGTCGCATCGTTCGATTACTTTCGAAGCAAAATTTATAAGCAGACTTTGAAAAGGTTTGTCTAAAAATTTCATAGTTGTTTGTCTACATTTTTCATATTTGTATCTTCCATATGTTGCACAATGTTTAGTTACTTCTGCGGTTTTCAACTATAATGAGCATGTCTGTCTGTAGGTACATTGCACTACCTTATTTTCTAATGGCATCCGTAGCGTACAAAGAAAACTTTCTATCCAACTTTTTCTAGTTCTTTAAATTGTTACGGACCGAGGAATCGATATATGAAGGACTTAATAACGCTCTCGCTGATCGAAAAAATCGCTAACAGCAATAATTTTTGTGGCTTTGCAAAGTACTGAAAGCAGAAGCATTGATTGAGATAACTCCAAAAGTAGTCGGCGTAGATCGTGATTTCGATATTCATTTCAACAATTTACCAAATTTGAAAAGAAATGAAAACAACGGCATGCGAAAAGACTTGCGAGGTGTGTGTAGAAGGAATCCTTGTGTAATGAACCACTTGTATTTATCGGCTTTGATAGGCTGCATTACTTGAGTCGTGGATATATCTTAATAACCAGAAGCATTTGGAATGTTTTTTATTGAATTTTTTTTTTTTAGTCAATGGGAATTATATTCTAATTCGCTTGAGGCACGTCTGTCCATTTGGTTATCAGATACCTGTCCATGCTTCCTTTAAGAGAATTTTGTTAGAACTGAAGGACGAACGCCATTGAAAGTGGTCTGGCTTGGACTATTTTTAATGATTTGCGAGATATTTTGCTAGAACTGTTTACCCCAGCACGTCTTGGAATAAGGACGAACACCATTGAATGTGGATTGGCTGGGACAATTTTCTATAATTTGGAAGATGTTTTTTTGGAACTAGACGAACTCTATTGCAAGAAGATTGGCTCAGATTATTTATAGAACCAGTCCAATTGGAAAGGACCATTTGGAAAAAAATACTCCCATCTTCAATTTTACCGGCAATAATTAGGGGCAAATCGTATTTTGTTGGCAGATTAAATGCATTTAGAAAATTTGCATTGGATGGCACCATTTTTGAACTATAAACAATATTATAAGAAATAAATCTTTATAAGGCAACAAAGCCTAATTTGTAGTATTTTATCGTGGAAATTCGACAAGAGTAAGGAGTAGGCATATAAGTTAACTGTGTTGAGTTTGAGCTTAAGCACAGGCATGAATGGTTCAAACCTGGATAAATCAAACACGATGCGAAAGACCCCTCCTGGTAAATTTTGCCAAAAGCGTCCACTATATTTATACTACATGTGGTAATGGAAAATAGAAAATGTTACTCGAAACTAGAATCGCTCAAGAAATCATTTTACCAAGCAATCAGGTTAGACAGCTAATAGGATATTTTCAACGCACGTAATAGGATATTTTCAACGTTTGATTTTGAAAACTTACCCAAGTCAACTTGAACTTGGCTTATTTTACAAAAATAGAATTCAAGAGCGTTTCATGTGTATTCTTGCAAGTTATAGAAACAATGATAATACGAGTATCCAAAGTTCAAAAGTGTAATAAGTAAATCTTGTTACCTATTTATTAGTGCAGTTAAATGATTATTCCTTTAATAAGATACCATCAAAATCCGTGATTTCATAGTGGATGCATTTGCAATTTCCAACTACTCTCACTTTTATTGTTATTTGACGTTAAAATGTCGGTAAACGTCTAAAATGTTATTGTGACAAATAAGACCACGCGGCTCGAATTGCGTTAGTAATATTCATTTATTAATTCTTTTTTTATTGAAAATGAATTTAATTAATGTACATAAAGAAGATTTTTATCGAAAGGGATCTCTCGCCATTTTAATTCCAATTTGTTCCCTTTTCTTTCCTATTTATTCTAAAGCATATTTTTGGACTGATATCTTCCTGGGACCGAAAGCGATCCTAATCAATGCTTGGGTACCAAGTTTTCGAAAATATCTTCCTGGGACCGAAAGTTATCCAAGAAAATATGACAAATTTTTTCAATGGTTTTCCAGGTCTTTTTAGTTTCCTCTTCATTGGGGACGTATTTGTGAACAGATCATCTCGTATTTTTTAAATTCGTAATCTTAATCGATTAAGGGATTTTTTGTAGCAAATTTCATTTTGCTATCATTACTTCTTCGAGTTGGGTGATTGACAAAATTTTAACCTTCAAATTGACGGGTGGCCGAAAATTTACTGTTAAACATGTTCTCAGACAGGAAATAATAAAAAAAAACCTTTGCCTCGACTTTTAATAAAATTAATAAAAACTACCGGAAAATAAATTAATTTAAGCTCTTTCTCAAAGGGATATAAAAAAAAAAAAAATAATAATAATAATAATTGCTTGGACTAATTACTATTTTTTCTCGCAATACATATTTAAAAAAGCAAAAGTACTTTCAAAAATTAATGATAATGTGACCAGATAATGCAATATTTTGTGTCTCTTAGGATGTGTGGAGTTAATGCACTCTGTATCAATTATTTGTAGAGAGTTTTAATGATATGTAATTTATATCTTTTTTGTGTGTGAAGCAGATTAGCTTTTAAAAATTATCAATTGTTTGTTTAAATGGCATACAACACGCAAAGACCGTTTGGTGTTTTTATTTTATTTTTTTTTTTTTATAGATCTCTTTTACAAATGAAAATAATGCATAGTTTTTTTTTTTTTTTTTTGTGAATTCAATAAAATTACTAAGACCTTAAAACCACGCCCTTCACAGCATCTGATAATATATTCCTATTATTTTTGATATAAGAAGTGGAGTTTTTATCGATGTCAAGACATAGAGATTAAACCGTAAAATCGCAAGATGAATGTTTTAATCCTAAACTAAATGCCTTTCTATTTTTTTTTTCTTTCAATTAAAGAAACAGAATAACTAACCTTGTACACCTAACAAACATTTACGTCTATCCATTCTTCCATAATTATGTTTTTATCACTTTGTAAATATTGAAAACACAGTGAAAAATAAAACAAATTAAAACAGACAACCGTAACAATAATCATAAAATGTTGCTTTATTTTATTTATTTTACACGTCAATAGGTAACAAATAAAAAAAAAAAAAAAAAACAAACATAAAAATACATGAGATATTATTGCAATTTCGCACACAACTTAGTAATCAAATTGATATAACATAATAGACTACATATGTTGTTATATGGCCGGGCCATACACACCGGGCTTATAGACATCAAATTTAAGCTTTAATGTTAATACTTTTTAGTAGCTTATACAAATTAAATTGTTATGTTCGATTGTAAATGATTTTACACGAATGGATTAACTGTTTAAACTTTTTTCTGTGATAGCACAAACTCTAATTCCAGATAATTTAGCGAATTTAAAATTTAACTTTGAAATATTGTTTTTCATATAAAATATATAAATATGTATTATATTTTAAGGTAAACGTACAAAATATTTCTCTGGATTGTAGGTAAAATAATAAGCGATTTCTTTATGTGCACCTTGATGGCGAAGTCTTTTACTATGAGTTTTATGAGTTTCTTTAAAGCCTTGACCTCTACCGGAACAGCGACATATTTAACTTTTACATGTTTTTCAAACGACCACACATATAATAATAAATTATATATGAACTTATTGTTTATGGCCAACTGCATTAAAAAAGTATTAAAGCAAAAGAAAAAAAAAACAATAACATCGTCATAAATGAAAAATGAAAGCAATGAAATATTGTATTCAACTTAAAACGAATATTGGGTACCTATCAGCTGCAAACCTTTATACGACTTAAGACTAAAACAAATACAAAATTCATTCCATTGCTTACGAAAGAAAACACCCTTAACCAGGGCGTATGAGTGGCATGTAATTGATGTTTAGTAAATTCTTTTTTTATAGCTTGACCCCTAGCGAAAATATCCTAATGAAGTGATAGTGCGTATGAGTAACGCGTAAATAATATTTGGCAAAGTCTTTACTTATTGGTTGATTTGCAATAAAAAGAAAAAGACAAGTGGGTCCTTTCACCTTGCGTAAGAGTAGCAAAGGAAGAGCTTTTAAACCAAAATTTGAGTATAATTGAAAGCAACCCCGCGTGCAAGTAATCTTCGGTTCGGTTCGTAAACAAAAAAGAATTTTAAAACAAACCCCGGCGGCATATGACAGCCCTTTGCGCCACTTGCTCTTAAGGAAACAAGTGTAACAGAGTAAATCTGGGCACGGCTTGCACTAGTTTATTGCTTTGCTTGAAATAGAAATTAAAAACCATACGGTATACGGTTCGGGGTAGGATATCCTGTAGACTTTAGTTCACTTGGGGACCTCAGCTCTCAAGTTTCTAAACTCGTACTTGAGCTAAAGAAACTATTCTCCGCTTTTCTTTTTCTCTTCCTCCACTTAAGAATTATCAGCATTTTACAGGTAGTTAATGAGCTCTGTGGACAGACCATAGAGAGGGTCGAGAGGTAAACAAACTCAGCTGGTATTTGCATTTCTCCAAAATCTTAATCATCATCTAATGTCTAACGTTACAAAGCAGCCTCCGAAATTAATGCATGCATGCCTTCTCTCCTAGCTTTAGGGGATTAGAAGAAATATTTGTTGCAAAGCATTTTAATATTAGGCGCATTTTTTCTTTATCTTTATTATATCTGATACAATCGTATCGCTGCATGATTTGAAGTCATGGGATAGTAATTCTTTTCATTACAGTCTCTCTCAGATTTCAATATTAAATTTCTTTTTGAACAAAAAATTTTCCTTTCCATCGAAAGCTGGAAATATTTTAATGCCTATGAGAATTAAAGTAAATTTCCGTTCAATCTAAGGGCTACAGTAAGCAAGCAAGCAAGCAAGCAACTAGTAAGCAAGAGCAAGCTCTAAAATTACATAATGGTTAAGTTAATCGCATCTATTTGTTGTGATTGTTATGACTGTTGTTACTAATGTGTTATTAGTTTTCAATTTTCTTTACATTGATTTCATAGTCAACAGTTAAATGCGAACAATTTGGCGGAAATTATCTTTAATGAGGGTTTTTAGAATTTTACTTATTTACTTAATGTTACTTACGAATGTTTTTTTTTTTTGTGACAATTTTTTGTTGTTATTGTATTTAAAATTAAAATTGATTTGGTTGACTGGTCGTCAGCCGTTAAAGTTGTTTATAATGAAATTTACAAATTTATTACGGTTGTCAGCCACAAACGTTATAATCAATTTCGTTAAGTTAGTAAATACATATATCTATATATAGCATGACAAGACATCAAAGTTTACTTAATGGCATGATAATATTCTATTGCTTAAAACTCGCCCAAAGGCTTAAGCAATGGGGAAGTTTGAAATACAAAAGAGTTCATAACTCTTTACAATTTACTTAAGCAACCGAAGAGTAGCAGTGACGTAAATAATTAGTAGCTAGCAGGCAAATATCTCGGTTAACGACAACGAGAGATAAAGTTATACTAGGTTTGTTATACGACTTGTAAAAGTAACGGGACAGAGAGAGAAACTTACTAATAATTGAAGCTGCTTCCAGTAGAGACTAGGGCTTAAGGTGTCTTCTATTTCATGAAGTAAAACTTACTCCTGCAGAAAGTGATAAAAATACGGTTCGTTGCTTCAACTGAGTATAAGAAAGCTTTTCAAGTATGAAGAAGAAAATACATCGCATTCAAGGACGTCCATAATTTCAATGGATTTTATATAACAAATATTTAGCTTTCGAATAAAGATGATCAGTTCATCAACATCACTCCGCAGTAGTTAAAGAGTTGAAGGAACCGGCAAAAAAGCAAAGATGTCCACGACGTTCTCTCCAATAGTTTACGATCTACAGCAAATTTCCCGTCAATATCTATAAGGGTCACAGAAAGATTAGAAGTAAAAATGATTCCGGTTTTCGTACTAATGTTTGATTTTGTCTTACTACGTGAGATATTCGGCATAAGAATAAATTAATTTATTTTTTTTTGTATAACGAACCACACAATAGAGGCCCGTACAGGCACGAGAAAGTATTACAAGCTAGAGAAGGGGAAAAGTGAAAGTAGTATGCATGTTAGAGTTAAGGGTAAAAATATCAGAATCGTTGGGCTAAAATGGCTAAATGTAGGTTGTTTTAACACATGGAGTTCTATACCGGAATACAAAATTCGTAAAAGCGTAAAAATCGAAACCACAAAATAAATTAATTATCATTTGCAATTTAATGATTTGATATTTTTTCTTATTCTGAACACACCTTCATATACTAGAAATTCTTTTTGAATCGTGAAGATAGGTAGTGCAGTTTGAAGGAGGACGCTTTGTGGTAAATAGGTCAAATTCCTTAACTTGCAGAGGTTTACTATCACCGAATTTTCAAAACAAAGCATTGCTACTTGAAAGCATTGAGTTGAAGCCGGTGCCTTAACTACAGCATTCATAAAAGTTCAGAAATAATAATCTTTTGTAGCTGGCTTAAAAAACAAAAGAAGAAGACTTACCGGCTGTTACTAGGTGAGGGATCGGCCTCAGGGGAAAATAACTTTGCCAGTATTGCATCTTTTCCAAAATTTTGGTTGTTGCTATAAGCGTTAGGGTAATTAAACACTTTGGTGCCCTCAAACATAATAAGCATTTACAGTTACTTTTAAGAGAGCTATTTTCGTTCCATTAGTAAGTGAAGTACATTTGTTAAACTTTCCCTTTCAAAGCTTTTTCAAACAATCACTTAGAGGGTGACCCCCACGGTGATGGAGCACGGTGATGTTCAAAACCGAGTGAGGAGGACTGAGAGGTAGGGAGTAGAGGTGCAACTTGAGAGGTGTTGATGTCATGCCACTATAGCTACGACCATAAATTAACCGTAATTAAAGTGTAGATCACCGCATTAAAGATTGAATCCAGGGGGGAATGCCGACTTGATGGTCGCACTTCTTTGACTATGTGACTATGACTGCTATTGTACTATAAATGGAAAACAACAGCGAGCGACTTAACCTCGTTCACATTCTCTGCAAACTATTCGAAAGCCTTCTACACGAGTAACTTCCTTAGGTTTTTATATCTTACACCATTTGTGATACAGTTTGTGCGAGTGTACGCAACGCCACGAAGAACTCAAGATTGACACACCTTTTATTATACCGATCGCTTCAGACTCACTTTCTAAATCGATTTAAGCTTGTCTGTCCGTCTGTCTGTCTTTCTTGTCTCTCTGTCTTCAACTTAGAGGCCGCAATCTATGAGATATTTTGATGAAATTCGGTGACCTGACGTTTTCGGCTCAAGGACGAACTCTACCGGACCACGTATGCAACGATTATCCGTATAACAGTTTACTTTGAGAAGTCACCATATGATTAATTGTAGATGATGCACGCTATTTAATAGTTGTCCTTGACCCACGATAGTGCTTCTACTTGCTTTTTTCCAATTGTGCGTTAGTTTTACTAGAGTTACGCGACTCTGAAGTCATTGACAGGGGGGGAAAAGTATAAATTTTTTTTCTTCATCCATTCATGCATATACACATACAAATTATATAACAAATAGGGTTCAAATAGCGAGCATCGACTGCAAATATCTAAAGAAATTCACATTGTTGCTTATCGAATGTGTGCTGTAACAGTTGTTTAGAATACCGTCAATCTTTCTAGATAACATCTTTGTATAATCAAGTCATTGCTATGATTGCAAAAATAAATAAACCTTAAGTGTTATTATTATTATTATTAGCTTTTTTTTTTTACATGCACCTACAGCCATATATAAGGAAAACGGTAATGAATTCCGTTGCTATATATATGAAAATGCAATTAAAAACACATATATAAACATATTACTTTCAGCTGTTATTGAAAGTAAGCAATACCGTAAGTAGAGCAATATGTTTAGCTGACTCTGTTTGTTATCTTTTCATAAAAGCAGGCATTTTCTAAAGTCGCAAAGTAGCAAAACAAACCAATCAAAGCAATGTTTCATGAGGAATAAATAAATATTTTCTAAACAAGCAGTGTATATGTAACTGTTTTTACATGAAATTATAATTTTGCTTAGAATTATTATGAAAGGCACTTATAATAATATGTATGCATGCGCATACGTACGTACGTACTTTAACATCAAAATTATTATGACAGTCATAATCGTCATTAAGATGATTGCGTCATTTTAATTAATTTAGTTTATTGTTCAGGTGCAATAATTTCCTAAGCTTATTATTGTTTATTGACAGTTAATAATTATAGTGTGTTATGAGAACACATCTGAATGAATGAATGAATCTTTTGTATCAGAAATCATTAGTAAAAGGAAGGGAAGTGAAGAGTGAAAGCATTACTTTTATTTAATTAAATAAAGTTCCTTTATATGCCTTTCCTTACGCTATATACACATAACCAAAAATCTTTAATATTATCATCATCATCATCATCATCATCATCATGAGCAGCAATTTAAAGTAATAAACGAAAAGGAGAAAGCAACTTAACTATATATCTTTTTAACAGTTGCATATATCATATCAAGCATCAAGTTGCTTGTTTCGTGTAATGCCGAAGGGATTATAATTAAACAGTATATCCACAATTGGAAACATATCCGAAAATACCTTTCAGTCACTCATTCCTTTACTCTTTTTTCATTTATTTCACATTTCAATTTAATGATTAAAACCACTTACTACTTTCGTTTTTCAATTATTTCACATTTCAATACATGACGACGAACATTGCTTACTCCTCTCGCTGTAAAATACGTCGTTATCTTGTGTTTGATTTTAACGAGCGAAAAGCACGAAACAAGTAAGAAAACTATAATCGCTATTGACCAAATCCTTTATGTGTTGGATATAAAAAGAGAATATTTTAGTTTAAAAAAAATTGCAAAAAAAAGAAAATAAATGAAATTTCGATACTCTCGACAATGTAAAGTGGGCATGGTCAATTTGTTGATTTTTCACAAATATTGTAGAATCACTCACAAAAATCTTGATTGAATTTTTTACAGATGAATCTTTCGTAGTTTTAAGTAACGGGCAAAAACTTGGTCTTTTTGCTTTTGAAAACAAAGCTCCTCTCAGTTTATGTTATACCATAGACATAGCTTTTCATTTTCTTGGCCTCATTTTTCCATATCAACATTCGCGCACAGTCTCCGATGTTTTTAGTAAATTTGAAGCCTATGTCTTACTGTTTGCCAGGAAAATGATTAACACATAGGCGGACAGACGGACGGATATGCCTATACGAATTCATTCGTTTTCGCAAAATGACTATATATGTCCAATCTCTCGAAAGTGGATGTAAAACTATTTTATTCAAAGTTCTCTTCATTCATTATCTTCTTTCCCTACGAGAAGACGCTAAACAGTCAGACGATTCTGCCTAAAGATTTAGAGCTTGTTAATCCAATATTTGTTTTACATATGTTATGAATAGATTCTAATTTCTAATATGATAGGATTTTCGTCAAATTGCGATGAACTGGAAGGCAATTTGAAGGATCTACCATGATAGCGGAAGGAAAAACAATTTAGTGCTAGGGATAGCCTAGCCACATAACTCCAAGAATAAGAATTTGTGGCTAATTCTATCAAAGGGCTTATTAAAATCAATATATACATAAAAAGCATCTGTGACCCTATCTGTGAGGCCTTAAATACGCTGCAAGTGAATTCAAAGCAGGCTAGTAGTGCTTGATCTGCCTTTGAGACAAAGGCAAGTGATTGGCACACAGCACTGTTATTGAATACGCTCGTACTATATTACACCTGGCGACAACTCTATGGTTTTCAAAACCGTTTCCAAAAGGTTGCTGTTTTTCCTCGTAATGTTGTGATTGTTCGTCCGTCTTTAAAGGAACTGCGGAAGACAAGATATGCAACAGAGCGCTGAAGGTGCTACTGCAAAGTTTTCGAGAACAGTAGTAGAAAAGTGGCGCTTCTCGACCTCTAGGCAAAAAAATATACTTAAAGGATCTCAGAATTTGAAATACCGCGTCGCTAGAAATAATTATTCTATGGATAAATAGACAATTACTTATTTTGCACATATGAATGGAAGAGGTGTTAGAATAAATTAAACCTAAAATTTAGGTGAAATAAATTGGCGGAAATATTTGAAATACCATCAAGCCCACCAAGCGCATCAGAGCTAGCACAGGACATGAAAACGAAACTAACTCTTTTTGGGAGAATAATTTTGCTTTAATCGTTCGACTGCGGTCAACATTTTCGCCCATAGTCTTCTGAAATAGGAAAAAATCTTCAAATTAAGCATAAGCATAGGGTATCTTACAACAGATTCTCAGGTAGACAACTTCACTATTGGAGAAGAAAGTTTTTTCAAATGCTGCTTACTACAATTTTTCCCTCTTCAGCATACGCTGGCTCAGAGGTTTGCAAAAATTCTGAAAATAAATCGAGCATAAAAGAAAAACCAGAAAATATATTTCCCCACGACATTACACGCATTCAAAGCAGGTATTGAGCTGAAAAAGAAGTCCAAACATATATTGCGAACAGCATTCCTCCGCAATTAGCAAAACGCAAATATGGACTTGAGATTTTGAAAACGCTTTTACGAGAACTCGTCATTACCTGAATTAGATAACCACTTGAATGCTAATCCAAAAATCAATTATTCCCTTGATGGACTCTTTGCACGAACTATTAGTTAGTAGTTGACAAAGGAAATTTTATTCTTACAAACGTGAATGCATTTGATAATGATATCGCTTAAGTGAAGTGATCAAATTTAAGGAGAATATTTTAAAAATTTCTAAAATACTTAAAGACGGAGAGATATTCATTAATCAATAAATGCTATCTTTGATGTTTAAGGAAAATTCATTTAAAATTAAAGCAACATTGACGTCATTTACTGTAAATAATGTGTATCTGTGTCGTCTTGTTCCTTAACCTGAGCACTACACAACTTGCTTTTGAAAGAATAAAGTAAGCATTGACTACATTTTCTTATCTGACCGCAAAGTACGATATTATGGTCTAGACTTGTTGTTGTTGTTGTGTAGAATTTCTCTAATATATTCATTCACAACTTCCGACATTTAACCCTGAAATTTGCTTGCCTCACTTATTTAGCAATATCTTCGCCTACAAATCTCTGAGCCAACCAAGCCACACAAGTCAAGCCAAGCCAGGTATATATTATTTTCACATTCATTGTACAGCACAACAAGCAAGCGCTTTGTGTTAGGATCCTAAATAGATAACTGAAAGAAGGAGTGTTTCGTACAACTATTTACTCACTTCAATTATCAGGGCTTGAAAGAAAGCAATACATTCAACCAAGAGTTTTATATTCTTGTGTGTCTAATATAACCGCAAACATATACAAACACACACATGTATATATATATATATATATATATATAAGTATGTGTATATGCATTGGTTTGTATATGTAAATTGGTATGTATATGTATATGTATTAGTATGTATATGTATATGTATTGGTATGTAGGCAAACATTTCTATACAATGTAGGATGTGTTTTACACGAGAGTTAAGTGCATTTACTAAACTTACCTCTACCTATACATATTTATTATTTCTTATAGTAAATTCATTTGTTTAGAGTTTTGGTCAGTTTATTGCTGTTGTTGTTGTTGTTATTGTGTTATATATTTTCATATACATATGTTACATACAAACTTTACGTTTAGATATTTTCTATACATTTTGTGTAATTTATGACTTGACGTTTTTCTTTTTCTTTTTTTTCTTTGCTTTTGCTTCAACTTATTTCTCTTTCGTCATGAAATTGCAAATTTAAAGAAAAAAAAACAAAAAAAAAAAAAAAGAGTTAAAAAAAGAAATAAAAACAAAATTGCTATTCTAAAACAACATCGAGTAATGGTTTTGCGCTATAAAATATTCTTTTATATTTCTTTCATGCACGTGTACGTTGTTCGGAAAGAAGTTTGGAATGCCTCTTTTTCTTTTTCACTTGTTGTTGTTGCTGTTGTTTTCTTAATGCGAACTTAGAAAAAGGAATGAAAAAATACTAATAAAAATTGTGAAAAATTGCAAAAATTTAAATTTAAGAAAACTTTATGTTTTACCTTAAGAGAGAAGTTATGGCCGCAAATGAAAAACCACGTATTTTAATTAAAATCATTTAACCTTTTTTTTTCAATTTTGTCACTTTCTTTACAAAAACGCCAAAAGAAAAACAAACAGACACTTTATAATATATGTATGTGTATGTGTATAACACTTCGAAACATCTGCCCGTTGACTTAATTTCTTGACGCATTTATTCGGCCCTTCAAACAAAACCTTATATAATCGAACAAGGCCGGCCATCCAATTCTCGTATAATAAAATTCTTCACCTGTTTTCTGAAATATTTTTCATGTAACTACTTTTGTAGCACTAGGTGCTGTACTGTCATCTCATTTTCAACAGAGTTCGTGGTTGGATGAAAAGCTGTCAGTTTACATAATATCTCGAATACTGCAACATGGACAGGCATGAGAGAGATAAAGGGGCAGATGGGCCAACATGCTTAAATCAGAATGACTTTCCCAATCGATTGGTATACAGAGAAAAGAATTATCCTCAATTTACTTTCGGCGTACATTTTATATTCACAAACTTAACACAGGCTTGTTATAGAGGAGTGCAGAGTATAAACTACAAATTTTCTTCAGAAGTTATTATTAGTTAACAGGGCCGATATAGTCCCTCCATTACCCAGGTTTTTCTCTTTTGCGATTGTGTCAAATGTTAAAAATTTTTAAGAAAATTTTTTCGTGCTCACTGAGACCCAAAACTCATCTATAGTTCAAGAAGTATCCTGGTTCCCTAAATTCCTAAAAGAAATGAATTGACACAAATCCTTGAGAAGCTGCCAGGAATCGCTTATTCATCAGCAATGCTTTGCAACTTCTTCTATAAATTTCTATTTAATTCGGTAGGACATCCCCAGTTTAGTTAAACAACAAAATCTATAACTAAAGGAGACGACACGTTGCCTCAATTAATGCATAGAATATAAAAGCTATTCGTTTTAAACTGAATTCAATCTTCAAGAGTAGAGTTTATTAACACATACATATACTAAACGTAATTTAATACAAAGAAAAACAATTATAGTCATTTATATAACAAGGTTCCAAATTAGAGCTTTACATAGGGAGTGCTTGAAAAAACGTTCCGGGCCAAAAGATTTTCAAAGACCTTCATGCTGGGGTCAAGACACGTCAGTACACCAAATTTAATCGAAACATCTAAAAATTGCATTCTCTATGTTGAACACAAGAAAAGCAGACTGACAGATGGAGAAAGACGCTTAAACTAAATCGTAAAGTGATTATGAATTCGCTATAATAAAAGGTGGGTCTATCTCAAGTCCTTCTAGGTGACGCACACATCGGCACAAATGTTGTAGGGTAGAAAAATAGAACTGCAGGTCGATCAGACATTCGCATTGTAGCCCTTACGGGCTACAGCAGACAAGCCCCTCGCAAAAGGAATATTTTTATATGCAAAACAACGTAAATGGAAAATAGCCATAAATTTGCTTTTTTTTAGTTATTTACTGAAAATAAACAACAAATTGAATAAAACATATGGCAAAAGAGCGATTCAATTAACTTTAAAATGAGAAAATAAAACGTAAAAACAAATGTATTTCATAGAAATGCCACAAACAAGTATTCTCTTCTTTCAAATAAAAAACTTATAATTTTCAATTTTTTTATTTTTTATAACATATCGTAAGTGTTAGAAAGCAAGTGAAAGTATTATAGTCGAGCTAGACCGATTGTTAAATACCCTATACACATTTCTTACTTTTCCCACAAAAAACAAAAATTTTATCCCATTTTTATGGGAACTTACTATTAAGAAGTCTTTGCAATTAAAGGCACAGTTTCTGAATGTACCTTTGTGTCCAAGGGGTTCAAAAATTGTGTTAAGTATTCAAAATTCAGCATACACCTAATTTTCTTATTACACGATAGATACGTTCCCAAAAATTACGTGTAAAAAAAATTCGTGTAAACAGAGAATTAGACGTAAACAATATTAAAAAGTTCTTGTTAGAGTTCACTTTTTCTGAGAATAATTTAAACGCGTGAGATTTAAGAAAAATTCCTGGAATATTAAAAATCGTATTAAAACAGAATAATTCGGGTAAAAAAAGAAAATTTTTTTCGTTTGAACTCGCGTTAAATCAAATTCGTTTAAAAAAAATCGTGTAAAAAGAGAATTGGTTGTATCGCGAAAATCTATATAGGGTCGTACAGGTAATTATTTCATCGTAAATTGATACTACTATGATCCGATTTTCATCACGAACCTCGGCTTTCGTCATATGAGAGTAGATTCAAAAAATTGCCCCAGCCGCCCACAATATACTCTGTACCACAATTGGTGTACGATATAATTAGAAAACTGGAAAAAAGTAAAAACATTATAGTCGGCCAATGCCGACTAAAACGTACCCTACACCAATTCGCCTAGTACAGCTATTCGTTCGTTTTGATAGTAATACACCAGAAAATAAACATAATCTCCATGCAAAGCCATAATAAACATGAAAGCCCGCATATTGGAGCGTTAGATTTTCGCTCCATTTAAGAGTTTACGTTTCGTGATAGCACCTATATATGATGGTTCCAATTGGGTGTTTTCATTTAATTACTATCATGAACAAATTTTCATCACAAAAAAAGTAAAAAATTAGTTTTTTTTTCACATATAAAGGTTGACGTCATGCGATGGTGGTTAAAAAGTAGACCTACGTAGTCTAAATTCGGTAAGGGAGATTTCTTTGTCGATTTATTATTATGAGCCAATTTTTATCATGAAATATTGCAAGTTCGACCATAGAAAGCTTCAGTTTCCTTAGGAATGGTTATATGAGAAAACGCTCAAAAAATTGACTCAGTCGGTTCAAAGTTTTTACACCAATTTAGAATGTCGAAATACTTTTATTTAGCCACTTTTGTCGAGAAATTTTTCCTTATAACGGCTTGTCAAAATAGGGCGTTATATGGGGAGTGATTGAAAAAGTTGAACGATCCGGACCATTTCCAATAGCGTTCGTCCTTGGACCAAAGTATATCTCTGTACCAAATTTCATCCATATATCCACCTATAGAGATCTGCAGATTGAACAAAAATATACAAGGCAGACCTCAGACGGACAGACACACAAACAGGCTTAGCTCGATTTGGAACATGATTCTGAATCGATCGATATAATAAAAGATGAGTTTATCCTAAGCCCTTCTGGGTATTCCACACGACCGCACTAAGTTAACATACCCTGTACCATAAGTAGTGTAGAATATAATGAATTAGAAAAAAGTACTTATGGAACTTGATGGTATACAATATTTATGATTTGAACGCTTTTTTGTGGACAGTTTTAAAGGTACCAAACAATTATACGATTTTCATTTACATCACTTTAATATGATAAATAACCGTTAAGTATCTCTACAATGTACAGCATTTCACTGAGTTGACTCGGGTCGGATTGAATCGGGTTAGAATTCATATTTCTTTTTTAATAAGTTGAGTCTTTTGCTTTAGTGAACCATCAAAATTATTCGAAGAATTATGGATCATAGAGAGCGAAAATAGATGCCAAGTTCGGTGCATAATAGATAAGCTTAGGTTATCTTTAATGCTCTCACTTACTGTAATAATATTTCCTTCGTTCAGCGAAATATTATGCCGAGTATAAAGGTGGAATCAAATTTTTGGGACTGATACAATCGGAATAATCGCAAGGTGGAATTAGCAAATGTACGCAAAATATCCGTAGTTTGTTTACCTCAGATATCTGTCCGTACGTTTTCCATTAAACCTGTCCCCGCGTCAATTATTCTAGTGGCGTATCCACTACTGCGTTCGTATCTTCTCTATATTCATAATTGAGTGAATGTATTAGCATGTCTGGTCGCCTGAACCTTTAGTCTCTCAACCTAAGGCACATTAATTGATCCTTCTATTCGTCAGTCTATTTTATTTTATTTATATATAAAATATTAGCTAATAAACAGCCGTTACGAACTAATGTTTTAAGAAAAAATAAATTAAATGGACTATGTAGAGAGGGGAAAGCCTATATAGAGGATAAGGTTATACATACATATAATGCATTTTGTTATTTTTCTTAACTTTATTTAAACTTTTAGTTAAAGAATTTAATTTGAAAATTTAATGTAACTTAATTTTAAAAATTTAATTTAAAATATCATCAGACATTTGATTCGATAAATTCTTAATAATAATGTTAATAAAAAAAAAGTATAGAGTATTCGTTTTTTATTAGTTCGTTTAGCATCAACAATATAGATAATAAGAAGTAGAAATTGCATAGTTCACAGTTCATTAACAACTTTTCCATAATGAGGGCCGTTTTTTTTTTTTTTTTTACGCTACAATGCATTATTGAATACAAGACAAAAAGTATCGATAGAAAACTATAAAGCAAAGGTTGATATCGTGAATACCCCAGATTCGTCTTATGACGAATTCAACTGTATAGAGATGCAATCTTAAGCGTGTAAGTTAAACAACAACGATTTCACATAATCAATGGAATCATCCATTGCAAGCAACAACTGATAAGCATCATTAAATTATTTACATAACACGTGAAAAAGAAAAAAGAATTCATAGCTACTTCTACATTGGGACAACCTAAGAGGAAGGAAATTACTTGCGACTCCTGGCAGAATGTTAAAATCAAGCAAGAATGATGGCGAAAAATCTCTTTGAATAAATTTCAATAAAAAGCCTATTCCAAGGATCGGTCTTGGAATAGGCTGGGATAGTCACGTTCTTGATTAGATAAATTGATCAGAAGTAACCGATGCTGGTACGGAGGTACGCACATGTTAGTGTTTCATACGACAAGTATATCTCACGTACTTTAATCCATCCGTTTAGTTACAGTTAAACATCGGCATCTGTTCGTTAATCTAGCTGTATGTCCGTCGGTTCCTCCCCTATTAACTATAATTGTTGAACTTATCACTAGACATTTCTTGTTCTTTTTTTTACTATACATGCCATACATATATCGTCCGTCTTTCTTCATCAAAAGAAATTAAGTTTTTCATCACTCTAACAGCAGGAACGCTAGTGTAACGCTTGCACTTCATACATTACGTATTGCTCTTGACGAACCTATAGTTTGATGTGAGATCTTTATCTATCCAAAAAGTATAAGTTTCACTTGGAAAATGTATTTTTAGCTCAAAATATATCGTCGAAGTTACAAATTTGTTACTTTTGCAAGTTTATCTCGGTATCTTTAAAAATTGTAAAAAAAAAATTTACTTAATTATATTTAATTTTTAATTACTATTGCAAAAGTTAATATAAGAAAATAAATTGCAAGTAAGTTAATCTGATAACAAATATTGAAAAGAAAATTCCTTTCTTTTTCTTTCCTTTCAAGTAAAAAAGTAACAGAAAATTTTCTACTACTTATACAGTGTTAGCAGCAGCAGCTTAATTATATATACAGTAAATGGAATTTTATCAGCACAGTAAAGCGAAGCGAATGTAATAAATAAAAATCTCAACCATTGCCGGGTAATTAAAAAGTGTGAATGAACAACAACCAAATGGTCCGTACGTCGTTCTGTTCATGTTCGCTTGCTTGTCTAACTAAGTTATCTTTGTTTTAAGAAAATTACGATAAACTACGATAAACTGCAAATGTATTTAAATTAGTTTTCAATGCACACTGCACACTGCACACTGCGCTCTGCATTCTGATGTTTGTTTTGAGTATATATGCGATGTTAATTAATGATTAAATTTTCAAGCAAACATTTATCAATGTTTAAGTATATAACGGACCGTAAACCGTGTACGTATGTAATGTAAGCACAAAGGTGATTAAAGACTTTTTATAGTATAATGTGCACAAATACACTTACAAGTATTGCCGTTGTTCTTGGCGTTGGCAGTGATAGCCGTTTTTTTTTTTTTATTTCATTTCATAACTGTGATTGACAGGCGATGTTTTTTTTTACCGGTATTATTACTTTTTGTAAGCCGATATAAAACCAATAACTCAGACATTTCATTGAACTTGAATTTAGCGATTAATCTATGTTCGCTTTAGAACGAACTTAACTTGTCTTGCTTAAGTTAATTAATTTAGCCTAAGGAGCTGATAAGCATATGTGCAATGGCAATGACGTGACCTGATCAAAGAACCATAAGGACAAATATATATAACTCTACTGAATTCACAATAGACCTTAAACTGTGTAGACCTCTATGAAATTGTTGATTGAATTCATAAAACAGCGAAAATTGCGACGTGGGCTTGAGCATGGTGTAATAAATTTTGATGACCATGTGATAGAATTTCTAATGATGTGGGTACACCCTGTGTTCTATCTATGCTTGGAAAGGTTCCCAGTACTGCTCGGTGTATTGGTTATGCCTACGCTGCTCGGCTTCATAAGCGCCAAGTCTGCCCGTCTCTGAATTTGCCAATAAGTCTCGGCATGAGACGGTCCCTATAATTTAGACTAAACGCCTTATAAAATTTAGCGAGTTAAACGCTAGTTTTGAATTGTGATTGTCTTTATTGAATTTTGTGAGCTGTATTTATACTTAAATTTACAGGTGATTTTGTGCTAACGTAATCATAATTATTTTAATTGGGGCGCCTAGCATCGTATGACATTTCGTAATGCAATACTTACCCAGTTGAAGTGCGACATAATTTTTGTTTTTCTTTTCGCACAAGAATTATGCTGAATTTGCATAATTCTTGTCGCACTTCAAAGTGGATGCATGTAACCATATGCGATCACACTATAATGGGCAACTCGGTACTGTGAGAACCCGAACCTATGCAAGGCTCGTAGGTCGTTTATTTAAGAGGTTGCTAGTGAAAGATATGACATGACAAAGAGGAATTCATCAGATTGGAAATGGCTGATTCTCGACTGAAACCTGGCAAGAATGACCAAAATTATATGCGGTGCATGAGACGGACAAACTGCGATTTGTTATTCGTGGACGGGTAGCCAATAAGAGCAGGCGTGGCACGAGCAAATGATGATCACAGCAAAAATCCAAGGTAAAGGGAGGAGCAGAATGTGCCACCTGAGAGAACGGGTATATGTGAAGGCTTGGAGAATATTTTACTGGTAATTAAATAAATTTTAATTAATTAAAGGAACCGAAGTAGAGTGTGAAGCTAATACACCACTAAACACTGCTGAAGTCCCACTGACTAGAGGCTCCCTGCGTAGACGCTAACTTCGTTTATCTTTATTATTTCCATTGTCTATCGCAAACTTCCAAAGCCATCCACGGCGTAGGTTTAAATCCTTACACTATGACTATTCTACGATTTGATCCGAAAGCTCACGATGATTAAAAGTCTAAAGCTGAATTACTACCCGTGGCCGATAATATTGGACTGGATACGAATTTGCGATATGAGAGAGAGTGTAAGCATCACTGGATGGTGCTGAGAATCAAACTGTGACTTCTTCAGTTTTAATTACTGTCTTTAACTTATACGCGACTGTATAAACTGTGACACTAAAGTACACTCCTGGATGTACGAAAAGACGACGTTGGTGGGACTGGCGTAGATTTTCAAACCGATTGAGGTGTGAAATTTCATATGAGGTATTAGTTATCTATTGTACGCCGTGGATTTGACGAACTCAAGAAATGATTGCTTACGATGATATAAATATATGTCAATATATTTTCTTCTTATTCTGATATGTTTTTTTTTTAGATTCCCCGTTAACTACACCCAGTTCACGGTAAATTTCAAATTTTATTGATTAAAAATATAAATTCATGCATTTAAGGTTTAATTTCCAGTCATGTTTTAAAATTTTAAATTCAGGATATTTGCCTAGCAATAAGAAAAGAAGTAGAAATAAAAAGAACTAAGCAGAAAGACTATAGTGGACCACGGCCCATCGTTCACTACATCACCTTACAATTATTCACACAAAGAATTTTCAAAACTGGGCGATGTATGGGAAATATTCGAAAGAATGGTCCGACATGAATCATTTTCAATAGCGCTCGTCCTAGGGGCGAAACACGTCAGCCTATCAAGTTCTCAAATACTGCCACCTGCAGGTTAAACACTAGGGAACAAGAAGGACTTATAGACAAACAAACTTAAATCAGTTTAGAAAACGATTCTTCAACAAATGATTCTGACTCAATCGCTATTCAAAAAAGGTGGATCTATGTCAAATCGTTCTAACACATCCGCTCCCTTATACCACAAGTGACGTAGGGTATAAAAAACATTACAAAAGCTTAACAATTAAATACGCGAGATTGTCCGGGTAATATCGGATGAACACGTTCGCGTATTTGGAACAATTGATTTTCGGTTTCGTTTTACTCAGCATAGAGGGTCGCCATTTACAATTGGAACCACCTGATACCATCTCTTTCGTTTACCTGGACTTCGAGGCAGTCAAAATTCGGCCTTTAGCGAGCTTGGCCTTTTTTTCGAACTAGGCCCCTATACTATGAACTTTAATTGACAAGCATTCCAAGTTCGGCTCGTAACGACCGTAGCTTTACAAGTTGCTTGGGCTTTTGCCATTAAATTGCAAAACAGATTTCGATTTCGTTAATGAATTTTTTTTTTTGTTAATTAAATTAATTTTTTTAGTAGCATTTAAAAAAATTTGTCCTGCACATGTATATTATTGTTGCGTTTTTCTTTTTTATTTATTTACTTCCCTTGAGAACAATATGATGAACAGCGAAAAAATGAATCAAAAGAGGTTTAAAAAAAAAAAAAAAAAACAGCAGCAATAACAACACAATTTTCACAATTTGCTTATTTGCATATATGTTATCGTTTAATAATAAATCACACCGAGCTTAAGATTAAACAAATAATAATAATAATAATAATAATAATAAAAAAAATCTTTTAAAAAGTAATGAAACACATCTTCCTAAAAACGTGACTCTCAAGTTATTTGTTGACATGATTTTGACATGATTTCCTATCAGTTTTTACTCAACAAACAAGCAAGCAAACGTACGTTTATAAATTTGACAAGCAAACCAGTTAAACATGAATGTGACTACGAATGTGTGGCCTGTGTGAACTTGAAATTGTTTTTTCTGTTTTTATTTATTAAACATAGCGATTATTTGTTTTCTTTTTATATTTAGATTCAATATATTGGCTTATTTAACAAGTTATTCTTATAAGTCTCAACAATACACGTATGAATCAGCACAAGATTTACTTAATTGTCTGACTATTTTATTTTGTTTTGTTTTGTTTTTTGTTTTGTTTTTGCATCTTTTTAATAACATTTTAATTCAATAGAAATAAACATAAATGTTGTTGGGAACCTAGGACAAGGCAAATAAAATTAATTTAACCTACTTTGATGTTTTAATCTGATTTCATATTAAACTTATACACGCTTGAATGGCAAGGTTTCTTCAAGCCTGATGCGCGGACTCAAGGTGGCAAGCATCGATAGAAAATAAGAAACTAGATATTCAAGCGCTTGTTTCTTCACTAATCCAATTAAGCTTTTTTTTTTAGCCCCAAGTAATGCAATAAAGTGCCTTAACGATGACAGTTTCCTGCCCGTTGTGCTTCCCTCAAGATTTCTTGCCTTGAACCTTATGTACGAAACTTTCGCAATCGTAACATCTGCTAAGCAACTGCCTGCAGAGGTTGTCGCAGTTTAGCGTAGAAAACAGAAAATCACTTTAATGCCTTTTATTGAAATTTCTACGCTATTTGGTTCACTGTCGCTGGGACATCGAATAAAAGCCATTATATTGGGCCTTCTTCTTTTCCAAGTCTAACAATTTCTTGACTCGAAATGTTCCTTGAGCTCGACCTCTTTTTAAGCCTACTGTCTCGACATTCTCTCGTCTCCCTGATTATATTGGGCCTCCTTCTTTTACAAGGCTACGAATTTCTTGACTCGAAATGTTGCTTGAGCTCGACCACTCTCGAAGCCTACTGCCAAAATCAAGCCAAACACTCGTAAGCCTAATCCGTACACGCGTGGTTATAACTAATCCTACCACGATGTGCCTCGTAGGCTCACAGACAGAAAGAAATCCCGTGTCTTCCACAGGAAGGGGCCAATTGACCCAAAAGTTAGAACAGAGTAGCGTCGACCAATGGGACAAATCAGAACCACAGTGTAAAATTTAATAATTTCTTTACGGTCTGTGAACTAAATCAAAGTTTACGCTGAACTTGCGTTGACAAATAAATCTTTTCGTATCTTTTCTTATTTTCAGATAATTCGCTTTCGGTCAAATCTAGATTGTAGTTGTTTTTCCGCAAACGCAACGTGGAAATTGATCACATGTCGTCAAGTAATACTGTGTGGATCAGATCTTAACAGTTCGTAACTCTCATCCATTAAAAACAGCGCACTATTTATGTTCCAAAACCGTTTGGTTTTACTGTTGACGATGGACTTAAAGATTAAAGAGGAACGTGTGTCTTCGAAATGAATCCGTTGTTATTCCCTCCTTTATCTCTTAAAGCATTCCCCTCAGGCGGATTTCCAGGATTGATGGGTCCCTAGGTTGTGCGCAATGCTTTGTGGTAATAATAAAATGCTAGAAAAAAGAAATATCTCCTGGATTTCTAGGTTGTTTGAAGACTCTTTGTTTCCGCTGAGATTACCTTAAGGAAATACGTTGGCCATGATATGAACTATTGATGTTCTTGACTGCGCCCAATTGAAAAATTTTCAATTTACATAATACGTAGTCTAAAAAAGTCGCAATTTGCGATAGTGATGATATCAACGATCATGGAAATTTAAGCGACCTTCCGCTCATTGGGTAAAACGTTCGAATATACCAAAAGTTGTTATTCATTTCCGTCGCTCGTCCTAAAAAAAAAAACGAATTGTCTACAATGACTTTGAAAGAAAAAAAAAAAATTCAATTTAGCGACACCTACGTTTGTTTTCTATTTATTTCTATACCTTTACGACTGGTTAGTTTAAGGTGCGACGGGTTAAGCCAATACTTAATGAATTCATGTTTAAAGATGAAGATGAATTTTACAGTGATATCAAAACTTGTTTTCATGTTTTTTGCTTTTTTTGCTTTTTTTGCTTTTTAATTATAAGCTTAGCAAAGATTAGTCAATGCTGTCCGTAAGAGGGCTACTGGCTAATTATTGTCTTAACAACTAGTTTGTTTATTCGAACGCTCTCGGCTAAATTCTGGCTAATAAAACGATCACTTAAGAAGCAATGTTTTATGAAAAAAATTTTGTTTAAAAAAATTAAAGCATCAACAAAAAGCAGGTGAGGAGGGCTCCACATCAAAGTCATATCCTTATAACATTTTTTATTCAAGCGAAATAAAAGATTGAAACTTAAACGGATCATCTCTCGTTAAGTGATTTTAAGCTGAATTACAGTTTCTCAACTTTTTTTCTTTTACTCGGTACACTTCACGCGAAATTAACTCTGACAAACATTTATTATGCTTAGAGTATGTGCAGTCAATGTGTACTCGATAAAGCCACAACAATTACCGATGGGACACACTGCGGTCATCTGCCTCTCTCTTTCTCTTTTCCTCATTCTTTCTTATCGTCATACCGTGTTACGTGTATAGGGAACTTCGTCGGATAAATGATCGATCATCTTAAAAGAAAAAAGTGAATTTCACCAACAGCGAACCTCGAAGTTCATTAGTTTCCCTATCGAGGTAGTTACAACGATCCTCTCTGTTTGTTCACACACGGATTGTGATCTTTTGATTTTTTCCTTATATTTTGTTCTTTCTAAACGTAAGTTCTAATGTTTCCCTTAAGATTTACTTTTAAGAGTCTAGTGTACTCGACTCTTATTTTACTGTAGTTAAATTGCATATGGAAATAAACAAATAAAAAATGTAAAATAAAAGTAGAACGAATATCAGGAAATTAATTTCAAAGAAATTTTGCTATTTGTGCAAATATATTACACCCGTTAACCCATCCCCGGCCCATTCGTTTATGTGTTCGTCCGGCTGCCCATCAGTAGTTAGTCCCTTTGTTTATATGCCTTCAACTCTGTCCGTTATTCAGTCTTCCCGCTAGCCCCTTGTCTCTTTTGTCTGCTTTTTAAACTCACTTTCACTTAGCTTTCTGCCAATCCATACTGTCAATCTTTACATCTTTCAATCTATTCCATTATCTGTTTATCTAAAAGTCCGCATATCCACCGGTTGATGGCTCCGTGCCTGTCAGTTCTCTTATTCTTGGATCTGTTGCCGACACATCCTTCTGCCGGCAAATTATCGAACCATCCGCTTACCTGACTTCGTTGCCTTTTTCACAAACTGACCTGACTGAGCTTTTCTACTCAACTGTCTTCCTAGCTTTTCAGTAATCTTTTGTTTTTTGTCTACTTGGTTCCCTGCCCAAGCGCCTTTCTGTTTACCAATCTCTCTGTCAATCTTGCAGATTTTTTTTTTTGTTACTTAAAACTGTATTGACAGGGAACAGACGACAATAAAAGAATCGGATAACTGTTACGATTACATGCCATGTAAAGCGCTAGCTTCGAAGTCCTTATATAAAAAAAAATTCCGTTTTGAATATTTCTATATAAAAAATCGGTGCGAAAAAACTATTTTGACATACTAAGTAACTATGGAATATTTGGGTGAAATGAGACCTAATTTTTTTGAATCGATTTAAAAGTCAACAGAGTTTTTCTTTTTTATATGACATTACAGGTTACTATGCTATATTTGGATGTATTTTTTATCTGCTCCCGCATATCAGACTTTTGCTCATAGGTTTTTCGTACGGTCGAAATCCATAATTTTTTATTAAATTCTTAATTTTAAAATTTAGTAATGAAGTAGTGGAAGGTAATAAATGATCAGCTTTGCTCGACAACACAATTCCCTTTTTTCTTACTTTTCTTTCTTTCTGCACAATTCAACCTTTTGTGAATGAAAATAAATGTTGATGAAAATTGATATTTTTTATAAAATAATTAACAAAAGTGTAAGAAATATTGATTTCTAAAAAATTTTACAAAATTTCTAAACTTTTTTATTTTTTACTAAAGGAATGTCACACAGATAGGGAAACAGAGATAGAGAAAATTGGTTTGTATAAGCCCTGGTACGACGGTCTTGAGTATCCAAAATGAGTTGACATTTGCCCGAACTTTTGTTATTGGAATAAAAATGTAAATTAAAGACTACAAGTTGATTAGCTGGCAATGCTTGTTCTGCTTCGTCCATTACCATACAACCTATTGTCTATACGAACATACATTATGTCATTATGACATTAATACAGAAACTTCTTTTCAAAATTTATCAAGTGAAGTTTTCACTCAAGTCGAATAATCACTTGAATGAATGCCTTGTAAATTATTATTCTTTGAATGTTTTACTTTTCATTCCAGTAGAACTTGGAATAGAAGCATCATTTACTATACTCACTTCCTGAATCACTTTCGGAATCGATCTAAACTTGTTTGTCCGTTCTGTTTATTGAAATATTATTATTTGCACTTTTTGCTTTTTATTCCCTACATAGCTACATAGTTCAATACCCAGTAGAACTTGGAATAGAAGCATCATTTACTATACTCACTTTCCTGAATCACTTTCGGAATCGATCTAAACTTGTTTGTCCGTCCTGTTTATTGAAATATTGTTATTTGCATTTTTTGCTTTTTATTCCCTACATCGCTTATGGTTCAACACCCAGAAGCAATTGGGATAGTACTACTACTTTTACTATACCGATCGATTCACAAATTAATTTCTGAACTTACTTTAACTTTGTCGGTCCGTCTTGTTTTCGTATGTTAACCAACACACAGGCCGCAATTTTTGAGATACTTTCATGAAATTTTATACAAAGGTGAACATTGTTGGAAATGTTTCGGATTGGCCTCCTTTTTGGGCAGTTTGCCATTAAAAGTCCTATTTTGACAAGTCGTTATATGAGTCGTATGAAGTGTAGGGTACTATAGGACATTTGACGGTAAGCCGCTGCATACTATAGCACTTTTACTTGTTTTTGCTTATTAACGTGTTTTTATCATTTGTTTAATTTGCTTACAGATATGGACGGCATAGTCGGTGTAAAGGATTTGAAAGAAAATAAACAGCTGTGGAAAGAGTTGCTGGCTGAATTTGTCGGCACATTTTTTCTACTTTTTCTGGGCTTATTCAGTTGCCTTGGAGGATCGGTGGAACGGATAGCATTCGCCTTCGGTCTAGCCGTGGCTTCAATGGCTCAAGTAAGTAGCAGAGCATACATATAATCGATTTTCAATACGTGAAACTTCGTTCATTAATATTGTACCTTGAAATTGAAGAAAATAAATCAAATACAAGGCTTGGTTGGTGGTATTCGTACAATTTTAAAAGACCTAAACTTAAATGTCAAATAATTAAGTGGGTGTGTGTAAATAACGAATATATGTCTAATAGTTTCAATTCTTGTTTTTTTTTTTTCTTTTTTTGTTTTTCTTTAACTGATAAAAATCAGTTGTTGTATGTGATTTGCGACTGTTGGGGTTGTTGTTGATGTTGTTGTTGGCAAAAGGCAACAAAGCGCACATCATCACATATTGTTAATTACATTTTAAATGAATTTAACTGAATTCATAACTAAGGTTCGAACAAATGACAAAGAAACTTAGAAGTTCGAACTCAAGTGCAATTTAAGGCGAATCTCAGATACTTGACGCCTTAGGTAAGGTACGGTAAGGTATTTCAATGAAACATTAAGACTAATAAAGGAGATAAATTTAGTGAACTCAAGATGTTGTCAAGAAGTGAACACATAAGTAAATAGGGGAAGTTAAACTAAAAATTCTTGATTGTTTTGAAATGTGAGAAAACTGCTTCGTATTCTCCTGCTTATGGCCGTATCCGTGAAGTTTTCGTATTTCGATGTTTTTTCCGATTAAATTGCAGTTGATATCGAAGTAGATTCGAAGCAAAGGTAAATTTCTTTTATTGTTTTTTTTTTTTTAAATGTTTTATTAATAGAAATTCGTTCTCTCTCTTCGTAATAGTTATTATGAAAGTATTGGTGAGCATATGTAAATCATTTTCGAAATTAATATGTCCACGCTGTTAAGAAGAGGGATATCAAGTCAATTTCGGTTTAGCTTTACAATGTTCGCAGTAAACATGGATAGAAAATGTAATCGGATGAACGGACGGATGCTTTTGAATTGATGCAAATTTTTCCCTAAATGCATATTTTGGTTAAATTGTTTTTTGTGATTCGAAGCGATCTGAGAAAATTGATATTTTCCCATCCTCCGGTGCTCTTTAATATGGCAAAAAATTCAAACTACATAAGTGAACCGGTTCGGAATAATATGAATCGGTTGAAGTTGCTAATTTTTTTCTTTTGCGTATTGAAAATGGAAAGAGAAGGCAAAACTACACCACAAATTATAAACGAGACGCAATTTACAATTTACTGCAATTAGTGCGTATGCTGTTGGTTTCATTTTGTCAGACGGGTTTTTTTTTTTTCTTCTTATTCCACAGTTCGCGTCTAACATTTGTAAATTTTATGAAATCATATATGTGTGTAATTTTTAAAAGTCATTAATTTTATTTTATATATATATATATATATAATATATGTTTTCCGCTGATTTTATTCACCAAACGTGTGCATAATTACACGCACTTGTTCGCTAAGAAAATGTTTTAAAAGTTAACTATCATATGAGAGAAACAACAACAACAACAACAACAGCTAAGATTTAATTATTTCAATACTGATTTAATTAAAACTGTTAAGAATCATTTAGCCTTCAATCGAATCGAAGAATTTAGGTTAAGCTTTAGGCCTTTAGGGCTTCGTTTTGGGTAAAAAAACAAAAAAAAAAAAAACAAAACAAAACAATAAAAATAACGACAAAGGTATTTAGTTAGTTTACCTGCAAAGTGATTTTTAATTGTCCAGTTTTTTTACGCAATCGTAGCATTTACTTAATCATATATATTAAGAAGTTTTGATTTAGGCATTTTAGAAGATAGTGCTGATAGAATTGAACTTAATTATAGCTTAGATTATCCGTTGTTGCTAATAAATTATTTACTTTATTGCATAATTAAAGTTTTATCCAAAGTAGTTCAGCACATAATAAAGCACATTAAATAAGCCAAACCCACCTGAGATTTTTCTATGAAAACTTAGAAAATGATAGGATGGTTCACTTTTAAACGCCGCTTTATGTTTTACCATAACCTATGATTAAGGTTCTTGATAAAATAATGCATGGCTTAGCACAGAAGATTTTAAGCCTTGCAAGGCCGAAGGATCTTAGTTCAACTCGAAGAGCTGGAAGGCTGGCAAGCTCCGCAAGCAAAAATGTATTTCGCTATGTAAATCTATGTAAAAAACAAAAAATTAAGTTTTCGGCCAAAAAGTTCAAGGTTTGTTAACTTCCGCAGATTACTCACTTTTACTGTGCGCGTACATCAGGGCAGAATGTTAAAGGAGGCTTAATAGCATAATGAAGTCGAACTATACGAGCTCGTATAGAAAGGAAGAATAACAATATATAAAGCAAACGAGTGATCATCCTTGCAAACGGATAGATGGACAGACAAATATAGACAATGATGTATTCAAGAGCAGATGTAATGAAAAGACATATGGTTCGGCGTACAAACATGGCGAGAACAGATATTCCACGGACAAATTATCAAAATAAAAAAGTTGACAGAGACATAGACGTATAAGCCAATGAACGTATGCCGAGTAAATACACCGGACTGATGGTTGAACAAATATTTGATCAGCTTAAGGAACGGAAAGAAAGATCGGCATATACATTTATAGGAATATGGATCGGGAGAGAAACTATGTGACGCAGCAAAGCAAAAAAGACAGATGGACAAATGCGTAAATTATCGAACCGAAAAATAAGCAAAAGCATAGTTGACTAGACTTAAGGACATAGGGATGCATCCAAAGCAATGAATAAATGCTTTAGTCCAGTAGACTGGTGGATGAACAATCAATTGACCGGCTTGGCAAACGCATAGACGATAAAATTATTGGGCTGAGAAACATGTATAAGCTTAGATAGGTAAACCAAAGCAAATGGTTTGTGCAGATATACACGTGGTGGCTTAAAAGAGGTATTTGTTCAGACTAGTAATTAAACGGTTAAATAAGTGGTCTGATGAATAGGTGATGAAAAGAATGCTTGGGTGGATGTACATTGAAATAGTGAATGTTTATGTAAATAGATATAGCGAGCGAACAGAGAAATGAAACAAATTCATTAATCAATTAATCAAATCAGTAAAAATTATAATTGAATCGCTTATTAATTTAGGTTAAAGTAGATTTGTCATACCAATAAGATTATATGGTCTCCTTTGGTACAAATAATTAACAAAAATATGAAATAAAATGGAACGATTGAATAACTAATGTATGTGAAAATGAAAGAACAGTCAGTTACACAGAAGGGCATACATCTGTATGCGTTTCATATTCATTCAATACCATAGGATTAAAGGCGTCGATTGCAGCTTCAATTGTAATCATCGCCTTGTAACATCGGAGTAAAACTTGTGTCTTCAAATTCAGCTTAGCCAACTAAAGTTAGCATTAATCGATATGTAATTATGATTTTCCCTTATAGAGATCAAACCCTTGAAAGAAGATGAACACACAACACTGCAGCTGCCACTTTACAAAAAACATAAAAGCAGAACTTCCAAGTAAACATAGGGACAGCTGTAAATACGGCCAGCTCAACATAGGCTATACTCCGTATATTTGAAAAGATAAAAAATAGATATAAAGGTCGACATATGGACGTTTAAATATGTGAGAGTGTGAAGTTAAATTAGAATTTGGCCAGCAAAGACAGATGTGACAGGGGGTTTACGTAGGTTCCTGCCGTGAAGGCTTAACCCTACGGTGCCCGATGGCACACGGAGTGAGAAAGCGTCATTCGCGCCCCGCTGGGAGCAGGGAGGCTCCCAAGCAGTTCTAGATCAAGGGCATATGTATGACATGCCCTTCCCTCTGACGGGGGCGAGGCCTATCTAAAACCTCAAATATTTAAGGTTCACGCGATTTTGGAGGCAACCACAGCCACCACGAAACTCCCCGAAAGGCCGTTCCCAGCAGCCAGGTAGAAGACCCACAACTACGAGGATTCTGCTGCAGCAAAAACAGCAGCCAGCAATTTCTCGCAGAGGGGATCCTCTGGACAACCTGACCCCCGTGGTACCTTAATTGTTTTAAAAGTCTAAGGTCCGACTTTGGGCAGCATATGGCTACATGCCAGTTAGATCCATACCTCTCGGACTCTTGGCCTAAGGGTGAGGCTAACAAAGACACTAACCACCTCTCTTAACAGAGTTTGTTAACACCCCTGAGCATCGACGAGAGCAAAGTTTTCTGAATAGGCGTCAGATTCGATAGCCGGGACAATAATTGACGAAACAGGTAAAGAAGCAGGCAGACGAAGACATTGTTGAACATATGGCAGACGGAACATTAGAGAGACGGAATAAAATAACGGACAGATGGTTAAAGTTTATTTTCCTCTCCTAAAATATATTTTAATCTGACCAAACATTAGTAGAAACCCTTCCATTTAAGTCACGTGGACGGCTATGAGAACAAATTATTTTTTCTTCTTAGCTGAAGGGCAGCTGAATTGCCGTCTTTGTCAAGTTTCGCTTCAATATTATCAATAGTGACTTTAGTGTCATGCAATAAAAAGTGAGTTTTCTCATTGGGCCCTTTGTCTTCAAGAGACTCCACGCGTTGTGTGTGATGATTTTTTTTGACGAAAAACAGTCTGATAAGTTGCAGTATCCGGAGGCAAAAGCCCATAGTTGTCTATCGATAATTCTGACGAATAGTTTCACTAAACAACGCATAACGGTTATGCCGTGTTCTCTGCTACCAGTTTGCCGCGCTGAAGGGGATTCATAATGTGCCAGTTCGCAATAAACGAAGAAAACTTAATCTTACCACCTTTTGATCACAAAAATATATATTCCCCCCAAAGCCAAAGCGATATGTATCTATGCCGAATGTGTACAATATTTTTTGTTGAAAGTGTTGCGTGCATCTGCATATCGAACACTAATAGGGTTAAATAAATTGCAACAATAATAAAACCCACATTTTTCTTCTTTTTTTTTTTTTTTTTCTTTCAATTTTTCTTTTTCTCTTATTCACTTTGCTTTACTTTCATATTCAAATATCATTTTTTCTATATTGAAACCAATATTCATATGTTGAAGCGTTGGATATATGTTTAAGCGATTTCATATCAAAACTCGCATCAATTTATTTGTGCAAGCTCATCATACATATATATATAGTTTCTAGTACAAGCTCATATAATATGCAACAAACAACATTGAAGTTGTTTTTTTTTTTTTTTTTTTTTTTGCAATCATTAGATCGAACAATTTAAATGTTTACTGCATATTTGCTACGAAAAAATTATTATCTATTTTATTGCATCGAGCATAGCATTATGCTTTGCTGTCTTTGGAGTACATCAACGCAAACTAATGTCATTTATATATAATTTATACCATAAAAATTATAACTAAAAATATGTTTATTGAGTACATTAAATAAATAACTTTAACTATATTTGTAAACGCTTTAAACGAAAGAACTACTTATGGGGACAGAAGTAAAAAACAAAAAAAGCATAAATAAATAAATAAATAAATAAAAAATAAAAAAAAACGTTCACAAACTGAAATCAAATACAAGTTCAATCAAATCGAAGCAGAAATTGTTTATTAAATCGAAATAATCAACATTCACATAACTAACGAATATACATATGAGAACATATGTGTAGATAAGTGTGTCTCTGCGTGTGTGCGTGTGTGTGTGTGTGCGTGTGTGTGTGTGTGTATGCATTTTGGTTTATTTGTTTGCAGTATTTTTTTTGTTTTTTTCATTAATTGCAAACGTATTAATGATAGCGCTAAACGTAGGCTTATCTATCTATATGGTGTGGTGTGTAGTATTCGATGACTATAAAATGTCAATGCATTATATGAGAGCATATATGTATTAAGAGTTTAACGTTCAATGAACTTGTCTTAAACGTCGAGATGACTAGATAAACTAGTTTGAAAAAGTATAAACTAAACGACTGCACACACACACACACACAAAACATTTAAAAACTGAAATTATATGATACCAAGTAAGTAAAGTAATGCGAAAGGAATATCAACTAATCGACCAACCAACCAACCAACCAACCATCGTTAACTTGTAACAAGAGAGAGAGATAGGGAGAGAGAGAGAGAGAGAGAGGGGGGGGAGTTATGAGAGGCGGTTTTTAATAGAATTCGTATGAAAAGAAAACAACATTCAGATATTTTACGCACTTTTAAGTGTTGGAGAATTCAAACAACATATTTTCGTAGACATATGAACGCCACTAATCATGCCAACATGTTTGTGTACATTTTTTACGGTCAACGCGAACAGACTCTTTTTCTTTTCCTTTTTGTGTTTTTTGCTTTTGTACGTAAAAAAATTACTTTAATAAAACAACTATTAATGAATGAACGTATAAGAGACAATGTTTATAGGCAATGTATGTATGTGTGTGCATGTATGTATGTGTTTACTCGTATGTTGTCATGTTTGTTTATGCGTATTATTATGCGTCGCCGCGCAGGCTCACATAGTTTATATATTTATATAAAATTAATTTAAAAATTCACACGATTTTTGAAAGCGAAACACATGGTTCACCACATGGCCCAGTTAGAACTAAAAAGGCCTAATGGCTAATTTATATTTATATCAACCACACTTGCCCTGCTCGCTTGGTTACTTGCTTGCTTGCTTGCTTATTGGCTTGCGCTCGCTGCTTATCTATCTATGTGCACAATGGAATATAGAGAGGAGATTATTATTGTGTGCTTTAAATGCGCCGTTACAGCCGTTCGTTTATTCGGTAGATCTCTAATGTACGATTAGCACTGTTAACTGCCATTGCCATGGTTTTTATGCTGGTTACTGCTGCTGGCGGTTGACCACTAATAATGAACTTGTGCCACTGCTTGTCTACAAACTTGCACACACACACACGCATAGACACAAACACGCATTGAGTTACACATATCACACGTTCAAAATATACGTACGTACATACATACATACGTACGTAGGTTTAATGTTGTTTACATTTTACTCATTCAGTTATATTACTTAGCGCACCGCTTGGTCGAGATTTAAAAGTATATTTATTCAATAAGAATGGTGTTATTTAAAATTAAAACATTTGTTGTATTATTGTTTGTTGTCGCTATTTTATTTTTACGGTTCGATTTCCATAATTAGCATAAGAGCACGTTTTATAAATTTAGTCGTTAGAATTCTATTTTTTTTTTTTCTTTTTTTTTTTTTAATTAAATCAACTCATGGTTTTAATTGATGGCATTAGATAAGATTTACTTAATTGACAAAAGTAGATATTTAATTTATTTATGGATCTATTAGCACCATTTTAACGCCTATTATTATTATTTAATGAAAGTGATTTTACTAAGAGATAATGAGCTCTCTTAGGAAATCAAAGTAAATCGCACTTACATCTGGCTTTCCTTCGTATTTAGATAAACTCTTAGTTTCATAATGAAACTAGTCAGGGTTCTGTTTAAGTCCATCAATTGTCATGAATTTCTCATGATTTCAGCCGTCCCTCAACATGGACTTGGTACGTCAATTAACGAATCTCCCTTAAGTCATTAAGTCCAGCCATATCTTAAGGTACACTGGCGATTTTACACTATTTTCTTCCTTTAGCTTGGAATCGCACTCTTATATCGGATTGTTAAGTTTGTTGCTTTCCTCAAGTTTCTGCGGACAATGAATGATTGATTATTTGTTAAAGACTCTGTCCGATGTTAGGATATTTTTACCCATGATAGCTATCTAGTCAAAGACTAGGATGAAGGAATCAACAACATGAAGCACAACTTCTTCTCGGCCTTTGTGCGAAATTAAATTCGATATTTACCCATGATTGGGGCTTGAAAACCACCTTACGAACTATAAAAAAGATTTTTTAAAAAAAGGTGCGACGAAATAATCATTTACGCTAGCATAAGTTTCCACTTCTGTCGGCGGTCATATTCTGTTACAACATACAAAAACTATGTAAACAAAAAAATGCGATATTGATGTTAAAACGCGTGTGCTATAGGTTAATAAGTAATGACATTCTGTGCTCACTACACTGTGAGCGCCGAATACTCGTTAAGATCCGTTAGAGTCTTGATTAGTTAAACAATCAGAACTAAAGGCATTATGGAAATCAAAAATCCCTGCATATCTCTCTCAATATGCTTTCGATCTAAACCATCGCTCCTAGCATTCTCCCCTTACACATTAGCCACGATTTTCGCCAAGATTTACAATGAAATGCAACGAAAATACATAGTTTTGATGTCTGGATTTAATATATAATTACAGTGCGTACTGATTCCTATCATGTCGACACTAATTCCCCTTGCAATGCCTTACGTTCTGAATACATTTCCAAGTCAAAAATATTTGTATACCATTTTTTAGAGTTTTCTTTTTTACGCTTAAGCGCAAAATAAGCTTCAGCAAAATCTAAAAGGCGCAACCACGACGCCCGCCTGCATGTCTCCCTACTATATTCTCTCTCTGTCAAGTCGTTATGTCTTCTGTTATGTGTACCAATAAAATTAATGAATTGACGCACCATTCTGTACAATGGTTGGCCAACCGTATAATGCGAACCTGGTACGAAATGCTTCATTTTACTGCAACCAGCCTTTGAGAAGAAAAAGAAATCACAAACACTTGGAAATGGCGTGCAGTGTGCAACAAACCGAAAGGAATATTTCCAGAGTATTTTTACTTTCCCTTTTAATGACCTAAAGCTTCGCCATTCGCGCAAAGCGCAAGTTTGGTCCCGCGAAGAAAGTCAAGGAGTACCTGGCTATGTATTCAGAAGACAAGAAGACAAAATTGAATCAAAATGTGAGTAACGGATTGATCTTCATTATCGATCTCGTTCTTATATAGTACCATAAGTTTTATAATATGCTTCTTCTGACAAAAACTTAAGTTTGAAAAAATGCTTGTGCTAGAGAGATAAAAATGCTTACGTTAGTAAAATAAAAGTGTTAATGTTAGTAAAATGAGAAGAATGCTTCTGCCAGTGTTATAATGACTGCTTAGAACACATAATATAATGCTTAAGATAAACAACGGAGCAATAATACTATCGGCCCTTAAACGTTTAACACATTAAGCTAACATATGACGAAAACGCAAAGTTTACAGCAAACGGGCGGACGTACTGCACTCGACTTCTTTTTTGCAGCATAATAAATACTTTTACTACAACTTGGGATAAGTCACATTTTAATGGGAAAATGGTTTTTAAATTGTTTCTTTTATCTTTCGAATTTTTCGTATTGACCATGGACCATGGACTTTTTTCAGACTTGCTCTTTGGCCGCAAAACGGTAATCCTGTGCCCATATGAAGAAAACGACGAGTATGGTTTGATCAATCCATACTTTCAGTCCTTCGGTAGAAAAGATAAATATCAAAAACAAATCAGACCATGCCTATGTTCGTATACGTTCGGTGGCAGGTCGTCTAACCGTATTGTTCTCTTAGGCAGCAACTCAATCCGTCATTTTGTTTTTCTTTTTATATATATATTAGAGCGACCGTTCAGGGGATAGATATCTCTATGTATGAGATAGAAAAGGACTTTATATAACTTTTTCAATCCAGACTTTTATCCTGGACATGTATACAAATCCTTTACGGGCGTTTGTACATTTCTGATATCGAAGCTTACTCTTTAGTTGGAAACGTAGAAATCACTTTCCGCTATTCTCATACATTTAGGAAAGTTAAGTGAAGTGAAATTCACTTACGTTACAATTAGACTCATTACGATACCAGTTGTTACACACTAAGATACAAAAAGAGAGGAGTATTTGGATGTTGGACTTCCTCTGTTCGTGAGGGTTTCTTTAAGAAACTGCTAATGAGTCTGTGCCTTTGATAGGTCTTCCTCCTTCTCCCCCTCCTCCTACTTCAGGTGCCTAATAAGATAAGACAGTGACAGAGAAGGCTGTCAAACTGCCTTGCTAAGCTATGCAGGAGTCTATGTGTTGGCAGATATATCCTAGCAGTGCGTAGGCCAAAGATGCATATTCTTTGCATTATCTTTGACTTAGTCTTTTACCACCTCTTTTAAATTTAGTTACGTCACTCATGTCATATATCAGGTATGTTATGTAAAAATTTTAATGAGCTGTCCTTTGAGTATGTTATGTGTCAGCGACGAACGGCTTACGAAAGCAAACATATTCATCTGCAAATAGTGACACAACAGGAAAGGTAAGCTATAATTAAGACACGATAAAATATTTGGTTCGGTTCTTATTGTGTGTGTTACATAAAAGAAAGCGTTTCTTGCCATTGAAAAAGGTTCTTCCATAAAAGCAATCAAATACATTGACTCTTTTTCTTTCCCTTTTTCTTTTTTTTTTTTTTTTTAGGCCGTAGGACATATCAGTGGTTGCCATATTAATCCGGCAATTACTTTGGGATTTCTAGTCGTTGGAGAAATAAGCATTTTAAAGGGTTTATTCTTTATAATAATGCAATGTCTCGGTGCGGTGGCTGGTGCCGGTGTAGTTTATGTAATAAATTAATTAAATTCGTATTTTTTCGAAATTTAGTTAATTAAAATTCTTTTATATCATGTTGTATAGTTATCATTAATAGATACTCTAATGGGCGCTAATTTAGGTATAACATCACCGGTGGCAAACCTACATGCTGGTCAAGCCGTACTTATTGAAGCTTTGATAACATTTGTATTGGTACTTGTCGTGAAAGCTGTTTCGGACGTAGAGCGCATGGATATTAAAGGTTCCGCTCCATTGGCTGTTGGACTTTCGATAACAGCTGGACATATGTGTGCCGTAAGTAAAAACGAAAAGAAAAAAAAACAAAAACGCGATTTTATTCAATCGTTTTCCTGTTTAGGTTCCTCTAACCGGTGCCAGTATGAATCCTGCCCGCAGTTTCGGACCGGCCGTAGTGCAAAATTCATGGGATAGTCATTGGGTTTACTGGGTTGGCCCCAATATAGGAGGTATCGTGGCTGGGCTTCTCTATCGTTTCTGCTTTAAACAAAGCAGTGCAGAAAGCATTTAAGGAAATGAAAACAACATTTAGGAAAATGTACAGCTCGAAATAGTTCTCAAAACTTTTTTCCACCTTTTCTTTTCCTTCTAGCCTAGCCTTTATTCCCGCGATATTCACACCGCTTAAGATTTAAAAATTATTACGTAATCTCTAGTTTTTCTGCGAAGAAGATAATAATACGTCATGTTGTTGTATTATTAACGATATTTTACTAAATTAATATATAATTACTTTAAGAAAATTAAACATCATATATATACATATATATATATATATATATATATATATAAAAATGATTGAAAATTCTTGTTAATTTTATTAAAGTGAAACAAAAAATAAAAAGCCAATAAATAATAAAATGTCTCAAGCATTTTCTATTAATACTTAACTAAATACACCTAATTCTCTTTTTACACGAATTTTTTTTTTACACGTGTAAAACAAATTCGTGTAAATAGAGAATTAAGTGTAAAGCTTTTTCGAAACGTTGTCGAGATTTTAATATACATTCAAAATGGATCGAACTACGCAGCTACAATCTTACCCAATTCTCTTTTGCACGAATTTTTTTTACACGTATTTTTTGGGAACGTATCTATCGTGTAAAAACAGAATTAGGTGCATAATGAAGGAGAAATATAATTGCAAAATTTTATTTTATTAGCTTGAACATACAAAACAAATCTTATTGAGAAGGTCTCATTGCAACTAATCTAGAGATTTTTCTCACTTCTTCTTTTACAGTTCGAGTGGATTCACGTTCAAAGGAAAACAATTCAATGTTAAATAATTACAAATGCGAAAATATCTCTGCCCGTAATTATTACCACTACCAGCACATCAATTGAAGCTTGTCTGTCCGTTTATCTGTCGCTACATCAACCAGTTTTTTTATCCTTAATCCAGACACAATTTTTTTAAGATATTTAGAGGAAAATTGCTACAGTGACTTGGTTTGGTGGCAGCATGAACCCTATCGTGAATGGATAAGGTCGGATCAATTTTGCAACCACCCTCCATGTAATGCCTTCGTTTGAAAAAGTCATTATATAGGAAAAAAATCGGGTAATAGTATTAGTGTGCCATATGGACATTCCTACAGAAAATAAATTATAATATAGCAAGAATGAAAGAAAATTAAGTTCGGTTACGACCGAATCTTTTATACCCATCGCCGTTATCCTCTATAAAGTTGAAAAAAAGGGAAAACATTAATATGTATATTCTAAAGTATTGGGTGATTCGGATGCTTTCGTGGGAATTTATAGCTTATATCGGTTGAAGTTTATGATTAGCGCGCAAAAGGGACGGAAAGCAAAGGTGTTCTCAGTCTTGGTTGTGTAGACGTGTCGGCCTTACAGGCGTGTTCTTTCACTTCCTTGCGCCATTTCGATACTTTTTTGCAAATTGACAGACGGATGAACGGACGGACATGTTTAAGTGCATTCTCAACTTAAAACTGGCCAAAAATTTATATATCGTATTGGGTTTTTAAAGCTTGCTCCTGTGTGTTATAAAAATTTTGAAAGAAAATAAAATTGTGACACATTAAAAAATTGAGGAGGCGCCGCCGATTTCTTCTATTCTTATAAAAGTGCTACCCATAGAACATGCGTTCAAATTTTTGTACACTTGCTTTTTTTACATTGCTATAGTTTATGAGTAAAATGAGCAAAAAACCAACTTTTCATTCCTTTTGAAAAACAACTGTGTTTTCAGTTTACGTGGTGGTGTGGGCCTTCGACCGATTTGACCGATTTTTAATACCAACCTGCAAGAACTTCCAATGTTTCTTCGCAGTCAATAGCTCCATTTTTGCGGTCAGGGGAATGTATACAACAGACATTACACAGACGAACAGACGGACAGACGGACAGACGGACATGGTTAAATCGATTTAGAATTTGATGCTGATCAAGAATGTATATACTTTGTGGGGTCTCTGATGCTTTCTTCTGGGCATTGCAAACGTTTTGACAAAATGAATATACCCCCCATCCTTCGGTGATGGGTATAAAAAAGAAAAAACCAAATAGTATTAAATGATAACAAGTTCGGTAGACTACGTATACATACATATATATATATATATATTTATGAAATAAACGAATTAACAACAAATACAACAATTTGTACGCATGGTTTTGTTTCATTTCAAATATTATTTAATAGAAATTAAACTATTACTACATTTCCGAAATGTTTGCATACAGCCTTAAGGCATGCTTCCAATTTAACTTTAGTTAACTATAATATCGAACAGCCCTTACTTATGCAATTTATTTTGATACAAATTGTAATCAGTTACCAAAATGAACGGGTAACCTTTCCATAAAGCGGTTTTTTTTTTTTTTGTTAGAATTAATACCTCTCTGGCAACACAAAAGGATTTATTAAGGCACGCAGCAAATAACTAAGCAATTTATTTATTTTAATATTCATCAGTCTGTCTACTGTAAGAATTTTGAATTTTACTAAAGGTTTACTAGTGGACGAAAATGTGGCCTTAGGATACTTCTCCATTTCCAAGAAATTTTCGGTAACATTGGATATGATTTGAGTCAGGGAAACCTACAGAGCTTTTACTAACTTAGCACCTAAAATATGGCAAAAATTCGCTCCTACTATGTCTTCTAAATTACGACAAGTGTACACTGTTATTATTTCGTGACATAACTCCACTGCACTACGCTACGCTATATATCATTATACCAGGATGGCATAGAAGGATGAAAAGCGATAAGCGAGAAAAGAAATGAGCAATATTTGCGTACGTTGAACTTCAAAGTGGCGACATCTGAAATGGTGGGAAAGTTAATTGCTGGCAAGCTATTCCAAAGACAAAAGAAAGCAGTGCGATTGAAGAACGACGCGTGGTATGCAGATACCTGCAGCACGCGTGGATGCGAACGCTGAGAAGGCCAAGCAGTGTTGTTACATTACATTATTTTAAGCTTTCACGGCCCTTCCTAAATCGAGAAAAACCTGCTTGTATGTGCGCCTGTCTGTCCGGTGCCCTTTTTTTGTTTCTCCGCCATAACCCAAACGCGAATTTTAAATTTTACCATTTTTAGGACTCTTCTGAATATAACGCATTAATACTTTTCGACACGAAGACAGTCAGAAATAGTAGAAAATTTAAATAGAACGGCATAATTTTTGGAATCTTCCCGCATAGAAACAATTCGGTAAAAGAACTCTATATGGAAACAAGGTCTACCTTTCATTATTTTGTGAGGAATATTGATCCAAAATAATGATTTGTCGCTTAAGTAGATCTATTTTTATTTCCGTTGTTTTCCTATCGTATAATAATTCTCATGGAAAGTCAGTCTTTATATGGCTACAGGTTGTAAACTTTCATATTTTATGACGAAAGCGGTTAAGCAATAAATTTTTTGACAAAAGTAAATTTACATCGGTATTTAAATCGGTGCAGATTTTAACTCTCCGTCTGTATAAAGATTCTTATGAAAAGCAAGTCATGGCAACAAATCATAAATTTTGGTATCTTTTTGAAGAATTATATCAAACAATGTATTGTGTAAGCTTCACTCTGCTATAACGACATATAACAAGATATGATTTTTTTCTGTTTTACGAGATAAAGATGTAAACTAATTTGCTAAGCGAGGTGAAGTAAAGTATCTTATGAGTAAATATTATACACGTGTTTATTAATGTTTTTATTTGTTTTTAAATTAAAAGAATCCCCACGTTTTTGTTTCAATGTTACTACGCAGACACTGCTGTTCTTGCCAGCTGAGATAGCAGGTGCCGGCTAATTCGAATAATTACGATGACACTGAAATTTATGTGCAATATGAAGCAAGAGATAATTCCAAGGACTACAAGCAACTAGGACGAAATGGTTTACTTAAAGAGTATACCTAGCCATATACCTACAAAATGAGAGATTGATAGCAGTAAGCTGTTTCTAAGTGTTCTTCTTAAGTTCGGCTAGTACGGCTATATGCAGATAAAATCGAAAATGACAAACCATTGCAATAACAGCAGACTGAGAATATCTAACTGATTGAAACTTTTTTTGATTGGCAATGTGTGCGAAAGATTAAGAAAACCGATGCGTGTGAATCCTTTAGCGATAGGTTTAAAAAACAGATAGAAAGGCCAGTGCTGAACACATCGTGCAACATGCCGAAATTTGTTGATTTTTTAAGTGATTGGAATATGGATGAGTACCCTAAAAGCCTTTTATTATAACTCAGTAGTATAGTATATGTAGGTTTATTATTTCTTGAAAAGAAAGTAAAAGTTCAGCGTCATCTTATAAATCGTCTTCTGAATCGATTTAATCTTGTCGGTGCGTCTGTCCGTTTTGGATTCTTGTATTCCCACCTACAGACCGCAATTTTTACGATATTTTAAATTAAATCTGGTACAATGCCATGTTTTGGTCCATGGACGAGCGAAATTGAAAATGGTTCGAATCGGTTCACATATTCAACCACTTCCCATATAAAGCCTGATTTTTAAATATCGTTGTAAATATTATTTATTTATCATTTCTTTACTTGGTATTAAAAAAAAAAAAAAAAAAATGGTTTGCTGTTACAGTATAGTGAAGAGTTTAAGAGGAGTTATTTTCCTTTCCAACTAAGAACCAAAAATAATAAAAATGTTGTTGTATATAAAATATTAGAACGCTTAGAGAAAAATGTAAAAAGAAAACATTAAAAAAAAATTCTTCTTAACTTTAATTAAATATTAATGGATTTAAGCAAAACTTCTCCCAACAAATAATTTCATTGAGATCATTGAAATTCATTCGATTTTGACTTGATGCATTTTTCAAAGGTTACCTGTAATACCATATATATATATGTATCTATAAATATATGTATACATATGAACATGTGTTGTAACTGAATCATAAAGCTATTTATTGATATTTTAATAATTTCTCCTTTTTTCCCTAAACATTTTTCACTCTCTATTATATCGAAAACACTGCTTGCACAACTTCTAGCACATGCGGTTAGGCGACAGATGTGCGTACGCAGAAATATTACTAATCATCGTTTATGTAAATATAAATATTGTTATGAATGAATAATGAATTGTGACATTTGCTTGCGTGTAAAAACGAACAAACATATATTTCTATATATAAATTTATAAATTCTTATTCGATTTACTTAAGAATGGAGAGACAATGGAAGAAATAGGATTAAAGCAATTGAAAAGAAAACTGAGGACATTTTTCAATTTTACAAAAATTATGCAAATAAATAAACACTTGAAAAAACACTTGATTTAAATAATTTAATAATAAAAAAAAAATAAAAATTCTATACACGTAATAAACCATAAAGTAATAATTTGATAAATTTTTCAAAACCAGATTACCATTGGAATTATTTAAGTTGTGTAATGAACACAACAACTTGTGTTCTGTATCAAATTAGCTCGTAACACAAACATAGGAGTCATTTAAAGTAAAACATTTGCAGCATTTTTCTTAAAAAACATTTACAAAATGAAATTAATTGAAAATGAAGTGAAAATCAGATGCAAGTTAAAGGACAACACCGGTCTACCAGCCGGTGAAAGAAAGCGATATTTTGATAGAAAGCTAAGGGCGGACATAATAATATTCAAGGAGTTTATTAAACATATATTTACATAGTAAGAAAAAAAATTATATTTGGAATATACACCTAATTCTCTTTTTACACGAATTTTTTTACACGTATTTTTTGGGAACGTATCTATCGTGTAAAAAGAGAATTAGGTGTACTAAAAAATGACAAACGGCTCTGCGGCTCTTAGGTCAACTGGTGCTTATTTGAATCTGAAACAAGTCTAAACATTATAATCGGGCAAGGCTAACTTCTAGATAACCTAAACCACTTTGCCTAGTATACTTAGTTATGCTAAAAATTATCAATAATTTTCATGCAAAGGCACACTTTTCATGAGCGCCAGGTTATTGGAGGATGCCCGATCGCATGGCGCGATCCAAATTTAGCAAATTTTTATTACTTTCCACTTTTCGTCATAAAAAACTAAAAATTAAAATTCCTCTCTATACATGGGCTTGCGTTCCATGATAACCCCTTGCAATCTAAAAAATAGACTTCTTTAATCCTAAATCCGCTACCGTTAATCATTTTACTAAATTGCTGCTACAGACCAATTTTCATCATAAAATATTAAAACCTAAACCTTTTTCTAAACAACTAACTATGGGTAATCTTATATGGAGTGGGGTCCAAGGAATAGATCCATGCGATTTAAGTTTTGGTCCACTCAATTTTCATGTCAAATTACTATCACGAATAAATTTTCTACATAAAACAATAACAACTAAGACTCTTTAGCATGTAAGAGTTTGCATTTCTTGAGAGTCCTTAGACGTGGTATCCAAAAAAATGGTCAAATTCTGTAAGGTTGACTTCGTTGTCAATTTACTATTCTGAACCAATTATTAACATGGGATATTGACAATTACACTTTTTCATCTTAGAAAGACTCAATTTTCCTAAGAACGGGTATGTGAGAGTGGGTCAAAAGCATTGCCCCAGGCGAACCAAATTTTGCACTCCGATTTATAATGTCAAAGTAGTATTACTCAGTGATTTTTGTCGAGAAATTTTTAAAATTGCGACGAAAAGTCGTTATATTGGCCCCCGTTGAAAAAGTGAACCAATCCGAACAATTTGCAATAACGTTCGCCCTTGGGGCAAAGGGGCCAGTGGACATAATTTCATTAAAATATCGCAAAAAGTGCGATCTGTAGGTGGAACACAAAAATACTTCGACAGATATCAGACGAACATACAGAGAGACAAACTTAGATCGGTATAATAAAAGGTAGATATACCTGTAGCCCTTCTGGGTCTTGCATTTATCCGAAAACATTTGAAAAAACATTCAATACATTTACAACCAAAGATCCACGGTGGTATTTTGTAATTCTTGTGTAATTGGGACGAGTACGAGACGAGAAAAAGTTGAATTTTCGACTGACAAAGAAAGCCACTCTTTTCTCAATAAACAACATTTAAATTAACTTATCGCAAATGGCAGTTAGTGGTGTTTCTCCTTAAAATTTTATTTGCATTGATATTGCAAAAAGAATGAAAATTGCAGGAGTTGTTAGGGACCGTCTTTTCAAATCGTGTTTCGACGGAAACGCATTGAAAGTTTTACAATGTGCTATAAGCATTTTTTTTATCAGTAGACATTGATTCCTTCTGATTAAAACGCGGTTCAATAGAGGATTTATTACTCTTTGTTCGAAGGCTACTTCCATTGTTATGAATATATCCAAATATGGATTGCTTTGGGGATAAGTTTGACAGATCAGGTTTTTTTTTTTTTTGCCGCACAGAAATCGTATTATTTCTGAAAGGTGGCAGAAGTGGTGACTAACGAAGTGTTCTTATGAAAAATAAATCTTTACATAGACATAGACAAACTGATGTAGGGCGCTTATTAGTCAATCTTGTTCACCTACAACGTTTTAACTTCTTGCTTATTATACATTAATGTCATCGTGAACAGCTCAAAGGTCGCTGCCGGATTTCATAACAGGTTACGGATAAACTTACCCTCTACTCATTCGATCTTTCAAGCAAATCAAGAGCATATACGACAACTTCTTAGGATCTGCGACTAAGTGGATGATTAGCAGATCGCTAGTCTTTCTCAAGGTTTGTGGTGAAAAATTTCAGTTGCTTGATATCATTAACAAAACTATTTCGATTGCAATACTTTTTCCTTCTCTTATCATTTATTAAGAAATTTTTATGGCTACACTTTAAATATTAAGTTATCGGTAAAAAGACTTGAAAACATGAAAAAAAAATTACAGTAGAAATATAAAAATAAATTAAAACTTATTAAAAAACCAAGTTTTTACAATTTGTGTAACAATTGAACAAAAAAAAAAAAAAAAACGAAAAATGACACACACATACACACACACATATACCCAAAAATTACGACACAAAATCATTGTTGTACCAACGCCAGCATATTAGAAAATAGATTAATAACAGAGAGAGACTTTTTTTTTTTTGCACATGCACAATACCTAGGCAGCCCTTTACGTTACCAGAGACTTATCAGTTCATGAATAATTAAAATAAATGGAAAATAAACGAAAAATTTGCTCGTAAGAGTATAAATTTTACACTTAAATGAAATATTACGAAGAAAAATAAAAACAAAAATAAATAAAACATTAATTGTTTACTAAACTGAAAATGAATAAGTGCGAGAGACCTGTTGATGATGATTCGTTTAACACTTCAAGAATCGATTCAGTTTGAAAGCAAACGCGTTTAAGGCAGCAGCAAATTGTATTATAATAATCAATATATATATAAATATTAAAAAAAAAAAACAAATTAAAAATAAAAAATTAATTAATCAATCAACTAAAAGGGATTCTCACATCAAGTGTTAAAAAATGTTAACGAATCAATGGAAATTTATTCTGGTATTCATTTATGTAATCGTTGGTGCACTTTGTCAAGATATGCCGCCGCCTTTCTTGGAGGATAATTCAACTACAACTACAACTACAACTTCAAGTACACCTACATCTAGGCCGTTCTTTCCCACACGTACGAGCACAACCACCAGCACCAGCACCAGCACTAGTACGAGTACTAGCACCAGTACAACAACCACCACCACTGAGAAACCATCACCTATCAGTACCACTACTACAATGAGGATATCGACAGAAACAATACCACCGGCCACCACTACCACAACCACAACGACGACAACAACAGAGAAACCATCCACTACTACTACGACTGCTGCCAACAGACCTGTCGTTACTCCGCCCAGCACTATAACGGAAGGACCTCCGAACAATCCATCATTTCAGCCTTTTGATACCGATCAACGTCATTGTTATTTTAAAACCCAATACGATTATCGCAAATTGCAATGGAATTGCTATGGTATGTATATGTCATCGTATCTTTTAATCGTATGTTTTAATGATCAGTTCGCTTTTTCTTATAATAAATAATTAATTTTTTTTTTTTTTTCTTAATAATTATTTAGGTTATAGATTTTTTTATCCTATTCAGTGTTATCGCTGCTGCTATTATGGTTATCAAACATTTGCTGCCTGCGAAAATGTCCATGAATTTTATTGTAATAAGAATATGAAAAGTAATCAGTATAACATTAATCGTAATTATAATTAATAATAATTTTTTGATTAAAAAAAAAAAACATTTCACTTCGACTGATAACAGCGTTTTTATAAGGAAATTCTTAAGTTTATATATATATATATACATATATATACATACACTTATAAACGCATCATATATATGTAAATATATTATATAGTTGGATTTCCGAAAAGTAAAGATTAAAAAATTGCCATTGATTATCGATTAATAAATGTATATATATATATATAAATATATATATAGTATATATATATATATGTACAGCATACGTGTAAATGTAAAAATCTCTTTCTTTGAATGTATTTAAAAAATAAATCTTTTGATTCACAAACATTGCTGGGTTTTTTTTTGTTTAGTTTACACTCACAACCGAAGCATGGGAGCATACTCGTTTCGTCATTAAGTAAAGCAACACCCAAAAAGGAATCTTAAGAGGACCCATGAACTACATATTCTTAAACGACAATGTCTGTCCATCTGTGCGTCTGTATGGTGTTTGTTGTTGGCATTGATCTATTTCAAATTTTGAATTGATTTGGCAATGTCTGTCCGTCTTACCACTGGGTGTGCGAGTGTATATTATTAACACTCTCCTACTTGCAAAAGTAAAGATATCTATTCTAAACTTCGGCAGAAGTAATAGCATTAGTTCTTGCACGTGGGCCAAATTGGTCAGAGCGCATGCCCACAGTAAAGCAAAAACTGAAAGCGACCCTCTTTTGCTCGCTACGCATGTGTTATAAGATATAGGAAGAAGACTAAAATTTATGCTCAAAATCGGCCACGTCCACGCAAAATTATACCATTACTCATAAAACAAACAAGACGAGGTGCGAAGAAATAGAGATATTACAGAAGACGTTTGGCGGTATAGAAGGTTCGGTGCAAGCGGAATACAACCTTTTTATTTGTTTTTTTTTTAAGACGAGTTTCTTCAGAAATTTAGTTTGTTGCGGACTATGCGCCTTTAATCAACCAATATTATCCAATCAATGACTTCGAAATACGGAATAGAAATATACGGAATACAAGGCTTGTGCGTAACCCTTTGACAAAGACTGCGAATAAGTTTTTGCTTACTTTATTCAACGTATAGTTCACTGATTCCCGAAGTTCACTGAATACCTGACGAGAAGCACAACACACTCCAGTTCAGTATTAGCAATATTTCGTAGTGGAGCATCTGATGAAAAATCACTATCTCCTACCTTTTCGCATATTGCCCTCATTTTTCTGTTTAATTGCCTGAATTAGTGCAGGAAACTTTCCCCCGTTCGACTGAAGCAATTTGTCGCACACTGTTCTCAACTCACCCCGCCAAATGGAGTCACTAGAGAGCTTTATTTTGGCTGTTAAATGTTCGCTTGGGCTGCTTTGAATACCATAAGGCAGTCATCGTAGCAACACTTTCCTTCCAATTCACCAAAGCAAGTACAAGGGGGGTGTTTTTTTAGGCACAAAACTCGACCTATTTAAAGCTCGAGAAAACTATATTGTGTATACTTTGTGGAATGTGTATACTTTAGTCGGATAGATTACGCTGTCAAGTAAAGGCTAAAGACAGTACTTTCATACGTAGACATTGCAATGCTATTCAGCAACCTACAATGCACAGGCAACGTTCACTTGGAAAACAGCGGGCATATGTTCAGTATCTCAAGGTATCAGTGCTCCAGGAGGTCATACGGCAAGAAGCGCTCGTTTTTCTTTCGTTTACCCTTTGAAATAGCGCCCGGAAATAAGAAAGTTGGGTTTGAGCCCAGGCAACTTAACTAAGTCTAACTAAGTCTAACTAACATGTTAATTATAAGGAAGTCTTGCCGACGTAGACAGCAGGCTCCTCAATTTGGGAATAGGGAAACCATCAATCCATTGGTTTGTAAGAAGAAATGGCTCTACCCTCATGATTCTGCATTACGACAAAAACACGTACAGTAGGTTGACTGGGGATATATTCATTTCACAAGCAGCCCAGGTAATTAAAACCATCAAACCATTCTTCGAGAATCAAATGATTAGAACAAAAAAATTGCTGGATTGGTTAACGCTTAGTGGGTAAATGTTTCCAATGAAATAAAGTGGAAAATTATTTCAAGGTTAGGATGAATGGATGGGAAATTTGCGGGGAAAATTTCGACAGAATTTATGTTTAAAGATATTAAACTTAAGGCGTGTTATTCTAGAGCATAAAGGTTAAGTAACCCAACTCCGTAATGTATGTTACTAAAATCTAGACATAGTTTCCATTGTCTATTCCATGTAAGTTTTAGTGTAGCGTTTATTTGTAATAACATATGCTTGCGAATTTAGTTTTATGAACCTTGAATGTGTATGTGATGTCAAATATTGAATATTGAATAAATTATATATAAATGATTCATTATTATTTAATTAAATATTTTCACAACTAAGATTATAACTTTAAGGTTAAATGAAAACAAAAAAAATTTATCTAAATTTTTAACATTTTTTTAGTTTCATTTTCAAGCTCTTTAACTGGTTCTCCTTCAGAAACAATAAATTTCAATTAAGGACGTCCGAAACATTAAACATAATTCAACCATTTGTTTGGGGGGCAGAGAAAATGTTTAATCCAAGCGACAGCAATAACACCTTGTGTTTGACACTTGCTGAATGATGTCTCGATGTCCCCTTTGTTTTTCATTTGCTTTTCCTCTTTTTTTCCTTTTTTTTTATTTTTTTTTTTTTTTTGCTCACTTATAACTTAATACAGAGGTGTGCAAGCTTTGCACAGACACTAGAATAAACTTTAGATATGAAAATTCTTTTGAGTTTTTAAACGAATTCCTCTACATTCCTATATAATTTCCTATACAAGTTCTTATACAAATCCCTATACATCGTACTGCAAAACCTACTTTAACATAAAAATCGCCTAAGTCTCATGCAATTTTGCTGTGGTTTACTGCCTGGCGGCCCACGGATTCCATCCCAAGAATATTTCTCTTCTCGAAATTTGCTGTGCTTCGTACGGAAGGAAGTACATACACTTTCTTTACATTTTGGATGATAAAGTCCTTCTTTCACTTAAGTCCAAATTATTGGTCAAACTCGAAATACATTCCCTTTTTCTCATTCGTTAGATTTCCTTCTTGCAACTCTAAGTATGATTTTACAATGTTTCCTTATTATTTTATTAACTGCTTTAACATAAACTTTATTCAATTTTATTATCATTAGTTCCTAGTAGTCTGACTCACTCGTTATGACTGCGTTCTGTTCACTTTACACAGTAAAATATTGTTGCTCGGCTCCCATTATTCTTTCATTTATTTCAACATGCTCAAGCATACGTCGGCTCGTTACCCTCCTATCAACATTGAGTACCTTACACATCTCACAATTATTCGTTTGAAAAGTAGTTCAAAAGTAGTGGTACGATCCGAATCATTTTGAATAACATTTGTCCTTGACCTAAACCCGGGGCAGTTTACCAAATTTCGCCAAAATATCTTGAAAATTGAAGGCTGGACATATAAGCTTGCATCGATTCAGAATCATTTCAGAAGTGATTCGCATAATAATAAGGTAGGTTCATCTCAAGTCCTTCTGGATAATACATACATACGTACAAAGTTAATATATCCTTGTACCACAAGTAGTGTAGGGTACAAAGACAGAAGAGAAGTTATATTTACCTTTACCTTCGATGTCACATTGGCATTGTCCGGTCGATTTAATTCTTATTCATTTAATACCTAACAGGCCTAACAATGATAAAATATGATCTGTTTGTATATATGTTACAGTTTAAGGTACATAATTGCATCGATTCGAAACCTTAAGCTATATATAACAGAAATGGTAAAAATTGTGAAAACAAAGAACAAAATTAACAAAATTTGGAAGATAGTTATTTTATTCTATGTCGATCAATCAAAACTATTTTCATCTTAGCCTAAGGAAACGGTCATGTTAAGAGATCAACATTTCTTATGGTTTTCTTTTCAATATGAAGCAATCCTTTTCATTTAACTCGGGTGACGGCTAGATAGAAGTGGGGACAGAAAATGCCGCTATCTAATGTGTTTGCGCCCAATCGATATGAACACACACCCTAGTTATGACGAAAGTAAACTCTACCGTACTTGAGATTTGAACTCGCGGACATTGTCTTCGTAGTCGGGATGAACACCTTTTGAACAATTCGATTTGATCGATAGAAATTTCGCGAAGTGGTCTTGCTATTGAGATACTAAGACTGAATCGAAAAATTTCTTGATAATATCATGAATAATGTAAAGCATACATTCGTACATAGTATATGTACACCTAATTCTCTTTTTACACGATAGATACGTTCCCAAAAAATACGTGTAAAAAAATCCGTGTAAAAAGAGAATTAGGTGTAAGCAATATTAAAGAGTTCTTGTTAGAGTTCACTTAATTTATTTCGTGCTTACACATTTTTATTCATTAAATATTTTATAAAAAATAATTTCTACTTTGGAAAAGAAAATTAGTGGAATATTAAAAATCGTGTTAAAACAAAATAATTCGTGTAAAAAAAGAATTTTTTTTCTTTTGAACTCGTGGTAAATCAAATTCGTGTAAAAAGAGAATTCAGTGTATAGTGACTTACAAAGTTAATGTATATTTTTACACCAGTTTTCCAATTTTAATTACTTGAAATCTCAAAATATACATTACTTTAGTAGAGAGTAAAACGTGAAGCAAGAAGAGTGCTTTCACTATCTCTCGGAGACGTTATGAATATTTAAAAATTCACTGAATTTACTTGAACAGACTTTGTAAAATACATTTGAGAATATTTTTAAAAAATATTGCACTGATATTTTTTTTTTAGTTTTCTTAAAAATATTTTCCAAAATTTCCAAAAAAAAAATGGAGTTTTTTATTTTCAAAAACTAAAAATAAATATTTTTCAATTGCACTAAAATTGCTCTTATTACGTGGCCAACAGGTTGGACAAACTGGATTTAATTTATAGGAGAAAAAAACATATTTATATAAATCTGCCGCGAGCTGAAAAAATGTCATCATGTCACAATGAATTTACAGTAAAATCAGTGAAGGAAAACTTAAATGAATTGAGACATTAATATTACTCTAAAAAAAAATATGGGCAAAAGAACAAATGACGAATATATTCATATTAAAACGTACCTTTTCATACCCATCCATTCCCGAAGGATGTGAATTCATTTTGGCAAAATGCTTGCATCAACCAGAAGGAAGCTTTAGAGACTCTACAAAGTAAATATATATACATACCCATGAGCATGCCTAACTGTCCGTCTGTGCTAAGTATATATAAAAATACCCATGAGCATGCCCAACTGTCCGTCTGTGCGAAGTCTATGGTAAACAGTCTCTTGGTCGCAAGTATCTAGCTATCAGGGAAAATATTGGAAGTCATTGTACCCTACTTCATATTGAGAACGGACTAAATCGACTAACGAATACGATCACAGTACAATATAAACCGAGAAAATCTCTGCTTTCAGTAGCCAAAAAAGGGGTTTTCTTGCTCATTACTCATAAACCATGAGAATAAGAGTTTATATATCCCACTTGCGAAGTAAGGTGGTGAGTATCAAAAATTCGGCCCCAGGGGAACTTATTATTTTTATATGTTTATCTTAAAGGAATTACTGTTGGTTGCTATCGTCACGTATGAATGCAAAGATAAAAAGGACGAAAAACATAATGAAAGCAGATTTCTAAAGCTTCAAGCTTTTGTTTTATATTCTCGCCACAATATACGTTAACTTTCTGGAATAGTTCTAACACCTAGAAATATGCAATGCAAATATCATAGTTTACATATGTATTCACGAACACTCAAACCCGTCATTCAAAGCACGATTATCTCTTTAGAATTTTATATTTTTTTTATTTTGTATTCCCAGTCGGCCAAGAGTGATGAACGGGGTACCACGTCGGTGATTCCTCCGGAATTTGAAACTGTAATTCATCATTATAATCTGGTGACGTGACATTATTAAAATAAGATGACGAGGCGAAGAAGCAAAGGACTTGTTGGTTGAATCCAATCCAAGCATTAAAAGTACCCCTATGGTTAAAAGTGATTATGATATGTGTCTTCTTCTTCTACGCTTTTTAGATTGAAGCATTCATTCTATTTTACTAATCTTCTGTGTAAGCAAAGAATTCTTTAAGAAGAGAAAATGAATTATTTTCATATCTTCGTACAGATTGAAGTGGTGCTTTTTATACCCTACGCCACGTGTGGTGCAAGAGTATATTAAAGTTAGACGGATGTATCGCCCAGAAGGACTTGAGATAAACTAAAATTTTATTGTGCCAATTGTTTCAGAGCCACTTTCTCGTCTGTCTGTCAGTCCGCCCCATTTTGTTGAAAATTATTTGGATCGCCCGACTATAATATGCCCTTATTTTGACAAATCGTTATATGAATAACTGTATTAAGCAGGGCCTTGGGCCGTGTCCCACTATAGTGTTTCACATGTGTTCCACTCCTTTTTTGATATACCTAAAAAACAATTAAAACAACCATGAAGAGCACGTATTTTGAATTAGTGATTTCAAACCGATTTAGCAGCCTTTGCTTGTTCCTATTGATTCCTTTGTAAAGCTAAGAGAATTTTTAGCTAATTTCTGGGCAGTAAATGTTTGTCATATATATGAAGTAAATAAAAAATAAAAGATTTCTTCATTCGCGCCCTTATACTCAACGATCTAAAACGATATCTGCTCTTTGCTTTTCCTCCCCCCTTCATCGGCAGTCATCTGTAAACAATTTTCGTACCATACCTTACAGTTTATTATCAATTACTGTTGTTATGCGTTAGATTTCTTCACCTATTTTTCTTTTTCATTTGCTTTATAACTACTTTAAGTTTGCTCACTCATCGGAATCAATGCATTTGACCAACATATTTAACATTTGTGTGTTTGTGATTTGAAAATAACATTTTCACCTTTGAATTGAACTAAAATACTTGAAGCTTCACATGACTGCTTTTCCCATCCATTTTACAAGAGTGAGTGTTGAACGTGTTTACTTCCTTTTAAGTGTTACTATGTCATTATGTTGCGGGTAAGTGTTAAAAATTGGGGCTATTTCATGTGCTAAAGGTGAGAAAGAAAAATTATATCGTACTTCTATTAGCAGAACATTCGTCCTCGGGCATGTATCTTCTTGAAATTGCTACTCAAGTGATTCTTTTACTTTCTTCTTTTTAACTGCGCTCTTGAAAATGTATTGATTGCATGATTGTTTGTCTGATGTAGATGTGCGTGCAATGGACGAGATTCCTGGTTTAATGACCATTCAAATGGTTGTTTTCTTTCATTTGAAAATTTTCCAGTAATACAGTAAAGTTTTTCTTCCTTTTTTTTTTTTTTTTTGAAAACTAAAGGATTTTTATGGCATGAGGGTCGCGAGACACCATATGTGCAAAGCGTAACAAAAACGGAAGATTTATTTTTAAAGACCTTTTGACTTTGCTTTACACATCTTATCGCAGTCATCTTTTGAAGGGTAATTAAATTTTGAAAAAAAAATGCTCTCCTTTCAAAATCCAAACGAGTACGGGCCAGGTAAACCAAATAAGGAAATTGTAAATCTACTCTAATAACGAACTAACTGCTTTATACCTCTTCATTCGTTATCCAGATGCTTTCATATTTAAGTATGATGCAAACACAATGTCCAGCTATGAGCGAATAACCAAACAGCCATTGTTTACCATCACATCGTGAAAAGCCATCGACTATGTTTGATCTGAGCAGCACAACAACAAGAAAAAAATTAAATAAAAAAAGAAAGAAAAATAAAAACCAACGACGCGACGAAATGCGCTGACAAAAAAAGTTTTTCTCCTTTTTTATTTCTTATTATTATATATATTTTTCTTTTTTTTTTTTTAAGCTATAAAATGACAGACATGCTTGCAAAAAGAGAGCAGCAACAAAATAGAACGCGTTAAGTATACGAAACAAAAGAAACATTCGATGCAAAAAATCATTTCTACTTACTTTTAATTCAGGCATATTTTCGCCATCAATACCGCAAATTTATGGGCGAACAGCGAGCAGCGTTCAATGCAAATGCGATTTTATTCGCATTGAACTTCAAACAATGGAAAAATCTTTTTGAATGCAAGAAACATTTACTTGTTTATCATATCCGCACTGTTGAATGTGTAATTTTTTTGGAACTTTTTTGTTACTATTTTTACTGTTATTATGCAGTTGGGTTTTTGTTTTTTATTTTTGTTTTTTCTTTTACCCTACACCATTTCTGATACAAGGTATATTAAGTTTGTGCAGGGGTATGTAAAACCCAGAAATAGGCAGACCTTTTATTTATATACCAAGCGATTCAGAATCACTCTCTGAATCAATCTAATCTTGTCTATCCGTCTAATGTCTCCTCATGTATTCTTGTGTTCGAGTTGCAGATCGTACACGTGAGATATCTTGATGCAATTGAGTACACCGACGTGTTTTAGCACTACGACGACCGGTAACTGACAAAATTGGAAATTTTTGTCGTATAGAGGCTTAGTTTTCATTAGCACTGAGTTGGAATCCACAAAATAGTCTAACGTGGTCCAAATTCGCTTAGATTAAAGTTCATGTCAAATTTTTATTATAAAAGAAATTTTACTAAGAAGCATTGAAAAATAAGGCCTTTTTAACATATATATGGCAGATTAATTCGGATTCATTAGGATAATTATGGCAAGGGTTTCAAAAATTGTCCACATCGGATTCAAATTTCTCACAATTTGAATGCTCCAATACAATTACCCAACGATTTTTACACTCACACATTGAAAATTACAATATTTTTTCATATAACGAATTGTACAAATAAGGCTTTATATAGTGACTGGTCGAAAAATCATTCTGAGCGGCTTTCAATAGCGTTCGCCATAAGGCTAAAGCCTATCAGTGTATCCCAATTTCATCAAAATATCTCGAAAATTGCGATGTCTAGGTTGAACATAAGATAAAAAGGCGGACAGACGGACACGCAAGCTCAAGTGGATTCAGAAAGTAATTGTGTATCTGTATGATGAAAGGTGGACGTATCTCAAGCTCTTCTGGGTCTTGCATACATCCGCACAAACATAAAGTACCCTTGCACCGCAAGTGATGTAAGGTATAAAAGTTCGTATATAATTAATGAATTATTAATTTAATTGAATGTATTTAATTATTAATTAATTAATTATTTATTTATTTAATTATTAGTTAGTCAACTTGTCTCTATAATAACCGCAATTAAAATGATCATTACAAATATATAATATTTTTGCACAATGAATTTTGAAAAACAAAAATTTTGTGTTAATTGATGTAATATTTAATCATTTATTTGCTAATTTATTAATTTATTTATGCATTTATTTTCTTTTTAGTTTTTGATTTACAGTTTTCTTTGTAGCGCCGAGATCATCAATTCTAATGTAGTAGACTAGAGATAGGTGAAAATTGGGGTAAACAAAGATTCTACATTTCGTTCTGGCTACAAGACAGACTGCTTAATATCAAAAATGTAATCCAAAAAAACCCACATAGCCTTCCGGAATCACGTTTAACCGGAGAAGGATCAAGTTTTGCCCTCTCTCACAACACACCAATGGAACAGTTGAAAATAAATGATAGAGAAGAAGAAGATTAGAGCGAATAGTTTGAACTTGTAGGTGAATTTAAGTATACTCACCTAGCGATCTTTCAATTCTGTAAGCAATGGATTGGTGAACTGAAACTGAATTTTTGCTTATCGAAAGCTTTCAAATAAATTTCCAAATAGTTTGGGAAACAATGAATGCATTTATAGCTATCCTCAGATCAGCATAAAACCAAAAGCAGTTTCGAAACAGATTTAAACACTATACTCAGGCAAGGCCGCAAATTCAAAATCCCAACCAGCTTCACCCACTTGCGTTATAAAATACCAAAAATTATACTTCGTTGCCGCATGAAGGTTTACAGTTCGCGAAACGCTTTATTTGTGAAGAAGTCGGCGGAATAAATCTTTGCGATACCCACTACTCCCAACCAATATTCACTATAGAGTAATAAAAATTAGACCTTGTTACCATATGGAGACCAAGTTTTTGTGAGAACATTTATACGTTTAGGGAAAACCAAAAATTATTCCGTCTCATCCTTCATTCACTTAATACGTCAAACTACTACTATGCCTCACCGATTTTTATCGAGAAATATTAAATAAAAATAATACAAAATTTTCATACAACAACTTCTGCACTTTATATACCGCTACTTTATATACCGCTAGTGGTTGTAAAAATGAGCCCATCTAATGCACTAACAATTGCATTCGTCCTTGGATCACCGAATGTTAGCGTAAGAAACTACTTCAAAACAGTTCGAATATTGTGGCTTAGTACACATGGACGTGTATCATAACGGCAGACAGACTTGAATCGATTCGGAAAATTACTCTGAAATGATAGCTACAACAAACTGCGAGGGCCATTACGGCCCATTTGCCTGGGGCTGGGATAGCTCAGCGGCTCAGGGAAGAGAAACACAAGAAATTTATATTTTGCAGAGACTTCATTCTTCACTTTAGTATTTTTATTTGTACGACGTTATTTCTATTCTCTTCTTTCACGTGAACGAAGTAAACTCCTGAACACGACTCGACTCTCTCGGAGTCTAAAACTAGACTAACTAAACTCCTTTTCCCTACTCTATTCTTAACCTATTCTTAAACACTCCTTATTCTATTTCTAGTCTTAATCTATTCCTATTCTATTCCTTGTCTTAATCTATTCCTATTCGCTCTTAGTCTATGCTATCTTAATCTATTCCTATATTTTATTCCCGTTTTCTACCTTAATCTATTCTTAACCTATGTTATTTCTATCTTAGTCTAACACTCCCTTCCCCTCTCCAGAGACGGAGAATCCGTGAGCCCAAAACGAGGGACGACTTTGGGTCCTCACAAAACGTTGTGTTTATCCCCAGCCTACCTTGTCGCTGAATACATGCCGTACGAACTTAGTATCACATCTGCAAATACTTGACATCACAGTTGGTACAAATGTTTATCAAAGGCTTCTAAAATTTCAATTTACATAATCGACCTGTTAACTGATCCAAACAAAAGAAAAACAATTGGCCTTTGGTATGTATTTACTTAAGTTTGCCAAATATTTCACCCAAAGAACTACGCCCTACACCGCTTGTATTATAGAATACATTAAATTTGTGCGGACATATGTAACACCAAAAACCACCTTTTATTATACCGATCAATTAAGAATTGCTTTCTAGTTTGATTTGAGCATGTCTGTCCGTCTGTCCGCCTTGCTTTAATAAGTAGTTACACGAAAAAATAATCAAATTTTTAGAATTTTGTGACAAAAATGCTTAGTAGTAGTATTTCGGTATTCTAAATTGGTGTGAAAACTTTGGATCGGATGTGGTAAATTTTTAAACTCCTTTCCATATAAGCGCTCCTATGGAAAGTGAATCGTTATATGGTAAATAGATCTAAATTTCAATACATCTTGATGAAAATTCTTTCGCAATAATAATTTGGCATAAAAATGAATCTTTGCAAATTTGAACCACGTCGATCTATGTTTTGGATCCCAATCCACAAAAAGGGTTCTAATGAAAACTAAGCTTGTACATGCCCTAAAGGTCTAACTTACTTGTACTTTATGATGAAAATCGGTCCTTGGTAAATTAACTATAGGGAATTTGAACCAAATGGGCCTGTTTTTTAGACCACACCATATATAGGGCTGTCATGAAAGCAAACTCTTCTATGACGACAATGTGCTTTTTTATATCCAGGAAGCAACTGGAAAATAATAAAATCTTTGACAAGTAAATTAAGTTTCCTAAGTTTAGACCATGCCGACGTTTAAATACGCTCCACTATGAAGGCTTCCATGAAAATTATGCACCATTTTTCATATATTACTAAGAAAATGAATAAATGACTGTATGAGGCGAAAGTGCGTAGAGTATTTAACGGTGAGCCTTGCTCGCCTATAGAACTCTTACTTGTCGTTTTTTCAATTTTGTTATCGTCCATATTTTAACTCTTCAACCGTTTCATATAAAGCAAAAAAAAAAAAGAAAAATCATTTATAAAATAAAGCCATATATTGAAAAACAGTCAGTCTGTCCTGTTTATTTATGCTATTTATCTAAAACTCTTCGTTACATGATTGCAGAAATTTTCATTTATTTCATTTCGCTTTACTGCATATTATCGAATGTAAATAATAGGACAACAATCAATTAATCAATTCCAGCTCGCTCTTCATAAGTTTTCCCAATACGATATTCATAATAAATACTCTGCTTTGATTGGCATTTGCTGCGAAAACATTATTTAAACGGTTGTTGTGTATCCTGCTTGTTCCGAGTAAATATTTATCACTATAAATGTGACCCAAATGACATGACCGACCCTATCTCGTTTTGCATACACAGAATTAACTTAAGTCAACTTGAACGTGAGAGTTATTTTAAAATACATATACATATACACGTATATATACATCGATATACTAATGCATACGTACGTAGGAAATATATTTATATACATACATGTCTATATATATGCTATATGTATATGTATATATATAGATATAGCGATGAAAGCTTAAACATATATTGCCAAAAAATGTTAACTTGTATAGAAAGTAAAATCTGTCACGGTCATGAATTATCAAACCGTTTCGGAAAAAAAAAAAAGATATTAGAAAACGTATCGAGAAGAAATATTAGGTCAACGTCACGCTATTCCAGTCATAGTGTGAAAGCAAAGAGTTAAGAGTTAAGACAAATCGTCTCAAATATTTGAATAAAAATAAATAAACCCAGCACAGCCGGTTGATAAGAATAATGAGACAACTGTGCGAAATAAAGTGCTCGACAGTGACACTGTTGAAAACGAATTGCGAGTTTTGTCCTTTTATTTTATTTTTCTTTGTTATTTATGATCTCCATTGGTTTGTGACTCCACAAGTGCAGCAAGGCAACAGCAAGGGCGCAGTCATACGTTTCGTGGTCATAGGGAAAATGGAAAACTTTTTTCCTTATTAATTATATCATGGAAGAAAGTCACAGTCACAGTTTTCTCCGAGAAAAATGACTAAATAAATGAAAACATTCGAGAGGGTCAACAAGCGTAGAAAAAATTCTAAATTATTTTTATACTCTACACCGCTTGTAGTACATACATGTAAGAACGAGCTGCATGACATACCAAGCTGCCTTTTATTATACCAATCAATAAATCATAATCGATTTAAGACTCTCTTTCCGCCCACCTGCTCGTTTGTCCATCCGTTTGTCCGTGGGGGTACCTGGTCTAGTCGCCTGTCTCTCTGCTTGTCCCCCCACGTGTGTTCTTTTCCATCTATCCAGCTGCCCGTTCTCCTCTGTCTCCCATCTCTTGGTCTTGTCTACCTACCCCTCTGCCGGTCTATTAATTTGTGTAACCATATCTTCGGCTTTCTATCTGTCCGTCTGTCCGCCTCTTTAACGGTTAGCTATGCATTCTTCTGCCCACCTTGTAGGTGACAATATTGAAGATGTTTAAAAACGTATAGCGCACTTATATGTTTCGGCTCAACGCCAAATGCTATTGAAAATGGACTGGATCTTTCCATTTATGTGATCATTACATACGTAACCACCCATCTAAACAAGTTACTTCTCATTTTGGCATATTGAATGAAAATGCAAAATCTGCATGGGAGGAGACCACACATGGAATCTCACCCCACCAAAGCGTTTTGTAAAAAATAATCCTTCATATAATAAAAAGATTTAATTTTAACTTTTCTCGATAGAAGTTGATTCAAAATAGGGGCATCACATATAAATTCACTCTATTTAATTTGGACCCAAGGACTAACAATGTGGAAGATGGGTCGGAGCATCTTTAGGAGCACTCTTTACATAAAATGGAGCAATAGGTCTTCCCCCTCTTATAATGTTTTAATTTGTTTTTAAATATTTTATTTAAGCCTGTTTCTGGTGAAAGATAAAACAACAAGGCGTAATATAAAAGTTTAGTTTAGCTTCAGATGAACTATTATATAGCCGCCACTTCAGCAAAAAGGATAAAAAATACAAAATATTCTCAATTAATTGCAGGGTCCGTTTTCACGCTTGAGAATAAATTGTACTCAGCTTAAAGCTAATATCTGCTATAGGATAGTAATAGTAATTTATCTAAAAATTATTTAAACGGAGAGATAAGTCTACTAAACAAGAATGGCACGTCCGCACATCCGCAAATCACTCAATTTCATAATCGTAAAGCAGTGAATTGGATAAACATCAAGGAGTCTTCAAATATTTCTGTTAAATAGTGACAAAAAAGTTCGGATCGATATGTGTTGTAGATGATAAGTTATTCAGATTATTTTCAACTATTTTTATACTATAATTTTTTCAATTAGCTTAAGCTTGTTTTTGGGACGTATTCAGCCTATTTTTGAAACTAATTTCTAGCTTTCAAACACACGAACTTTCAACATTTCTTCATTTAAGCGATAATGAAACGATAGAAACCGAGAAGAAAAAGTGATCATTGGTAAATCAATTCTGCAATCAATCTAATCAATATATACTTTTTACAATCTCTAATTAGCACTCCTGAAGACAATAATGCCATGATTAGTCTATCTGTCATGCGTCTTGTCATTAGGCGATAACACAAAGTTTGCATAAACTTCATCTCAAGCAAACATGTAAATTTGATACAATTTTCTACTAAAAGTAGACGCGATTATTGACCGATTATACCGTAAATCTGCTGTAGTTTGCAGACAATTAACGATCAAAACCGTCCTTTGGGACCGTTTGTTAGGATGTTGTCTGGTCACAGACCTTTGACAAATTCCTAGTTGACGAGCACAAACTGAGGTCGTCATCAGCTCAAACATGCCCTGATAAAAGTCTAAAAACTTGAATTACAACTTGACACATATATTTACTGCTATTCTAGACCAATTTTCACCATAAAATACTAAAAGTTAGACTTTGTTGCCAAATAAAGCCTTATTTTAAGAAACGGTCCCATTCGAGTCCAGTTTTTAAGCCATAAATCGTTTTCGTTTAACTACTTTTTCAAAATAGGGCGTTATAAAATCCTATTCAGTCTTTTTTTTTCAATAGGACTTGGTCCAATGCAAAAAATTTCATCAAAATATCTCGAATATAGATTGAACCAAAAATTAGATAAACATACCAGAGACAGACAGATGGACAGACTGTTAAACATATTTAAATGGAATATAGAAAATCATTCTAAATCAATGGATATAATAAAGGATGCTTCTAACTCACAAGTCATTCCTCTGGGTTTTGCATACATTCACACAAATTTAATATACACTCGCCACACGTGGTATAGAATATAAAAATGTTGTTATTGTCCTGTTTTCTCATGTTCCTCATACATTAACACCTTTAACAATTAATCGCAAAATTTACGCATCCTGTGAAGCGAAACAATACAGTGATAATAAATCAGAGTTTTCGGCCAAACAACAACAATAACAACTGAAACCGCATTAAATAATGTTGCTCAGCAGAGATGCGGTGAGAAAGTGAGACCAAACTTTTGTATTTAACAATTGAACAATAATTACAAATAACTGCTTTTATATACATGTATATAAGTGCATTGCATATATATATATATATATATACATAACAATTGAAAAACAAAAGCAACAATAGAAATTGCTGTTGTAATAATAAATGCCACAAATAGTTCTGGTCAAAGCAACTAACTAACCAAATACAACTCTTTAACCGACACTTTAACCGTCGATGTACATATGCACAAACGCATTTGCAAGTTCGTTTTATGTACTTAAACAAACAAATCAACCCAGACTGATATCAAATATATTCTCATTGCCAGTTGCCCCGCTGGCATCCTTTCCATCCATCCATACGCTGAAACAGTTCAAACATCAAAAACTCGTAACGAGATACAATAGAAACCACAAAATGTGATACTTTTACCATCATGTAGCTACGCATATACATAAATATATATTGCTGCATTCTCTTTGATTTTATGCGATAACGGGCAGTGAGTACAACTACAACTTGTGCAAAGGATTTTAAAGATTTTCAAACACAAAATATGTGATTTGCATACATTGTTAGTGAAAAAGAATGCAGTGCAAATTTTCAATACATTCTTTTGTTACTCACCAGTCGTTCGATTTGGTTGGTTTTTCTTTTCTTTCGTTTTCCATTTTTTCCTCTTAAACGGTTTCCAATGAAGTACATAATAATAAATTTTTGAAACACAAGTTCATTCGATGTTACATTCCCTGTTTTTCTTTAAGGCAATATTTTGGAACGGAAACCACACGCGTATAAAAAAAAAACACTTGACTCAAGAGGCGCATTCCAAATTTAGTGGTCGACGTCTAAGCAGTACTTTAAAAAAAAACCCGGACTTTCACCGCAAAGTTTTTTACTAAAAAAGTATCACTTTGTTTCAAGCAAGCAATTCAAGTATTATAACACTTGCCGGTAAGTAGTTTTTTTCTGAGAATGTTTTTACCCAATCGCGGCCTATCGCTCATCTCGCCATTCCACTGTTTTTGACGAACGATTCGCGTTTCTCAGTGAAACAACGCATCACATTAACAAAAAAAAAAAATTATTGAGGGCAAAATTCGCTGATCTAAGTAACATAACAAGAGATATAGGCACAAAAGTACGCGTGTAGCACAATATAGGATAACAATGTGGAATTACTTTTACAGAAACTAGACATAAAAGGAAAACTCATATAATACCGTCGCGGAAAAACTGTAGCAAAAGCAAGTACCACAAAGAATGAATTTCAAATTTGTAGATTTTTCTTGTTATCCAATGAAGTGATTTGAAAATTCACTTAAAGGAGAGTAGCAAGCCCACTTCAATGCTTCCGAACTTCATAGTTACATAAATAGGACATCCAAATATGGGCAGGCACAGCCAAACACCCAAGGCCTTTTCTCAAATATACACTTTGTTGAATTGCAACATCTTTCATGCTTCATTTGCAACCATTTTCGTTTTTGGAAATTGTCCGTCATTTCGCATTTACTTAAAGTGTGACTTCGCATAACCTTGAAACTTTGTACAAAGCACTGAAGACCGCGTTTCCATTGCAATGAAAAATTTGAAGACCATTTTTAGGGGCAGATCACAAAGTTTCTACAATATTTATCAGAATTTATCAAAGTGATAAACTCCTTCCGTTAGATTTTATATTATATGATGAAGTCCAATTTTGCTTAACATCGTTTAATAAATGGCGCCCTTTTGTTTTCTTTTCCCTTACATTTTACTTTTCGTTGTATTTGTTTCTTTACACAAATTAATGAGTGTTAGTTGTGTTTTGAATAAATTAAAGGGAAACCAGAAAAGTTTAACTTAAAAAAGGGGAAGTGGTTAATATAAAAAACCGATCGTTATGCGAATTTTATAAATTAATCGTTTTGCTCGAAGAATGCTGAGAACGCTAGTTTTACTTATCCGTTTAATTATGTTGAGAACACTTTCGACATATTCTTATCGTTACCGTATACTGCGTTGTATTTTTTCGTATTGTCACTAGAAAGGGTAATATTTCTTTAATTAAGCCCATTTCCTTTAGGATTCTAATAATAAATTTCCCCTTTACCCTTTGATTGACCACGCGGTAATCATATCAGTCAAACAATACGCACTTATAAGCTGCTGGTAACTCTGACAAAAAAGGAACGAGGAATAGAATAAGTGAAGAAAATTTTCTTATATATTTTTATACAACAACAAAAATACCCAAAAAAGTGTGATTAACAAGAGAGTTTTTAAGGTTGACTGCAAAAAAAAGAATCGTACATCCTCCATAAGAGCGCATTAAATTACCGCGAAAAAGGTGTTTAATTGTAAACGTTGTTAATCAAGCGGTTAATCATACTTGACATCCTCGCATTAGTCGCTTTATTATTTTTTTTTTTTGTAGACGAAAAGAAGCCAAGGAAATAATAACGTTTACAATAATCATGGTAAGGCAACAAACGCAAGGATCATTATTAATAGACGAATGCCAAACAAAGCCAATGACTAGTAGAACGTGTTAAAATGAAGAAAATCAATTTAAGCAACAATAAAGCGGTATAGCAACAATGATAAATGTAGGCTTGATAATGCTGCAGCCGCTATTGCTGTCATTCTTGCTATTGCTGTTATTGTTGCTATTGTTGTTTTCGTTCCCGTGATCAACAATAACTATCACTTGCGCGCCGTGCCAGCTGGCTTTGTAAAATGAACTTTGACCAAAATTATAAAACAAAAAAAAAGCACGCTTACGATTGTTACGACTATCATTATCAATTGCATCTAATGTAAGTCTATTCTGCAGGATGTTTTTCTGATGATCCGAAGACGTAAAACAACCATCTTTACTGATGCGAAGGAAAACACCACAGTAGCCGAATTGAAACGTATGCTGGAGGGTAATAACGAAAATATTTTTTTTTTTTTTTAAGAAAATGAAACTTAACTAAGATGTCTTTCTGTTTGCAGGTATTCTAAAAGTAAGACCTTTGGACCAGAGGCTATTTAATATAGAAAATGATGTTATGGATGATGAAACCACTTTACAGGATAACGGCATCACAGTGTCAACGGCAAAAGCACAGGCCCCAGCTCAATTAGGTTTAGTGTTCAGGTAATTGTTTGTTGTTTGTCTTGTCATGTAAGGCAAATTTGCTGTGAAGATCGTGCGTAAGCGTTATTAAAAAAAGATCTTTGATTTTTATCAGCACCAATTTTCGCAAATTTAAAGTTTATTTGAAGTTTCCCGACTCCATTCTAATTACTGATTGTAGGGCAACGAAAGACAATTCCAATGACCCTAAATTGTTGTTTAGCGATATTAACATTTTTTCATACATACCGGAAATTTTTAAATATCGAATGGAGCAACGTTTTTTCTTATTTAATGAAGAGCTGATCTTTGCAATGATCTTGGTACAAGGTACGCTTGCGACCCTAGCGTTAAACTCTTAAAGTGGTCTTTAAAATATTCCGAAAATATATCAGTTAGTTTATTGGAGATGTTAAGAATCGTGGAAATCTGATTTTTCTTAAGGAATCCTTGTTGTTGTTGTTTTATGCAATCCTCTTATCTCTTCCTGTCTCTCTTAATCTCTCTAATGTTCTTAAATGACTCATACTAATCAAATGTGAACTTTTCTATTACACTCTATGTTATCCAAGTGTTTTTTAGTGTAATCCTAAAACGATCCTTTCGAGATTAAGCACATTATTCTGTGCCAATGCTTCGCAGCAAGTTGACTCGTTAACTAAAAAAATCTGTGCGCTACTTTACACCAACAATTTACAATTTTTTAAACCAAACAATTTACTAATTGCTTCCTTTCTTACAGAACCGACGACGGTGATTTTGAACCATTGGAAATCACATCGTACTCATCACCACCCGATTTGCCTGAAGTTATGAAAAATCAAGAGGCAGCGAACGGCAAAGAACAAGTTGCATAGATAAATTTTAAAATAAAAATAAAAGAAAAAAGAAACTAGCCGAAGGAATAGAAGTCTCAGCATCACTCACAGCACTTGAAAAACTAACAATATTTTCAAAAAATTAATTCTTGCAATACGGAAGAGAGGAAAGTACTTACCAATGGGAAAACGTCAAATGCAAACGAGTGGAATTTCGGACAACACCACGTTGGATGGATTCAATTAAACTCGGCAATTCATTGTCTTATACTGCTCTCTTCAGATAAAAGCCAAGTAGAAAAACAAAATGCTATATAAATAATATAAATTATTTTTAAAATTTTACAAAACGGAAAAATACTCAAGTGTTGTCATAATCACAAAAAGATGTTGATGATGTATGTGCTACCAATTGTAACTTTAAGGAGGGCTACTGGTAATTTTGTCTTTTTTTTCTTTCGAATTGCGTGCAAGCAAAATGTAAAATTGTTTGTTCTTTTTTTCGCAACAAAAGCTTAGCAAAACTAACAATTTCAATAGCGTTATTTAGAAAAAGAAAAAATACTACCCCTACCGCAGTAAAAATGAAAAAAGCAAATCTTATTTAAAATCTCACTAATGCATGCAAGTCAGCCTACGAATCATTTTTCAATGAAAACGAATTAATTTGAACGAAATGTCGTTACTACATAAATTTTGTTTTATTATTTTCTCTCAATAATACTGAAAATGAAAAAATTATAACCTGTTTATGGCATTACTTCATTAATAATTAATTGATATATATTTTTAATTTAATTATTTTATTTTTAATTTAATTTTATTTAATTAAAAAATAAAATTGAATTTTATATAAAAACTAATTTGTTCTTTTTTTTTCAATAAAATCTACATAATTATTCGCTCTCATTACCGCTAGTCTGAGAGCTGGAACTGATGACATTCGTCTCATCATCTTGTTCGTCTGAAAATACTGTATTTGAGGTTTGTTGCAATTCCATGTTTTCTAAATATTCCTGTAAACGATCTTGGAAGAAATTAATGTAAGTTTGTTTTTGTTGCGCCGTGGCTGCAAAGTAGTGTCCACCGTTGTGTTCAAGAATCTCGACATTTTTGAAATTATTCGTTAATTCTTTACTCATTTCTTTTGGTATGATTTCATCACTTAAACCATAAACATGTAACGTGGGTATAACAATGGACTCTTCGTAAATGGCCTTATGCACTAAACTACCCGAAACAAAACCGGAAGAAAGTATAGCAAATTCAGGTTTAATTGAAGTTACTGCAAATTTCAAAAAGTCAAGCTTATTTCCAATTAATTTCTTCAAATTTATTGACACTTACGTTTTCGTTTTGCCAAACCGCAAATCAAGCCTACTAAGCAGGCACCTTGAGAAAAGCCTAGTAAACCTTGAAAAGGTCCTCGAGTTTTCCATGCCTTCTCCACGACTTTTAAGCTTACTTGAAAGCCGAAAGCTGGCCCGTTCTTATTGGTACCTTTAAAAGAGCCGTCATCTTTATTAAACCACCAGCTTAACTGATCTGACAATTCTTCTCCATCTTCTTGTAAAGGTTTCGCTTTATGAGGCGCATCAATAAACACAAATTCCGCGTATTTGCCAACAAACTTCCGAAATGAACCAAGTTTACTTTTGAATGTTTCGCCATTTTGACGATAACCATGCAAACAGAGTACGCGAACTTTATCTTTAATTTCTAAATTTAACTCACTTGGAATTTCTTTACGTCCGCTAGAACTGCTAGCCTCGTTACTGGCCATTTCGATGAATAAAAAACTCTCAGAACCAAAACAACAAATACTTAACAATATTAATACTAAATTTGAGGTTATATTTTACTAACAGCTGTTTGCGTATCAAAACAAATGTTTGATAGAATATGTTCAATCAGAATTTTGTTTTTAATTTTTCTGTCGTTCTCTACGTAAATATACAAATCTTTATAAAAATTTTCTAATCGTTTCATAAAACAAAAAAAAATAGAAAAATTTTTTTTGGAATTTCTGTTAAAATGGGAATTGTTAAACTTTAAGTCTTCACATGCATCAAAACAAACGGTTGATAAGTGAACGTACCCTGTCTTGCTAACTTGCGCTTCTATGTTTTTTTTATTAGCTAGTCCGCGTTTTCTTATGTAAATTCTTCATTTCCCGATTTTTCACTTATTTCTTTTGTCAAATTTTTCACTTCATCTATAAATATTTACATTATTATCTATTGACAATTCATATATAAAGTAAATCAGTGCTTCGCCATGATACTAACCGTACCGCTGCTTGGGAAGACAACTTCCTTGTTGGGCTCGTTAGTCAGCAAATTCAGGCAAGTTATACACAAACATCCTCCCACTAAAGCAACAATAATTAATGAAATGCATGATAACATCTCTGATCCTTCAATGCCTGCATTTACAACAACATTGCAAACCATCACGAACGTTTCCCCGCCTTTAAATGAAACTAATAAAATATGTAGTCCAATTACGGCTGCAAATTTATGTTTGAGTAGCACAACTAACGCGACAAAATCTTTGGAGGAGCAAGTGGGTCTACCACCAAGACCCAAGAAACCTTTAACACCTTATTTTCGGTTCATGGCCGAACATCGTTCTAAGTTACATGCTGAAAATCGAAAAGTTCCTGCCATCGAGTTAGTACGTATAATATCAAAAAAGTGGGAAACTTGCGATCCAAGTGTAAAAGCACGCCTTCAAGAACAATACACCATTGATCGGCAAAAGTATATAGAAAATCGTACAAAGTATGAAGCAAATATTAGCGATAAACAACGTAAAGAAATCAAAGGACTTAAACAAGAGATCAAAGAGACTAAAGAGAAACGCATAATGCGTAAACGTGTGAAAGAGTTAGGACGTCCGAAAAAACCGGCTTCGGCGTTTATCAAGTTTTTGGCGAAAGAAAAAATGAAGACGCCGCCACGTCCTCAGCAACCTTGGCGCGATTGGTTTAAGCAGACGGCAGCTAAATGGATGCAACTGTCTCAAGACGAAAAAAATGTTTACCTACAAGAATCCCGTCGAGATTTTGAAGCATACAAGTAAGTTTCGCCTACATATCAATACGCCTATGTGGGTATACGTGCATCTGGCTCTTTACATATTTTCGTTTTTTTTTTTTTTAGAAAAGAACTAACTTTATGGGAAGAGCGAATGATACGACAAGGCAATGTTGATGTTATACGCCACAGTAGTCTTATAGATCCTCCCGAGCCTAAGCCAAGGTCACAGACTAAGCTAAAGAAATAGTAAATTTTTTTGAGTTTCTTAATTTATCTACGATCATTGAGTAGAGAATTCAAATACATTTTATTGGTTTCGACTTCTTTAAAAAACACATTACTTAAGAATCATTGCTTGTTTATAAAGAATTATATTAAGTATCGATAAATGGATATACTTAGCTTTTTTATTTTGTTAATTTCATTATATACATATTAAAAATGAAATCATTTTTGAAATTCAAACAAACAAATTTTCTTACAGATTGATGAGAATTCTAAACATATAGAAAAACAGGCAAAATTGCGAATACGATTGGTGTTCTTCTTGATTCAGTTATGTTGTATATAGCTTGGAGCGAGATTCTTTCAGCGACTTGACTTTTTCGCATTTATTATACATAATCTTCTAAAACGCCAGTATCGACCAAAGTCTTGTGCGGTACACTAGACGGTACTAAAGTTTCTATTCTCAAAATTTCTCTTATCGTCGCTTCCGTATAAGACATAAATTGGCGATCTTCTAAAGTAGGCAAACGTCCCGCTCCGACCACTTCGTCTATTTCCTTTTGTATGCGTTTTGGAACTTCTGGACATAAGAGAAAATACTGAACCAAAAATGATAGTTGCACCCCCACCGCGGTAAATGCTGGAAAAGTGAAGTCAATTAAACTCGATATGCTCCTGCTTGTCAAATTTTAAAAACAGGCTCATAAGAGATATGCTCCAGCTTGTCAAATTTTAAAAACTTGTCAGTTCAGCACACTTCTTTAGTCAATTGTAAAGTGCTGCAGCCTGAAAAAGGTGAAGAACAATTCAAAAAACATCGCCACGGTTGCATTAGAAGTAGAATAAGAGTGAACAGAAGTCAACCATAAACCGGAGGGATGTGCAGATTTCACACGCCTGATAGGAACACAATTTTTCACTGGACAGAAAATAGTATTGTAAGCCGTAATTTCGTAACGCTGAACTACGATAATAAGCTGTTTGAACACAAATTTAACTGGTTCCCCTTAAGTTCTTGATTCTAAGAGACGATAAGACAGCCACGCTTTCTATAACGTAAGTCGTACAGCAAATGTGTTCAAACTCCTTAATGTCTAAGTGCAAGATGAAAGAGCGTGATTCTGCAAAATCTTTGCTTGTGTTGGGGTATTTAAGTATTATCTGTCTCGGAACTTTTCTTTCAGATTTAATTCAGAGATTAAATTGTTGTACCAAATTTATTTATTTCCTAAAACATCTCACATATTTACAATTAGATTCAAAAATCTTAAAAACATACATTGGACTTTTCGAGCGTAGAACTATAGCTAAAATATAAGAGCATAGTGTATTTAGTGTATAAATATTTTAACAAAATTAAGTGTTTTAATAGCTAAGACAATTTGTTTTGTTTTGTGTTTCTTCGCACATGAGGACGGAATTGTTTTTCTTAATAATACTAATAAGACACTTTGGATACATTTTTTCAAAATGCATGGATTCTGTGGATGGATTTCTCTTAATAATGCATGGTTTTTTGTTAAAGTTTTGTTCAATTACTTTTTAAAAAAGTGGAATGGAATTAAGAATGAAATCTATCTAAAAATTTGTAAATAGAAAACTTATGTACAATATAAGTAACTCTGGACAAGTAATTAGACTATGTAAACGATTTGATCCGGCTTTATACAAATTCCAATCAAATATAATATTGGTAGCATCCGAGAGACGCCAAGGATCTTGGCCGTCATCAAAATACATCGGGCAATCGTCACGTTCACGTTCATATTCAATGGCATCAATGGCAACAGCAGCACCTTCTGTATGATTCCAAGATGTAACATCTTGATTTAGTTTACAAAATGCTCCAACAGCTTCAAAAATTTGAAAATATTTTCAAAAAATTATTTAATTTTATATTTAATTAAACTAACCTTGCGACATAAGCACTCGATTTAAATCAGCTCGCTGGTAAACCCAACAACGATATTTCGAAAGAGGATCCAAATCATCATAAGTTATTAAATATGATTTCAGATTTTCTTTCCAAAAACCAATACATTTCATGCGATAATCAGGGTCGCCTTTAAAATAAAATTGCAAATCATTATGAAAGTTTCATTTGAATCATTTTTTCTATTTTAATTTCATGTACTCACTGTAAATGTCGTCTGGACGACCCAAGTGATCGACGGACAGACAATAATTTTCGTCTACGGCCAACTCTTTTTGATCCGTATCGCATACTGATAAATCGGAGATATTCTCTTTGCAATAAATAAGAGGACGAGGACTTAAAGTAACGCCACCTAATATCCTAGTCTTAAACGGGTGCTCTCCGCGTTGAGTGAAATTAAATTTACCCGCCACTGGGCATCGCACGGCTGCCGGATTTTTGGCCAAAAATAAATCATATAACCAATCTTCAGCATTGTTAAATTGTACCCATGAGCATACAGTACTGAAATCATCTTTAATCACTGCCAAGCCTTTACGGTAACGTATAACGTTATGATGGCGGGGCATAAAGTCAAAGCACACATAATCTTTTTGGCAACCGTCCACGGTAAGACGGGCCATCATTACGCGATTGCCACGACGTTCTCGACACACATAAATCGTTCGCCTGTAACGAGCTTTGTCGGGATAATAGGTTTCGTTGATATGTGTTTCACTAATAATTACATCGGCATCAATATTGGCCGTATTAACCCATTCACCGGTAAAATTTTGTGGTAGTGTGCAACCAGGTTCTACGTATTCTGCCTTGACGGGCGTAAGGTTTAAACGTTCCGGCGAATTTTCAGGCGTCTTCAAAGTATTACATTCCGCGGTTATGGACACACCCATATATAAATCATCATCTCGATTTTTGAGGAAACAACGGTATTTCTCATCTTTTCGCGACTCCTTCGTATTAGCCACGGCAAAGTAATGATTTTTACCCACAAACCAATCACCTAAGCAGCTGTACTCTACCGTGCCGGTAAACGTTCCGTCCATTCCCTCACATTGCTGGTAAGTAATGTTAAATTTTTGATTTTGTATTAGAAACTGCGTGCCTGCCGTTTGGCAAGATTGTATACGGGCGTACGGTTTATTACAAACGCCTGTAAAGCGGAACCGATTTTGATATGTGAAATGCCAAACACCTTCCAGCGAACTACGGCAATTGATTGGCACAAAATTTTCATTAAATAAAGTAATCAATTGCTGATCAGCTTTAATTCCTTTGCAGACATTTTCCACAGTAGGCTCAGTACCGGGAGGTAACGACACACATGGACCTAAAGTTCAAAATGAATCATAATAACTAATAAATAACGATTTTCCTATGAAAAGCTTACCTTCGTATTTCTCGAACACATTTAAAGTTCTGACGAAGGTTTTCACGCAATGGAAACAATCCACCGTTCTTTCTTTAAAGACAAATAAATATTCATCACCTTGTTGCTTTTGCATGTCAATGCAATAACCACGCCTTGACATGGATGTAGCATCGATCACGTATTGCGTGGGTAATCCAGTTTCCCATGAAAACCATGACCCCTGCAATAGTTTTGGTATAGAACAGTGTCTACGGGTTTCCAAACGATTCAAAGAATATTGGGCATTGACTGCAAAACAAATGAAAATAAAAGAAAAGGTGTGGCCTAAGCACTTGTTGAATGTTCACAAATTTTACCTGCCGTCAGGATGCTCATTAAGCACACAATATCAATTTTCATATTATGTTTGCAAACTATTACTAAAAAGTAAATGCTATTTTTATTGTTTTTTTTCTTTTTGTTTATAAAAGGGGTAAATGTTATTTACAAATTTGTTTAAAAAATTTTACAACAATACTAATCAGCAAATTATAGAGATAAATGTCTTTACAGGGAGAGAATCGCGAGAGAGAGAGAGTTGCCTTATCTCTATAAAGAAACCGTAGTGATAGGATTGTTTGTTCAGCGTTGAACACAATTGTACTAAGTTGCACAAAAAAGTAATACTAAAGTTGTAGTAACACCTTTTCACCTATTTATCAGTTTTTTTTTTTTTTTTATTTTATTGTATCTTTAAAAATAAAGCATCAAAAACTAAACCGTTTTATAACTAAAAAATTATATTGAATTAAATAAATGATAACAAAGAAAGGCATTAGCTTAGTTCACTTAATCTCAACACGTAAAAAAAAGCTCGTCTTGAAATCGATTAACCAGTGTTTGTTGTTGGACTTAAAAATTTTGACACTACGTAGTTGAAATGATGTAAATTAAAATTTAATATAAAGTCAAGACACTTCGCATTAAGGTCTTACTCTTTTTTCGAGATGCGATGAATGCTTTCTTCCCTCTTCAAGTTCAAAACGTATTTATATTCGCTGACCAGCAAGTGGTTGCTGTGCCCCGTTCAATTTATTTATATATTTATTTCTATAAAGAAAAACACGATGCAAGCTCGTATGATATAAATCACCACATAGTACAACAAACCTACGACCTACTATTTCAAAATACTTAAGTTATAATTTTAGTACTTAAGTTATAATTTTACAAAAAAAAAAAATTTACAATTTATATTGGATATTAAGAGGTGAACATGGACATACTACTAATTGCACCACAGAAATTGGTTCCCAAGTGAATGAAGTAAGAAATATATAGCAAGCATCGTGGGAACAGCATTAGTCCCAAGCGGTCTTAACTTAAGTTCTGACCTACTAGCCATTATAAGCTAGCTATTACAACGTGAGAAGATGCAGAAACTGTTTCAACAGCGAGCTGACCTCTCCACAAAAGACCTTCGAATGACTAACCTATTGATTCTGGGATTTCGTGTGAAATGCAAGATTCTGAATTTGTTACGTCGGAGAGGGAGAGAATTCTTTCTTATTACATTACAAAATGCGTATAAATTGCTATATTTAATATAGTCACTGAAGGTACATCTAAAACTACTCTGGATGTACAGCCTTTGCCCAAATAAAAATCGATCACTTGCAAACATTTCTTGCTCTTCGAATATTTTTTTATTCTAACAATCCCGTACCTCTACCAAAATTTCATATAGACAATGACATTTATAAATTTCACAATAAAAAAATCTTGACCTAATTCTCTTGACGTCTGTTAATACATTAGCTTTGTCGCGCGATCGCTAATCATTTATACTGTTTTTGTTTTCCTAAAAATCCATAACACAACTGCAGCTTTTTTTTTTTCTAAATTAATCAATCCTTAGTAATAATAATTTTAAAGAAAGATTGAACTATGTTTTAATAAAAAGCTACTTGTGAAAGTTTTTCAAAAGAAATTGTGTAATTTCCTCTATCTCGCTAATGAAGAAAATTTTATATGATATAATCCGGTACTTTTATTTATATTCGATGCTCCACACCACTGTTACTGTATGAATTCAAGATTTGATCTGATAAGGAAGACAAGACACTCGTGTAATGTGATTGGATTCAAGAAAAGAAAACAAATAATAAGAAAAAAAAATGTTAAAGATCACAAGAAAAATGCTGCACATTATCTCGATTATAATTATTTGTTTATTAATTGTTTTTTTCATTTCAGAGAAACTTAAAGTATCTTATGATCAATACGAATGCATTTAGCAAAATAAAATTAAAAGAAACTAAAAAAAAAAACAAAGTAATTAGTATTCCTATTCCTAGAGTATATAGTAATTAGTGTGAAAATGAAAGCAAAAACAACGATCGATAATTAGAGAGTAAAGTGCGACTGATATGGAAGACGCGAAATCTTAATAAACGCCGTTTATATTATTATGGGCAGATGGTGAATTAGTCTCTTGAACATCTAAACGTCGTCTAGGTGAAGAATATGTACTTGACGAGTTTATGGTCGTACGACTGCCACTAACTTTTTCCGCTTCAATACGTCCTGAGAGGAAAGAAGCTACACGTTCCTAGAAATTTTTTATAAAAAAAAAAAAAAAAAAATTATTATTAGAAATTTTAAATAATATATATGTGTATGCATTTATATATTCTTAAACTTACCAAGTAAGTGTTAGTTAAGCCTTGAAGATCTGAATAGAAGGTAATCATACGTTTGAATAACGTTTCCGCTTCTTCTTTCGACATATGTTTGACTTTATCCAATTTGGTCATAGTTATAAGACGACTATTAATATAAGCAAATTGATGGATAACTTCCAAGGTAGTGTGTGACATGGTTCTAAAAAATTTTGAAAAAAAAGAAAATGAAAAATTTTAAAAAACGAAACGAACTTTCGTGAAAAGTATAGCTCCTTACTTGGGTAAATGGGCAGCCATATTAACACCAAAATTAACCATATGGACAACAAGACGAGCCGATTCTCGGGTCAATAATACAACTAGTTGTTCCAAAGTAGCCGGTCTGGCTTGATTTTCAGGTTCATCCGCACTTAAGTAATTCCATAGCTCTTTTGCTTTCTGATAAGCTAATTTCGGATCGGTAGCGATCTAAGCAACGTAAAAAAGAATAAGAAAACAATCGTTATAGGAAATGGTTGAATCCATGTCATGTTTAAAGTAAGCACTTACCAATTCGGCTGCGTATATAAGAATATGTATCGCTTCTTTACTTTGCTTCTTCAACGCTCTAGCTTCGGCTATTGTCCTTTGGGTTAAGCGTCTTTTCAATTTGCGTGAAAAACGTTGACTATGCCTTATAGCATTCATAGCACTCCTCGTATTTGTCGTATTAATATTGGCTTCCTCTTCATTCGCTGCTGAAAGTAACGATAAAGCTCTGTATAGATTATCACGGAGGTCAGAGGTCTGTCGTTGGACTTAAAGAAATAAACGAATTATATAACCTTTAGAGAAAGTCTTCGATTCTCATCTCTCTTAAATCAATATGTAAAAATATAGTACTAAATTTTTTTTTGTCTATGGACACGTAAGCTGACCAATCGAGATTATCTTATGTTGAGGTCACTTGAGGTCTGTCAGTTGAGGTCACTTGCAAACTTAAGCTGTGACCTACAGTTCGCGATATACTTACAGAACAATAAAGTTTTATCTTGGTTTGTACGAAGATGTAAGCATGCCAAAAACGGACTGATAAGCATATCGCCCCAGACTATATAATGAATCAGAATTTTATGCTGCTGAGTCCCTTAATACAAGTCATCCAAGGTAAGCATACAATTTTTACTCAATTTTTGCAATAGCGAACGTATCAAAAACGGACGGATCGGCTCACAGTCTCAAAATATACATCGATCCACCACCGTATGTTGCTCAAGAGTAAGTAAACTTGATTGGATACTCAAAGAATAATTGAATCGAGTATCTGACAAATAGGGAAGTAATAAGTAAAAACAACTTTCGCTTAATCCTTTTCCCCCTTAAGTTGAAAATATCATTCTCTTGCTTGCATGTAAAAGGATTCAAAAATTTTTTACATATTCTCGGCAATATAGCTTTTTTTTTTGCCATGTTTTGTTCTTGTTAGAAGGCAGTACATCTCTTTCATATGTATACATAAGGAAGCTTTAAATATTCCTTTACACTTACCATCTGTTTGATCTCCGTCGATTGGAACCAAATATTTATCAACAAATTTATCGCCGGCTTGAAGTGCACCCTCTAAACGTTCTGCTGCATAGTTCGTTATTGAACTATCCAGGACGACATTGCGTATTTGTTTCATAGAATCGGCTCGCTTTAAAACCGGTTTAACCAAACGATCGGACATGTACTCCTTGGTATTCCAGTACATCTTGAAGAGAGAGAGAGAGAGAGAGGGTGAGAGATCATATAACTTACTTGTAATTACTGGTCATGGAATTTGTTTTTTTGCAAAACCTACCAATTCCGGTGGTAAATAAACTGAAGGTATACGTTGCTCTAGGACATCTAAACTTTTGCACATAACATTATCTAAACGTTTAAGGGGTGATTCAAATAATTTAACGGCCGGTTGCACCGATTCATAAGCCGAGACAATTGTCATTTCAGCCGTCTCGAAATACCAATTGAAGAAACGATTGCTCCTCTTGATCTTGCCATAGAGGCCTTCGGCCCGTTTTAAGCTCGTTTCGACCAACGGTATGCTGCTAATCCGATCGAACCATTCCATATGCAATTTATTACTGGTTGTGTTCGCTTTAATTATGAAAATTATTATTTAATTATTTTATTAATAAAAAACATAAAAACACAAAAAAAAAAAAATAAAAAAAAAAAAACAAAACAACGTTGCTAACCCACCCATTATCTTGATTAAACGATTTTCGTCAGACCGATCTATTTTGAGAGAAACTTTCCGTTTGGAAATGAGTTGAGCAAATGATGAGGACACTTGGTTTATTTGGAGCACTTTTCAAAAACCCCCGTTCGTAATCGCAAATCGTTGCTTAATTAATTAATTTTAAGACGACTACAGGAACTCGAGCCTGCTTTTAGTTTAACGTTTCCCGTTCAACTGAATTTTGCAAATATATTGCAAAACCTCTGATTAAGAAATTTTCGCAATAAGCCTAAAAAGGAAAAAGAGAAAGAACCGTTATATAGTTGTAGATGCTACGTCCACCAGATTAGTTTACGCTAAGAAAGAGAGGCGATCAAAGACGAATCTTGCAAGTGCGCCGCACAACATGTGGAAATTTTTTTTTTTATAAAAAATTTATTTAAAAAACAAAAATTTTAAAAAGGAAACTTGAAACCTAAAGGTTCCCTTTTAGAAAATCGAATAAGCTTTTCTTCAATTTTACCCTATGGGACAGACAGACACTCGGATTCTCGACTCGATGATCCGAGCATTTCTTGAAGTGTTTCCCTTCTCCCAATAACTTGGCTTTAAAGCACATTAACGTAATGCTATACACTTTTTCTTGTTAGGCGCTAAATAAACTCGATCGACGTCAGCTTTAGATCAAGAAAACCTTTTCCATCTCAAGGGATGGGGAATCATGAAAGCCCTTAAGTCTTAAATAATTCCATAGATCGAGCGGTAATTCTTTTAACCTGAGAAAAGCTCTTGAATTCGAGCCAAATTTCAGACTAATGTCTATTATTGATATCAGATCATTGAGTGCCTTGTAGAGTGGTAAGATTTTGTTGCGGGCAAGCCTATTCGGGCTAATAGAAGTTTTGGTAAAAAGTTGAAAAGATTTCAGTTCATCACCTACGTAGGAGTGCAGATTAATGAAAATTCAATTAACTTTCCATCCCTTCTTCAGATTCTTTCGGCTTCTATTCTGGGTTTCGAGAGCTATTCTCCGCCTAACTTACAGACAAAGGAGCGACAAACAAATTGACGGATTCTTAAGGTCGTGTTGTTGTGCAAAATGTATGAATTTTGTGTTAACTCTCCGACGCACACACACACATCAGCACATGGGCGTTACAAATCGTATGACGAAACGCGGATACTTTTGTCATTCGATGATGGGTAGAATGAAAGCAAAAATAACCCTGTTAACCTCATAAACTGATAAGAGTTGCCGGCTACCAGACCGATATGTGTCGATGACAGTGAAATGATCGCAAAGTTATTCGTCTCGCATGCACACACATACACAATTTATTTACACAAAATATTTATTGCAATTGCAATTGCAGTTTAATTTGTATTAAAGTCCATGTTGTCGTTTGCCGTTCGCTGTTCGCTGTTCGCTTGTCGAATTTTATCAACGGTTAAGTATTATGCTTAAATTAATTTCTATATTTGGTCGTACATAAGAGGGAGAATGAATCATAAATTTTTTTTAATTCTTTTTTAAAAACTAATTAACAAAATTTATATAAAGCGTTAAATAGAGTTCCAAAGGTTAAGTAAATGCATTGATAAACGCTTTTAATTCATCGAAAAGGCAACATGCAAGCTCTTAGTTACAGACCGAGGCAATTGCGGCTCTTTGCCTCTTAAACTAAATCTCTCTCGTAGGCATTAAGAAAAGTTTTCTCTGAAGTTCAGTTTTCAGGAGAGAGAGAGAGTTCAATTATCGCCTCCTACTAGTCTTCACGTATTGCGTTTGGATTCAACTCCGGCGTTGCCTGCATTGAGCTTCTAGATCTCACCTCCTCGCAATCAGTCAATGGCATTAACGAATGCTCAGCATTTTTCTATGCAAAAAATGGAAGACTTCGGCATTGTTAGGATTGGAAAAGTTAGTGGTAGCCTGGGTGTCAGCTACGTTGAGGCAACAAAGATGTCAGCTCCTGTTTGTCCCAAGAAGTCGAATGCTTCCACCAAAGGTAATGGCGCTTTTCCTCCTATCAATGATATAACTCCTATGAATGTTGTAAGCCCTTCATCGTTGTTAACGATAGGTACTCTCAACCCACCGCAGGCGGTGACCAAGTTGAAAGCATAGAAAAATTCATTTCACAGAAGTGTTCGACATTACAGAGAGAAAAACTGGTCTTCTATCATGGGCTGGAATGGGCTTCTCCTCCTCCTCAAGCAATCGAATCCGTTGTCGTAAATAAAGTAATCCTGAGTGATTCCGCTTATTGAACTGCTTAAGAAGGTCTACCAACGCTACCAGATCTTGTATTGTTTGGTTGCAACAACACTCTGGCAAGTGCATGTAACCCAAAAAGGGGTACTAACTCTTTCAGTCCAGCACATCCTGCTTCTTAATTTCAGGTTTCCGAATAAGTCTGGCCACCTTACGTACGTACGTAAAGGAAATTCTTATCAGTCAATGTGTGTTTGTCAAATTGTACTTTGTAACTCATCCCATAAATGTTGCGTTTAAAAGCTAACATAATTTTACAAATTGCGCGAATTTCTTCTTCGACTTCTTATGACTTTAACTTGCTATAAAAAAAGCATTCTCATTACTCTCTCTCTCTCTCTCTATATGCACCAAAGGAGGCGCATCAACCATCAATCATTTTGTTTATGAAAGCGAGAAGAGAAGGTTTTTCTTTGGCCCAAACTATATCACTGATCCAAATCTCATCAAAATATTTCGAATATTGCGAACTTTGTCTTGGATATAAATGATTCACATCATCGATAGTAATATGGCAAGGGGTCCGCAAGAGCCCAGTAAACTTATATGCCGAGGGTCCGAGCTTAATGCCATGTGTGTTTATAATCACTGTCCTGGGCTACTCAATCTGTCACAATAACTACTAAAAAATATGCTTGTAAAAGGCTTAGCTCTTGCCAGGACGCTTATACGTGAAGGGGTTAAAGGATGCTCCCATTCAAAATAGTAGATTTCTTCGGAAGTCTTCGTTCTTGAGCCAAGGCAATTACCAAATTTCATCAACATATGTCAAAGATTGTACTTTGCATATAGGAGACGGACGGACATGCTTAATTCGCTTCAAGAAAAAGATTCGGAATAATAAAACGAACAAATAACAAATAACTATAGCACTATAATTACCCCTCAAAATCGTACAGTTATCCAGTTATCGGCATTTAAAATTTAGGCGCTAAAAGAGAAGTGGTCGAAAAAGTGGCCCGATCCGAATCATTTTCAATTGCATTCATCCTTGGGCCAAAAGCCATCTCAGCAAAATAAATTAAAAATTGCGGCCTGCAATTTGAACAACAGAAAACAACATGGACAGACGGACGGAACCGACTAGTTCAAAGAAAGGTAGACCTATCCCAAGTCCTACGCAGACTTAACATATGATATGCCACGATTTGTGTGTTGTAGGATATAGTGACTTTCTCTTCCAAACTAATCGTGAAGCGAAGGTTCAACACATTATTTACAAAAATTTTCGTAGTAGAGAGACTTACATCGACTTACACGGTCTTCGTGTTTATTCTAATTTTCAATCTTTCTGTAAATTTATTTTAAAAATATGGGCGTCAAAAGTTTGCTTACGGGTTAAATATAACTCCAGGTAAGTAAGTAAGTAAATGTCATTTGTTTTACAAGAAACACTTGTCAAGATTTGTCTCGTGATAAGTTCAACATTTGATGTAAATTTAAACTAAGAACCTGATCTGAAGAATGTATTGAGTGAGGCAACAATTCGAACATGACTTCATGCAATTTTGCTGCCGCTAACTCATCGACGCTTTCTCCTTCTACGTGACTCCTGTTTGGAAGGCAGCTTTCCTATGTCCACATTTTCGCTCAGAATATGTCCATACATTGACAAGGAAAATGTTGACAGACGCCGCCGTTTGAGAGTGAACCGCATACGACAGTACTGGGAATTATTGATCAACGCTGCACTTACTTGCACTTATTCCCGGCACTAAGAATCATTTATGCTTGCTTTAGTTCGTAATCAGTCAGACGCTTTTAATGACTTGTATTTAATTTCAATAAACTTTCGTACGTATATTGATATGAGCAAATATGTTTGTTTAACATGCGAGCAACCCGTTTTATATATACATTTTTTATTTGCTTTTTTTTTTTATTTATTTTATTTTTTTTATTTTTTTTTTTATTTATACATGCTATCAGGATTAGTTGGCCATATTTGCGTCCACTATCAGACTTTAACTTTATATAGTGCATATTATCTTATTTATAAATACTTTTTCTGCTTCTGCATATAACGAAGAGAGTCGTGGACATAGGGAGAACATTCATAAAAGTAATCTCTATAATCCTTTTCCTTTTTTCTTTTGATTGTAAATTTTTCACAAAATCAATATTTTTCCGGTTGGATCAAAATGATCCCTTAAACGTAATATATTTGAAGAAGTGTTATAACAATGTGGGCGTGGCACATTTTGCTGTAGTTTAAAAAAATTAAAAGTCCAAATATTGGTGTATATCTTCTGTTCCTGGGAACTTTGAAAACGTTTTTCTCAAAACATGGTTTTTCAAAACGGAACGTATTCAAAACTTTTTTTTGGTATCCTACCCCATTGGTGGGAGATGAAAGGATTTTTTTTTCTTCTTTTTCTCAATGATAGAGAATCTGCGATAGTGTCGCACTTTGACCATCCTTGGCAGAGATAAGGCGTTCGGATTTCGCTCGCGTCTATCTTCCAAATGATGTCCCGAAATTTGAGTAGAGAGAGTAGAGTGATTGCAGTGATTTTCATAGGTTCAATATGCGCCTCACTCACTTACATAGAATCGAATATCTTGGGCTTGAAATACCCAATCGGAGATAAACTTTGAGACAGAGGTCCGTTATGCACGCATAGCTGTTTCGGAGCAGCTTCGCCTGATAGCTTCTTTACAAATTACGAACTGCATTAAAGTTTATGCGGACCTGGCTGCATCGACAAATATACTTTTTGTCATCTTTTAAAGGTTTCTTTTTTACATTCTGCACAACTTGTGGTAGAGGATATATTAAGCTTGTGGAGATGTATGCAGACGCCAATAGGACTAGAGACAGACCTAGTTTCTATTATGAACTTGTCTGCCTGTCCGTCCGTTCGTCTGTCTGTTGTCTACCCACGTATCTTTGGGCTTAATCGCAATTTTTGTACTATATTTTCATAAAATTTTGTGCAACGACATGTTTTGCCCTAAGAACAAACATTAGTGAAAATGGTTCAAATCGGATCGCTTTCTCGACTACTTCTATGTTTGCAACTTGTTACTTCTATGCTTGCAACACATCGTGATACGATTTGTTATAAAAACATGAGGTAAGTTTAGTATTAAGTAAAGGTAAAGGTTTCCTCTTCCTTCTCCAACGCTCTTTTAGGTTCATTTTAATTTTATTGCAATTTTCCGTTGCCTTTTATAAGTCCATTTCTGCTGCGAGAAAATAAAAGAGTATTGAAATCGCGGAGATTAGGTCATACAACCTCTTCACATTTTTTGTTCACTTGAAATGTACCTTTAACAGACAAAGTACCGAAAACGCTAATTTGTTTTAATTACTTTCCTACAAATGCTCATTGGAAGTCCGCTTTTTATCCTTGATAAACATAAGATACTGATACGACATAATCTTGCTTGTCTGTCTATTTGTCTTTATTTATAAAGATATTGTAATATGAAAATCTTTTGTAAATAATATATACATATATATATGTATACGTTGTCACACCTAATATCGCGCGTAATCATGAATGAAGATCATCCTTGCTTTAATGAACGTTGACATATGAAAGCGTCTTTGCGGAAGGTAAGCCACGTTTGCAAAGCAAAATGCATTACTTTGTCGGCAGACACTAGCGACGAATTTAACCTGTATAAGTAAAGTAAGGAAATCCATTGCACAAATGCGATTAAGACTAATTTAGAAAAGCTTTGTCTCAAATTCATCATTGATCCGCTGAACACTAGAGAACATTTCTGAACGTTGAAAAATATCGGCTGACTCTCTACTATCTTTGAGAATGCAAGGAAATGAACTTTTGAACTTTTCTTCCTCTCTTAAGAACATTTGTTTCCTATAATCACTGCGTATCACTCACATGACGTCATGGTCGTTGTAATGATACAACAGCATTGAAGTCTTCGCTAGCCTCTACAGTACGCTCGATTTTCCTTAGCAATAAACCTTTCAGAGAATGAAACGCTACGTTCATCTTCAATTACAATTGAGCGAAGAGATGCGGCGATGCAGTATTCGAAGACGAAATAATGCTCATTTCGAAGGGACTATTTTTCAATTCGTTTATTACGGTTTAAGTAGAAATTAAGACAAAAAAATTGTATTTTTAAATGCAACTGTTTTTAAAAGACACACAGTTTACACAGTTTAAAATGCACTGTGAAGCAAGTGATGTTTAAAAGCAACAGTAGATAAATTTGATTTGCATTTACCTACACTACTAATCTTTCATTTAATTCGCTAATACGGTATTTAACATCTCTGATGCCTTTAGAAATAGTTGTTTACAAAAAAATTCTTATATTTATTTAACAGCTGTGCCTACATAAGAATTCACATTGTTTTAACGCCATTTTACCTTTGCGATAAATGAAAATTATTTTCATTTTTAATAAATAGAAAAATATACAAATGTCTCTGCCCAGCAGGCAACAAGTATTGCGTTTATATAAACATTTATTTCGTTACGGCAATCAATTAATTTATACAGACAAAAAATATTTCTTAGGTAGGGTTAGAGCCGAATTCAAAGAGAATTGTAAGGAAACAGATCCTGAAAAAATCGAATTCAGCTTTAAGGTAATTTAACACACTTATACACCCTTATATATTTAGTTAATTACAATGACAATCTTTCGTAGAGAGGTGGAGCATTATTGCGTAATGGGAGAGTGGTTTAATTGAACGCACATAACATAAGCACAAATATGTTAGGAACCTTAGTTAAATATTTCAATTTTATGCCGAAACCTGTTTCACAATTTTGGCTCCTGGCTAGTGTACGTGCGAAACATGATTTGGATTATTCACGCTATCCTACATTAAATGAAAATGATTTAGAGGAACACTTTACTCGAGGCAGCGGCCCAGGAGGTCAGTCAGTTAATAAAACTTCGAATTGTGTACTTTTGCGCCATATACCCACCAATTTAGTTGTAAAATGTCATACACACCGTTTAGCATCAAAAAATCGTACGGAGGCTCGTAAATTATTATTGGAAAAGTTAGATGTGCACTTCAATGGTGAAAACTCCATACAGGCGCAATTAAAAGCTTTGGAAAACAAAAAAACTTTAGAACGCAAACGTAAGCAAAAGAAGTTAAATGAAATGAAACAAAAATGGAAAGAACGTGAACAAAATGAAACAATAGCCCTTAAGCCACACGATGAAAAATAAAATTAATCTTCGAACTCTTTTTTTTTTTTTTTTTTTCATTAAGACATGTTATTTTATTATGACAATTTCCCACTAATTAAACAATTATATCTTAGTTTAATTTAAATAGATTGTTCTTATAATATTGTAATTCTTCTAAGCTTTCTTTAACATCATCTGAAGCACGGTGAACAAGTTTCTTTTTGGGCGCCGCATTATATACTCGAGTATTCCAACGTTTAGCCAATTCTTTGATCGATGACACATCTATAATACGATAATTCAAGTAATCATCAACTATAGGCATATATTTTTTTAAAAATAATCTGAAAAAGGAAAAAATCCAATTAACGTACTCCATCATAATGCAATACTTTTACTACCTATCCATATATATTGAATTGCCAGCTAAAGGGCACTCTCGTTTAGGGATATGTTGTTTTAAGAATTCTAGAATTTGTTGCTCCGCCTGATTAAGCGTTATCTGAGATTTAAGGCACTTATCCACTAAACCGGATTCAAAATGATGCTTTTTACACCAGTCATTCATATTTTCGAAGACATCTGGTGGATAATTAATAACTATATGTGGCCCTTCAGCTTTAACAACAAGATCTTCATCAGATATTAAGCAAGACACTTCAAGTATTTGATCCTTTTCCACCTCAAGCCCTGTCATCTCCAAATCCATCCATACAATCCACGCATCGGAGAAAGAGGCCTTACCCTTAGTCTTAGCCATTTTGTTGCTTAAAGATGATGTTACCGAAAAATTTCTAACGCTTAATGGCGTTTCAAAAACTTTCTCTAACAGATGGCGAGTATTGAAAAGCGTTCTTAGTTTTTTAAACATAAATATAAATAGAATAATTAAAAAACTTCACAAAAATAAAATTGTAACAACCACACGATCTGATCAACTTTCGCAACAGGGTAAACATGCACGTTCTTTGTAAATTGATCTATTGATTTTTCAGCGCACACGCGTCAGCTGTTTTCTTATTTAAACGTTTCTTCGAATATCCCATCAAGGGAAATTCTGCTTTACCGTTTATTTTTACCCAAGCTGTTTGCACATTGCATTTATTTTTTTCGTCGAAGTGATTGAAAACCGTCGTAGTGCAAAGCTATTTAAAGTAAACAAAAATCAGTTGTTTTTTTAGCACCAACAGTTGAGCTTATAGTTAAGTTGATGCAGTTTAATGAATTGCTTAGTTTCACTCACTATCATCGAGGAGAATTTGTGCTTAAACAATTCAAGTTCACGTGTGACAAACCATCTATAAGATCATATTTATTAATAATAAAATTTATTCCTATATGTGTATTATGTATAAAGATATATTTACCGAATCAACTCAGTTGACCTACAATAGACCAATCGCACTATAAAATGTGACAAATAATCCTTTCTTCTTGATTTCAGCTCAAATTCATATTTACTACCGTTGGTCGTATTATTGTTGTAACCCTTCTATCCCTAATAAAAAAGCGATGAAAATGCATTTGTCCTGCAACTAAAAGCAAATAGAGATTGGTAATGGATATGAAGGGAAGTTGATCGATTTACGCAGAAAATGTTTTTAAAGCTTTATGATTAACGATAAGCTAAGGATTTGCGAATCCACCGCTTGGAATATTTTTTAAAGATTATGCTATGCTGCTACGCCACACTATATAGTTTACTAAAACTTGAACAATGCCGTTGCATTGCTAAATGGACAATAACTTCTGCGTACGTGCGTTTGAAAGCAGCATTTTTTAGCAAACGTTTACGGACGGAGCATAATTGTGTTCATGTACACTTGGTGACTTATCTTGTTCGAAATATTGTAAGTTCCGAGTTTTGGTTTTAAATTTCACGGCCACATATTGACTTAAGGATTTCATATAATTTGAAAAACTCTAGTATCTGAGCTTTTACTATATTTCGTACTTAAATTTTTATTTTCACCGAAAATCATACGAAAGTCTCCTTTATAACTGGCACAAAATAAACCAAATGCTGTAAACTTTTCGGGTATAGTAATAGCAAAGCAATTTGAAAAGCAATGTTTAAAATAAAAAAATTTATTAAAATAGCATTTCAATAGCGTTCGCTCTTGGGCCAAAACATGTCAAATATCATCAAAATATCTCAAACAAATTTTTGTCGAATAAAATTATCAAATATAAAAATTGTTTATTATATATCGTAGCAGCCGTTAGGGCTTCCGTTTTTAAGATTTCAGGAAAAGCAAATCATATTATTATTCGAGTTGATATAGCACGAGCAAAGATCATTATTCACGATATTTCGATCACGAAAATAAACGAAATTCATGCAAAATGTGATGAGAAAAACAGGGATACTTTAAACTTTGTTTAGTGCATTCAAACAATTTAGTAAAATTATAGTGTAAAGTTTAATTAGTGCTTCGAAATAATTATTAAATTTTGACTTCAACATTGAGTGGTAAGTGAATTTTACTATTTCATACATTTACTTATTGATTAAAAATCCAAGAAGACCAGTACTTTCAGTTTCACAGTTTTTCAGTACACGGCGCGTTTAGCAGATTATTAGTTTCATATATTCTTTTACGTTTTTCAACTTTATTTTTTTTTATAATTAATTTGCTCGGTAATTAATATGCTACAAAATTTAATAATTAATTTTTATATATGCCTTCACATTATGCGTCCTGTTTGGAAAAAACATATACAGGCAGGCAGTATTCCATATTCGATGAGTCTAGACAACAACATGACAAGAAAACACTAGTAGATCTTACGTCGAGTTCTTCTCCGTCGCTTGATAGATGTTCTTCACAAGATACGCAATGAATAGTTAGTGGAGCACTAATGCCATCATAGCTTGACGTTATAACGTCTCTATATTATTTGCGTTTTTTCTTTTTATTATCACGGAAATTTTCATAGATTTTGTGAACTACACAAGTTTCGATCGAAAGAAGTGCTCTTGTCAGCCTTAAACTGAGTTATAACTGGCTATACTTATTGGCAATTAGTATTGGTATTGGCTTTCTTAACCGTTTGAATCCCAGACGGTTTTGAAAAAACACCGTCGAAGAATCCCAGATAGTTTTAAAATAAAATTCTTCGACAGTTTTTTTTTTCAAAACTATCTGGGTTTTCTCGACATGAAATCTGAACAGCGCGATCGCGCTGCTGGGCACTCAAACGGTAAAGTACAAAGCGAGGTCTTCCATCCGGTTCAGGTAAGGTGTGAATCGGGTATTCACTGAAATTGTCGTCGAATATTGAAATTTCTTTGTGCTGGAACGCTGCGAGATTTTAAAATCAATGTCTTCCTTAACAAAACCATTCGTTGGTAATTCGAGAGAGTAAAACCGGAGTTCACATAAGAATGAGTTGGAAAATTCGGTCAACAGAAACAAAAAAGCTTTCTTCCAATACCCGGACAATGCGAACAAGAAACACATAGCAAGACGTGCTTCGATTCTTTATCGGATATAAAATTCAACATTATAATAATACGAAGAAATATATTCTTTATATAACATGAAAAGGCGATCGATATCAGGATTGAGAGGGAATATGTTTATTGAAATGAATTGAACTGAAGAATAAATGCTTCGGTCAATTGATGTCTAATCGTCCAATGCTTATAGTAACAGGAGACTATTATGATGACAATAATAGTTTGATACATCATTTGAGCTGAGTTTAATGAGATTTCATGGACAGATAGATTGAGGAAATATTAAAGAGCATTTATGTTTTTGCGACTCAATTTGGCACAAAAAGAACTGAAAGCTTTCTTCTACGAAGACATAGCAAGACATGACTTAGGAAGGGGTTTATTCCACTCTACACTATTATGATGTTATTTTTCTCGGTTATTTATATATGACCATTTTATTTAACTAATAATAATCTATGTATTTACATATGACCATATGGTCTTACTTATTTTTTTCTTCTTTTCAGGATACATTAATATTTTATTTAAATTTATTTATTTTATTACATACATTATTTAATATATTATTGAATATTAAAATGGTCTTCATTCCTGACGCACTTTTTAGTGAACAATTGCAGAGTTATCCAGAGTTGTGGGGTTTAGAAAAGGGATATATTTGCTGGAAGGTACTTGGTAGGAAGTTAGCTGACGTACTGACAAAAAAAACAGGTACACTTATAACAGTAGAAGACGTTAGGATAAAATTAAAAAAAGTTAAAAGGAGCCTAAAGCGATTGGGCAACTCGGAGGGGACACGTTACACGGGTATGTGTGCGTATGTGTGGTACGCGCACAAATTAGGACTGACTAACGCAGTGGACAAGATGACTTCGCAAATGTTCGCATACGGGGAATTACCGGTAGAAGTAGATTGTGGAGAAGTACCGGTAAAAGTAGATTGCGGAGAAGTACCGGTAAAAGTAGATTGTGGAGAAGTACCGGTAGAAGTCGATTGTGGAGAAATACCGGTAGAAGTAGATTGTGGAGATATACAGATGGACACAAAAACTGAGAAACCAACGGAAAAACAAACTGAGAAACAAACGGAGGATAGCCCATTTACTATAGAAAGCCCTGATAGATATATTAGCAGTGATGATTATAGTTATAATGTAAATAGACACATCAATAATATATACGACGAGGGACCGACAACATCGGCGGGGGCAGCACGGGTGAAGAAGGATCGACGCCTTGAACCCACCGTAAACCCAGAGGAAGGCCAGGAAATAGAAGAAGTTGACAGAGTGGTTCCGAACATTAAGGCACTGCGAGATGTCGTGAGTAAATTAACTGCTCACGACAAAATCGTACAATTACATTTCGCTGAAGTGTACACCGACCAAAAATCAATATATTCTAGATCCGAGGATAGGCTGTATGGGTGCGGGTACATCCTAAACCAAAAATTAACGGAGACAGAGGAGTACCGGACGGTACTCGTTTTCGGAGTGCGCAGTATGTTGACGGCGTTCAACATGCTACTCAGCGCCTATCCTCTCACTCGCTACAGAGGAAATGCAGACCTAATAGAGGAAAATTTAACAATCGCAGAGAAAATCGGGCTAGACGTAAAAGCGGTGGTCTGCGATAAGAGCTTCCAAAATCGCAAGGCAGTAAACAATTCCGCAAGCGGCGAATACAATAGGCAAAGTGTGGATGGCAGCAAGTATACAGTTGTACACATGTACGACTACATACACATCCTGGATGCATTCCGCAAAAAAATGGTTGCTTTAAACCGACAATACGACGCCGCACTTGTAACCAAAGTATCTGAGCGGAACGCGCCCATCTGGGGACACTGGAGGAGGAGAGGCGCCAGCTTGTTAGTCACCTCACCTAGAAATTTAACAGAAACAGTTCAATTTTTCACTCCGGCAATGCCAGCAATGTTGAAAATAGCAATTAAACGAGAAATCATTGGTAGTGCCAAAGAAATTCGGACGTATGAACTCCTTGCCGCTTTGACAAAATTTAACTCAATATTTCACAGCGGCAAAATCAGCAGCACCAAATGGCAGGCCCAGAAAGCGGTGCTAGCAGAAGTTACAAAATACCTCAATACCACCCTTGAGGCGGACCTGCTAGCGGGCGAAACCGTGCAAACAATTCATAGATTTATGAAATTAATGGATGGGCTGCTGGAAGCTTACCCTGGCATAACTATCCAGGCCTACAGGGTAAGCCAAGACCTCCTGGAACGTTTCTTTTGCAAGATAGAGCCATCCCAGAGAAAACGTACCAGATCGTCGACACAAATAATGAAGCTGATCAACCGCCTAATTAAACTGCAAATCGAATTTTGGGGCAGCGGGCACTTCACCACCGATGATTACGACCTTATAGAGATGATGGATTACACGATGGAAGACCAGGCCGACGAAGAGTTCCTGCCATTCGGCCTGGATGGGGTGGTATTCGACGACGTGGTCACCGGACAAGTAACTCAAAATGAGGAGGACTATATCTGGCTGCTCACGGGCTATGGAATAGCTCAGTATATACGTGAGCAGCTGCGTTGTCAAGTATGCCTAGAAGACCTCACCCAAAGAAACGAAGATGCCAATGACCCGAGGGACGATGTCATCGTAGCCCACCAATATCTGAAACCCGAATTCGCAAAGCCTGAAGTCTATGACGCATTTTATGACGCCTGTGACATATACAAGTCCGTTATGCTGAAGCATATGGTCGAGAAAAAGATCGGCAAGCGCCTTCAGGCAACAATAGTAGCACGGCTTGCCTTCTTCAGGGAAGCAGGCTCTTGTCCTAAAGGAAGAAGTCACCGAACAAATCTTCTAGGCTTCATCATCAATTTGTTGCTGATTGGAAAAAACTGGGTACAAGAAGATGTCACCAACGTGTCATCATTTTGAAGCAAAATCGTTGACGAAAACCAGAAAAGTGGAGGTAAAAGCAATAGTATATAAATATACACATAAATCACTAATTTCTTTCTTCTATTTCAGAACACAAAATATCCGCCCACCATACTCTCTGCTCAAGTATAAGACAAGTATAAGCCGTTCAATGCCGCTCATCACCGCATCAATGCTTCCTCGTTCTAAGGTAATTGTAATGTTATATAGGTATGTTTATTAAATTCTTATTATTCTTCTATTTTAGATTAGAATAAAAATCAAATCCAGTCATTCGGTCGCCGCCTCATATCCATGAAAATTCGCTACATGCCAAAGTTAGTTTAGCATTTATCTTTACTTGTTATTATTACAATTTATTTATTTTTTTTTTCATTTTATTTTAGTTTAAAAAACAAGAGCACGCATCGCTTCAGCAAAATGCGATATTTCCATAGGCTAAATGGCAAGTTCTGGTCAACTTTCTATATATAATTTAATAATCACAATATTTTTCTTTTGCAGATGTCAGCGCACGGGCATAGCAGGAATTTTTATTTATTTATATGTATATTATGTATAATTATGTATGTATGCGCGGGGCTTTTTATTTATTACTTATTATTACTATGGGTTGTTAGGTATTGTTATGTATTATTATTGTAAATATTATTGTAATTTTTAATAAAACCTATAATGTTCGGAAAATAATTTTAATTATGACGATATTAATTTATTTATTATAATTTAATTTACATTTTCGAGTGGATAGATTCGAAAATTTAATGTTGAAGGTAATAATTAAAAATAAATATAATTGTGGTACATAAAAAATTAAGTGACAGATCAGACTGTAAATGAACATATGCAATCGCTCTGCGTCCATAATAGATTTAAATCATGGCAATATTTATAATTTTCTCTTTGCTTTCAATGCAATGACATTCTTATATAATTTTTAATGTAATTTTTGCTTCTAATTTTTCTCTGCAGCTCATTAGTGCGACTCTGAATTTATGCCAAGGATTTAACAAAAAAAATTATTATTTTTATTTTCACCACTATCGTATTCTGAATATAATCCGAATAGGAGGACAAAGGCAAACGCTCTAACATTTCCAATAAAGGTTTGCTCCTACGTTTTCTTTAACTCTGTATTAGTTTAAGACAATGATTTAGTGCGCGGAGTTTGAAGTCGTCATTTATCGTTTGAGTTACTAGATCTTCGCTTGTCATTAGTTGCTCAGGTATATTCTTGAAAATATGGCTAATAACCTATTGAAGATGCCGTGACTTTGAAAGGATGGCCAAATTTTTAAAGTCTCCAATGGTCTTTTCGATATGCATAAATAGATCACACCAAGGAGGCAGTTGAACACAGCTGGCACAGCTTTAGACAACTGAGCGTATTCCAACGACCATCGCTATATCCTGATTCGCATATACGAGGTTTCGTGTACGAATATGTATAATAAGTCTTAATGTAATTCTAGTGCTTTCGTTCACATGTCAAAGTCTCTTTAAATTTCTCATCATCAACTGGCTATCGATCAAATCTTCTTTAAATGATTGCTTTTCTTCTTGGCTCAATGGCGCATATGCGTGTATCGTGCGCCGTTTTAACAAAACTCAATTCTAAGAAAGACTAACTCAATGCTAAGAAATAACAATGTGTTGAGAGAACCAGACAATTAAACAAAATGAAAAATCATTGTATCAAATGTAACGCAGTGATCATAGTTGTACGAACATTCCCGTTTTCCTAGAACGCGGAACTAATTTACCTAGTTCCTGATTGCTATTAGCAATTAAATCCATTTGCAACATTTCATTACTAAACTAAAACGAGTAAGCGGTTTCCATGCAAAACTTAAGGCTTCCGAAAAAGGAAGATTTGTAATGATAATGAATGTTTATTTGTAGATTAACAACAACTTTCCAATAATGTATAACTGCACATATAAAAGGTTAAAAACACAACGAACGTTTGTAGCTTAAAGAAATATAAAATATTAATAGGAAGGAATAATTAAAATAATTAAAAAATTAATAGGTAGGAATAGGTAACCGTTCTAACCTCCATGCAGGCCTTGCAAATAAATATCCATAACATTCTTATCGGGATGATTGAAGGGTTTTCGTTTCGGTATCGGCTGTATATTAGGCAAACGACTCTCTTTAAGGACACTTAAAGTTAAATAATCCTCGTCGTCGTCATCATCACCGCTGGTACTCGAAGCAGTAACATGTCCTTGCTTCGCAGCATTTTGGACAGTATGACGAACTTCCGCGCTGGTGGTAGGTTCTTGTGATGTTCTTACATTAATTGGATTCTTGCTGGAAGTTGATACAACAAGTTCTTTGGGTTGTTCCGAATAAACAGTTGGTGAAAATATCTCTATATGTCGCGGATTCTCCACTGCTAGAATAGATCGTCTTTTTTCCGTTGCACGATGGGCTGCTTCTACACTGGTAGTGGGTTGTTGTGAAGTTCTTGTATTATTATTTTTTTCTTTTGTTATTACCGGTGACGGCGTTTTACTTGCTAATGTGTTACCCATTGATTCTGTAGCCCACCCGGATGAATGTCTACCGCTACTGGATTTCGACCTGGACCGTTCAGTTTGCTTACTGGACTGTGATTCTTCATTTTCCTTTCGCAGTTGATATCTGATGGTATTTAATGTAGCATATTTAGATCCCACTAAACGATCAAAACTGTCCTCAGATCTGTCTTCCAGAGATGACACGGTGTTAGTATCACGTATTTGTTTCTTAATGGTTGAAATTTTTTTGCGTAAACGTCGCTTCTTAAGGTTAAACATAGAAATCACACCATTTTTACATTTCCTACAAACTTCATTTTGCGGGCGAAAGACGGGAAAACCTTTTTTAATAAATACTATCAATTCTACCTCTGTTATATGTACTGGATCCTCCACCTGATGATTACCCAAAGGACAACGCATTTGAATAAGCAATAAAATGCAACAATATATAAAAAATAAATAAACGGGATTGATTAAAAATATTAAACGTGACCGAGCAGCACAGAATAGAGCGCAAAAGAGGCAGCTGTTTAGAAATGCTACAGTTATTTTTTAGTACCAAACACAGGGATGTTTCAATTGTCTTTCTACTAGTCATTTCTCACAAACTCTAGATGACAGCTAATTTTGGTAGCAATCAATGGGTGAATGTTTGAAGAGAGAATATAAATTTGGTAACATTTAGGCATATTTGGAAACATTTAAGCATTAGTACGAAGGGAGAATGTAAATTTGGTAAAATTAAAGCATAAGTATGAAGAGAGAATATAAATTTGGTAACATTTAAGCATAAGTGCGAAGAGAGAATATAAATGTGATTACTTCTGAGAAAATATTGAAAAAAACATGTGTTAATAAATAAATAAAACGTCACCTTTGAACTAATCATATCATTTTCAATTTTATTAAGAAAGTTGGCCGTAGCTTCACTATCTATGAACAAATCAATAATCACGTCCTTTTTAGCGATGCCTTGTTTTTCCTCATTTTCTACACCTTTCAGGCGCTTGTCACCTTGTTCTGCTTGCTTTTCGTGGGAAATTCTATTCCTCCGTTGGCATTTTCATATCACCACTTATCAGCTTGTTTATAATTTCTTCAGTCATGTGGTTTATTTTCAAACTCTCCAATTCTTGTTCCAGCTCTTCCATTAATTCAGCTTCTTCAAGCATTTTAAATACTTCTTCATCGCTTTTTTGGACGCAATCCCTTTCAATTTTTTCTTTTAATTTAGCCTGTTGCATTCTCTCCCTACGCTGTCTCTGCCACACTCGCTCTTTTTATTTGTTCGTTATAGTTTTCAATAATATCTCTTTTCTCACCGACCGGCTGTTGGTTCACATATTCTCTTTTCATAAGTACGCTCTCTATTCAGCTAATCAGCTGTTTTAGTACAGAATTGTTCGCGTACAGAAAAATACAACGCAGAAATAGTTTCTTTCTCACACAATTAATATGAGCTATATTTTTTAAAAAAGAAATACCTGCCTGAGTAATTTGTAATTCTCGCTTCACACACACAAGAAGTTGAATGAATACGTACGGAATAAACGGCAACTCTGATTAACAATCTCATAAGTTATAAAAGAATTAAGGAAATCGTTGTTAAATATAAAGAAAAAGTGGACTTAAATTATTGGTGACAATTGTCGGAAAATATATTTAAAAAAAAAAAAAAATGAGAAAACATGGATCTATGAAAGAAATATTTGCTTACTAAGCTTGTTCAAGTTTAATTAGAGTTTGTAATAATAAGTTTTTTGGAGGAAAGTTTTGAGTGATCTAACAAGTGTTTTTTTTATATATATTTTTTTCAATTAAAATTATTAAAAAAAAAAAATGTATACAATTTAAATCCATATGCATCACGAAATGACGTAAACTATAAATCACATCAAAATACCTCCGTTTATTTAATGCGTATAACGATTGTTATTTTGTATTCGTTAACCTAATAAGTAGTTTTGACTGACGTACTACCTGTCCACATTTATACATATATAAATATATTATATATTTATATATACATATATATATTTGATAAAAACGTTGCTTATGTACATTCTGTTCGTGTGTGATTCAACCACATATAAAAAATTCAAAACACGCTAAACGGAGAACATATTTGCATTGAAATACAACGGGAGCGAGTGTGACCGCGCTAGCGTGAGTCATAGTAAATAAGTGAAATGAAAATGCGAATAAAAAGAGAATCACCGTGTCTTTTGCTCAGATTTATGCCAATTACCAAAGTTGGTAAGTTCACCCAATTCACCCAATTACACTTATCACATATAAAAGAAAAGAAATTATTTATTAATAGGGTTTGATTTTTATAGGGCCTATAGTAAACGATTAAAAAACCAGAAAAAAAAAACAATCAATAATCAATCAATCAACGGAAGTTTATTCATTAATATTTCTAAATATTGTGAGCCGTGCTTCATTTTCATTTCTTATATGATAGAAGGCATACATTTTATATGAAATTTAATTGAAACTGATTGCCTTTTTTAATAAGAGCAATATTTTTACATGCTGTCGGTATTCTTACGGATAAAAATAAAAATTTTTATAAAGGTCCAATAATGTATTTTTACACAGACGTATCATACATTCATTTATAATTATACATACATACATAAATATATTTACATACATATATACATACATTCTTTTGCCACCTTTTTTTTTGTGCTTGCAATGTTTATAATGAAGACAAAGAGAAACGGTAAAGATTCAGTGAGTCATTCTTTTTTACGTTGCTTCCTAATATAAACGAACACTTAGTAGACACTAAAATCGCGTTGAAACGACCTTTCGAGTTTTTATTTGTATTTATTTTGTTTTGTTTGCCTGTTGAAAAAAAAAAAAAAAAACAATAACAACAACAAATACTCACTTTTTCTGAGCGATAAAAGGCTCTCTCGGATTCTCTTTCTCTCTCCCTCTCTCTTCCTCTTTATCTTAAATTAGAATTGTGTTGTGTAGTTTCATAAAATTTGTGTTTTTCATATATTTTCCGTTACATATATATGTATACATATCTTAATATGAGACCGTGCAGTACAAGCGTTTTTTTTTTGTTTTTAATTGTCATGTAACGTCGTACAGTCTATGAACTAAGTTCATATAAAGTGCTTTGTAGTTGTAGTTGGAGGTAGAGAAACTTCTGTAAATGCTTAGCAAGGTATTCAGGCGGATTTTGTTATAACAATAAAATACTACAATACAACAACCATCTTGCGAGGATTTCCTTACGACATACACGGCATAAGGGGATGCTAATATAAATGCTTCAACGGCATAGTAGATGATGACGTAAAATGTTGCCGGGTAAAACAACTGAATTATGACAAATGTATTTTGGTGTACCTACGATTTAGCAGAGAAGCGTGAACAGATTTATCGTTAACAGAGAAGCCTGAACAGATTATCTTTTTTAACAGATTATTTTAGGACTGTTGCTACCAAACGGATTTCCAATCATGATTTTCTGTTTTTTTTTTTAAAAACTTCTTTTCATTGCTTTTAAAACTCGATATATATATAAATCCTTATAAGGGAGTATAAATTTTATATTAATTTAATTCTTTTAAAATCATAAAATTTTCATGCTCAAGAGTGAAGAAATCCGAAGGGTAGTATTATTATCATTGCTGCATTGTAAGCTAAGTTGATCTGTAGTTTTGGCTTATAAGTATTACAGAATATATATGTAGAGAAATCTTATGTTAAATATTTGAAAGTTTTCAGTTGCCTTAGGTCGCACCTTGGGTACTCTTTATATAAAATCAAAGTTTTTTTTTTTTTTGAACATTTGTTGAATTTGTTCTTTAAAGATCATATTTAGTAATGGTTCAAGTAAATGCAAGTAGATCAATATCCATTACAGAAGGTAGTTGTTGAAACGTCAAAGCATCAGTCATCGCAACTTGAAACTAGCACATCCTTTGATACATATGCTGCGTATTTGCTGATTGGTTGTCGATCGTGGGAATTTTTCAATCAGAAGTATTTTGAACCACAAGCATAATATTCATCTATCTGGATATGTGATAAAACAAAATCATCCCATCTGGGGTCCTCGAAACCCCAATAGAATAGCGTCAAAGAAATTCCAACATCAACCATAACGAATTCAATGCTTTTTTTGTTTTGTCGATATGATGGGATCAGATTTATGGGAACCATGTTAGTTGGACCATTGCATTGGATGGATTGCGTTACAGAAAGATAATGACTGGCTTTTTTTTTTTATGTCCTGACAATAATGCTGTGGACCTTGACGACATTTAGTTTCAGCAAGAGATGGCTTCTGTCGCGTACCTTTCGAGCCAATTGCTCCGTTGTACGATCGATTTAACCGTTTGAGTACCAAGCAGCGAGATCGCGCTGTTCAGATTTCATGTCGAGAAAACCCAGACAGTTTTGAAAAAAACTGTCCAAGAATCCCAAAAAGCGCGATCGCGCTGTTTAGATTTTATTTCAAAACTGTGTGGGATTCTTCGACAGTGTTTTTTCAAAACCGTCTGGAACTCAAACGGGTAAGGACCATTTGTAAATAGCCAATTGCGGACATCTTTGCCAATTATAAGCGCGCATGTGAAAGGATCAGGCTTATCTTCAAATGTAAACTGTTCCCAACTTTCTGTCTCCACGTCATAACAAGGTATGGACGGACGGATAAACTAATTTCGCTGGGAAGTATGGAACCATCAACAGCATATATATTTTCCTTGTGAGCTTTCGGGCATTGCTCTACTGAAAGTCCACCTAGCCTTCTAAATAATCTTAAATCCCCTAAAGAAAACTTCTAAGAGTTTTTCCTTTAAGTAGATTTTATTTAACATATTTCGGATGAACATTTTTGATAAAAATTTCTGTCGTTTAGTAATTAAGAGGAATATTTTTTAAATGTTTGTCTTCTTTTTGATATTTTTTTGTAACTTTTTCTCGCTTTCATTTTGATGTTGATGATTCACGCCCACTTTTGAAATTGATTTATGGAATTTCATCTATGAAATCATTTATGTGAAATAGTTTCAGGAATAATAATAACACAATGACGTATATATATAGAGGTTAACGATGATCGCTTGTCTTAAACAGCAATTACGAATATGTCAGCAAAAGGTTGCGCTTAGTCATTGATTTCATGGAAACTCCTTAATATGTTGTTGACTTCCAAGCATTATGACAAGCAAAGTACATAGAAACGGATTGTTCTTAGAAAAGGTGCAATAATTTTTTTGTGCACTCTACTACCAGATGAAAGTTGAATAGATTCGAAATCATGTTTGCCACAAATGAAAATATCTTCTCACGAAATTCAAAACATTTATATCGGGCTCTGATGCGAACCGGCGATACACGGAGATACATTGAACACTTTTCCGGCCGATTGACCGATAGTCTATTAGTAGGTTTGTTGTTGTTTGCCGACGTTGCCGATAGTGACAGTCGGTTGTCATTTGTTAGTTGGTACCGAAGTACAAAATTAGATACTTTACTCCGAGTATAGCAAAGGCGCAGGTATGCCGAGCAACAGTTTAGACTAAAACAGGGTCTGCGATGAAACGGGGATAGAGTGTTAATATAACTTTTGCCTTTTAAATAGTTCTTGTGGAGAGGGATTAAAAAAAAAACACGATGTCCTTCTCCACTTACTTGCGTAGGGGAGAGTTCTTCCTCTCAATCTTGTAGTTCTCAAAACACATACGTGAAACCTTTTCATTTGGATTGTAGGCATCTCTCGGTATATATTCAGGCCATAAATTTTTTTTTAAACTCTAAAATTCAAAACAAAGCACGCCCACACAATGTTAACAAAATAAATTCGACAAATGTGATTTTTTATGGATCGATTCTTAGAAGATTTATTGACTTTAACGTTGCCACTAACGTTGCTGCGGCGATCATTTTAAACCAATCGTGTCTAAAGCCTCCACTAGCCTTTTTAAATAAGACATAGCTTGCAATACGGGCATGAGCGCTCTACGACTTTGATGGTTCGGTCCTGCACATACAAACCTATATAAAATGTATAAAAGACAATTCAGACCCGATGGTAAACAGGGTTGAAAGTTAACCTATAATCTCGGCTGATCTCGGGGCCGTGAAAGCCTTTATCCGTTAAAGGTTAATTGCAAATGCTTCCAACATCTCTGCCACCAAAATTAAAGATTCATAGGTCCCCAATAGTTTGCGCTTTTTGTTGAAAAAAAATTTAAGTAAAAGGTATTCAAAAATTCGTTTTCAATTTTTCTGTTCTCTCTCCCGTTAGATGGTCACAGGTCTTTTCCTTAAGACGAGCGCAGTGTTTTCATTGTACAGATAATTTATAGTAAATTCATAGAATCAGCAACAAAAATTGTTTAAAAAAATTAAAAATTTTTTTTTTTATTTCGTTTTGGACAACGTGTAGCGACGCTTGCTGTTATTTAACTCAATTGTTTATTGGTTTTTTGAAATTCTTTACCGCTCGTTTTGTTTGTTTATATTTACAGAATATAATAAAAAATTGAAAGATAACCTGGAGGCGCCATGTGAAAAAGATGTTACCACATTTTCTTCTAGCGGTCGACCGTCATTGTCACGAAGTTGCAGTAGTCCCGCAGTTTATGGTAAGTTATTTATTTATTTGTTTGTTTGTTTGTTTTCGTTGTTAATCATCCTTTATTTTTATTAAAATATGTTATCGTATTGATTACCCGTTACCGTTATCTAAACGCTATCTAAACGCTGCTGCCTTGATTTTTGCAAATGAAACGACAAAGAAAGTACAGGGCCGTTGACCTACATTATGCATAAAATTTTAAACTTCAGTCATGATGGATGGTGACGTGCTTAAAATTTTCGTAAGGATTGGTATTTGACTGGAATTGACTCTTTCCTGAATTCTTTTCAAAGAAACTTGTTACTTTCTTGGAAAACTATTGGCTTCACTTCATTTAACCTCGGAAGGTTAATTTAAGTCGTCAGAGTTCTTCTTATATGGTCATTGTATGTAAGAGAATTTCGGTGTCGTTCGGAATCAACGTAGAGACATCCAAAGATTCCATTGAAGGCGAGCACTTTTTCTTTTTGGTTTGGCTTGGGGTCATAGAGCAGCATATTGTGTCGATCTGTTCCCCCTGGTCATTGGACTTGAAAAATCTCTTATCTGAGATATTTGAATGGGTAAGAGCCATTGACAAACAAGTCAATGTTCGAGGGTTCATTTCTCAAATGCGCTAGAGTTTTTTTTCGTAGTGGCCAGAGCGAATGCTCAATCGGTAAAGGCAATCAATTGGGCGCTCTAGGCTGCAGCCGCCATTTTCTTTATCACTTTTGCCTTCCTCTTCTCTTCTAACCGCTACCCGAGTTACACGAAAAGGAATATTCCCAATGTGTTCAGTCCATAATGCAAAAAAAAAAAAAAAAAACGAAAAAAAAATTGAAGAGATGTCGACTTCCTAACACAACCATTTCCTTAGGCTACGGTAAAATAGTTTTTATTTTATGCAACCATCTTACGAGTGGGTGCTCAGTCAGTAACGGCTGGGCACATAACCACAAGGCTTCGGCCACCATCTCCCTATATCCTTCTCTTTGCTGCCTTCTTTCTGACCGTGTTTCCGTGTAATACGAATCAGGTATATCCCCGGAATGATTGCCAATATTAAAAAAATCTCGAATAGGGCGTTGCCTCCGTCCAAATCTCCCATCTTTCTTTTACCTTTGCTTTCTGATATTTGTAGATGACTCCATTTGGTGAAAAAGTCCTATGACTATGAAGTTTTACTTTAACATCTGGAACTACACTAATGGAAAGAAGAAGAAAGAGGTTTTGAGTAAATATTCTTTTGATCGGGAGGGATGGCGTTATATAATAGCAGTGCCGTGTTCTTAGCTAGCTACTTCACCGCTTGAAACTAGGAGAGGAGTACCGTATGTCTGCGAATGACGCTATATCCAACTCGTGCACCACCTAGAGCCATTCCGTATAGACGCAAGCCTAATACGGATAGCTATCGACGTAACTTCTGTACGTAAAGTAAAGGACTTAGAGGTTTCGCGAGATAAAAAAGAGAAGGCTTCACTGATAATCGAAAAAGAAAACTGACTAGCATTAGTCACCTAAGAAAGGTACAATTATTAAGGATTTAGGTTTCACTAAAACCAGGTAGAAACACGTTTAGTTCCGAAGCAAACTATTTAACTGGAAGAACAAAACTTGCTACCAAATCCATATTCTTGATCTTATCAATTTTATCTCTACCTAAGGCTGCGGAGTTTCCGAAAATCCACCATTTTAGGTTAGTTCAGAATAATGACATTCAAAATACTCAAATTCACTCTGTTCATATTCGTACTAAATGCAAACATATATTTAAGTAACCAACACTGATCTGTGGTAATAAAAGGCAGGCCTTTTTTTCTGAAAGAACTTTCTTAGCGATCATTTTAAGTAAATTTTTTGTTGTTGTCATTGCGTTTCATTTTGATTTCATTGCAGATATTGAAACACATCCCGCCTCACCGGTCTTTCCGCACTTATTACTGGGTAATGGTCGCGATGCTGACGATCCCAGCAGCGTCGGGGCCAATTGCGTCTTAAATGTTACCTGCCAAGCCCCCAGCACAAATCGTTTGTCGGGACTTAAATATATGCAAATACCCGCCAGCGATACACCGCATCAAAATATTAAGCAATATTTCCAGGAAGCTTATGATTTCATAGGTAAGTGAAAACATACAGTTCATTGGAATTGAAAGAATTAATATTCTGAGAAGGTAAGCAGCTAAAGTTTTCCCACCCACCCGCCAGCCGTCAAAACAATCAATTGATTACGAAAGAGATTTCCTGATAGGGTTAGTGCAGGGAAAGTGCAGTGACAGCAGATATTAGTAATTGTATGCATATCCGATTTGTAATTATTTAACCCGTTCGCTGCGGAGGTGTGCTGGGAAAAAGCATCCAGCACAGCTCAAGATTTTTTATAATGAATAGATTTTTCATTCAATGCTAAGATAGTCGTATAATGAATCGGGAACAGATAACTCGCTGCACGATACAACGACTTAATAATCGACAGATATAAACCGAACCCAGTCTTCCGCACATTTTACATTTTCAATACGCAACAGCTTTAGATATATTTGTGTAAATTGTCCGAGAACGTGTATTACATATACACGTGACGTCACAATGTGGTAAGAAACAACCGTCTCACATATATGGGACGGTTGGCAACGTACGAGTTAAATAAAGTTAATGCGTTATGCAAAAAAAAATATAAAGAATGAAAATGTGACTTAAGGAAGACTTGAAATTTGCTTAGCTATTATTTCTATGAATTTTAAAGAAATATTTTTGCAAATCGATACCATGCGCGCCTCCTGCTGTTTTATATTTCTCTCTTCCAAAGCAATTGAATCTTTTCGTGTTTAGTTTAAAAGTATACAATAAAAAGGGGGAAAAAAGTCAATTCCAAATATATATCCAGTAAAGCCTTTCACTTATCTATCCATACATGCACCTAAGCATATAGAATACAATAAACATTCATACGTAAGCACATTATACGCTCTTCTCTTGCGCGTTCCTTTTGTTTATTCAAAAAAAAAAAAAAAAAAAAAATACTACGAGAACGCATCACTTATGCATATACGTTTTTCTTTCGCTCTTGCCCTTTCGCTCTCTCCCTAACCTTATTTTTAAATGAGACTATGCTGAGGGCAAATCACTTATTTATTGAAATTGAATATTTGAAAGTCTAGAGCCCTAGTCTCTCCTCATATTATAGAAATATGTCTGACGTTTTTTGTTCATTCGTTGATTTTTTTCAAAACGACTTACATTAGCGCAAGCAAGATAGCTAATGCTTCGATGAGTCATTTTAGCATTCAACTAATTTTGTTTACATTGTACGAATTTATACTCAATACTATAAATTAAAATGTATGCTCGGTATAATGAGGCGTTTGTAGAGAAAAAAATCAAAAACAATTCTTTCACTAACGCAATTCGACATTTTTTGAAAGCACGGACGGCAACGGAGATTGTAAGTGCACTGCCTAAAAGGCGCAGTTAAGAGGAGACTAACACCAGTCAAAAACGAATTTTTATTTCAAGTCTGGCGTTTTATTTTTCCCATACTTTCCTTCCAAATTGTTCTATTACCGCAAGGAAGGAAGCGTGAATGACTAAAGGGTAATGAAAATGCAAGGTCAACGCATTCCTTACATACACTCACACTTACTTACATACGCTTACATACACTCCTTACATACGTATATGCTAAGATTTCCGCAAAGACTAGTTCCACTTTTTTATGCGCACCCACGAAGAACGGGGTTTTATCCATTTTGTCAGAACGTTCGCAACAAAGACCGCTTAAAAAAGTATATCCAATTCTAAATCATTCCACGTATGTTCTTATGGCCAAAGTTATTGCACAAATGTTGAGATTAAGACTAAAATAGATCAAGGAACGCGCCTACAATATAAAAGCAAAAGACAAAAACAGGTTTATTCTTACACTTTACTCATAAACTATGGCAATCATAACTTGTATAACCTCCTTTCCACGTAAGAATCGAAACTAGTAAGTTAGTGTTCGCGGGTTAAAATCTCAAGTCCGACGGAGCTTGCTTTGGAGGTAGCTATACTATAGCGTTCAGCCGGTAAAGGCATAACACCTACCAATTGGGTCCATTAACTAACTAGATTTGTAGCCATGTCCTCCTCCCTTTCCTATACCTTTCTTTTCCTTGATTTCTTTTCCCTCTGATCATCATCATCGTTGTTACACGAACATGCGACAATCCGTTGTCATATTAAAAAAAAAAATTTCAGACAAAGGTATTAGATTGAGAAGATACTTTTCATGTCTACACTTGGTTTGCTAAATATTTAAGATAAACCTATTGGAGAGGATAAGGTAGAATCAAGCGAATATTTATATCGGGTGTGGCTATTAAAGATCGAAGATGGTCTTTGAAAGAGAAATGCTTTCTTAAACTTTCCACGCAATAGATTCTTTCTTATACGAGTTATGTACCAAAAGATTGTAAATGTAGGTCGTTTTCATAAAGTCAGTTTCAGCCCAAAAGTTAATTAGTTAACATGACAACGGTCGAGTCAGCAGAACTTTCGTAAAGGAATAACCCAATTACACCGTTAGCCCGAGAACAAGACCGAACTCTCGCGCGCTATAGTTGGAGGGATTGTTCAACTATTTAGCGGCTAAGGTTTTCGGAAGTTCAGATGCAATAGGTTTGCTGGGCTTTTGCACGTAGCAGTGAGACTAGGAATAATTTTAAATTTTCTCTTTTTTTTTCAGTGCTAGATACGTGTGCGCATCGATCAATATCTGAAAATGTCGCAGAGTTTACTCATCATACACTGTCATCATAACGATAGAAAGTTCAAAAAAGGAACGAATTTAATAGAAACAGCTATCGTTGAAAGACCCTCTTCTAACCTTGTTCTAAGATCAGGTTAATGTTTATATTGGAAGTGACTGTTCTTTAATGCAATCATTTTTTATGGATTGTCCATAAATCCATGTCCTTGTCCATTGCCCAATATCCATGTTTGTGTGATATATACGAGATGTATTAAGTAAAATTTCCAACGAATGCTTACATAAACCTCGACACCTAATAGTCGGTGCTATTTTTTTTTATTATTATTATTATTATTACTGAAAGCTCTACCACATTTGAGGTTTGAACCCGCGACCCATGTTAGTCGAAATCCTTTGCCCACTCGGCCACTAAGGCATACATAAAATCGTTTATATAGAAATTTTATATAAATTTTTGAAATTTTTCTTATCTTAAACGAGGCCTGAAACACTCCTCGTCATCAATCTATTCCCTCTTCATTGATTACATTTCTGTAGCTTAAGTTCGTTAAATATTATGAAATATAAACATCGGTTCGAATTTCTCGAGATGATATTCAAGTGCTCACTACTTGGAAGAGTCAATTGGCAGTAGTCTGTACAAAGCTAACGGATGCGAATTCCATAAAAAAAAAAAAAGTTCGGGATATTAAAAAGAATGTAGAAAGTAAGGTTAAAAAATAAGTTCAAAAGCAGAAAATTAAAAAGGGATCCTTCAGATCTATGCAAAATTTGCGTATACCCTTTGGTATAATTTTATATTTGTGTAAACAATATGGTTACTTAGCATATTTGAGCGTTAAGTCGGATTCTGAATTTTAATCAATTAAAGCCCGTTTGACGTATTTCGCGATAGGGAAGTTTCGCCCGGTTGACACATAGCAATCCAATAAAACATTACGTTACAGATATTTCAATGTTACCATTCGTGAAAGTAATTCATAGATTCTTAATATATTCATCGAAAAGTTGCGCTTTATCCCATGACTCATGCAGTCAGAAAATTTTCCATTGAACACAATTTTATTTTTTATCATGTGGAAGAAACATTCATCCTATTTTTACTCATTTTCTTATGTCAAAATTATATTGAACTTGCGAATTTTGTTTTTGTTTTTGCAGAGGATGCTCGCAAAACTGGTTCACGTGTTCTGTTACACTGTCACGCTGGCATATCACGCAGTGCTACTATTGCAATTGCTTATGCAATGCGTTACAAATCCTTATCACTGCTTGAAGCCTATAAACTGGTTAAAATAGCACGTCCCATTATATCGCCTAATTTAAATTTCATGGGTCAATTATTGGAGTTAGAACAAAGCTTGCGTACAAGCGGAGTTTTGGAACCCCTCCCACCAACTTTAAATCCCGCTAATTTATCTAGTCAAGGAAGCGTTACAAAAGCTGGGAAAAATGACACCGAAATGTCTCAGTGTGATAGTGATGATTGTGAGAAAAATATGTGCTCGTCGCGTCTAACCTCATCAATGGAGTTATGTGATGATGACATGAGTAACAATATCGCATCTACGACGGCGACTGATGAACCAATTTCACCGATATCTGCCCGCTCGTCTACCTCACTAACACTAGCATCATCAGCGCTGACTTCTTCTGCCCGCCCAATACGATTTAAACGTAATTCTCCCGCAAAGCTGCGGCTTAATTTACAATCGAATTACGCACCGATACCCAAATCATTGTCCTGCATGTCAATACATAATGCCAGTACGAGTCCATTGTGTAAAACAGCACCAGATACACCAACTTCGTGTTGCGAGATGTCAATTAACAATAGTGAATGAAAAAAGTACTTAAGATCGCACACACGTCACATTGTGTCCTTCTCTTCTTCCCAATATAAAAATTATCGGGGATTTGTGAGCCCTCAACGTTTTGTATCATATTGGTTTTAAATGAAATTTTCAATTCAAGATTGCTTTTCATATCGGTATTTGAGTTAAAAGAGGACCAATTTAATGATATATCACATCTACAACAAAGAGCAAATCGGATTCACTCACTGAAATGAGAAAATGTAACAATCACTTCAAATCGTCTATTAAATGCATAATGCAATGGATATATTTGTTACGTATGCATTCTTAATTCAATTTCCATGCGCTTCGTACCCTTTACTTTTAGCTATAAGTAAAGAATAACTAGAAAAATCAAAACAAGGTATGTGTTTTTAGGACGAACGCCGCGGGTTGAGCTCATATCGAAAATAATGCAAAATTAATAATTAAATTATAATGAATGATGTATTGATGCATACCACACAAAAGAAAAAGAAGAAGAAAATAAAAAAAAAACGTTCATGCACACAATTTATCCGATATGACTATATCTCGGAGTTAATAAACCAATAATAGGACGAAAATGCACGAGAGGAACACAGGGAAAGCCAAAAATATACAAAAATATGCTACTTAGTACATGAATGGATTTAACCTCTTTAAATTTGTTGGATTAGACAAAACCCAGATGTAACCTATAGATGCAATCACTTATAATATTGCACAACATCATCATCATCATCGTCATTGTCTTCTTAGCGCCGACAAAGCAAATGAAATTTTGAAATTGTGCTTTGCTATGCTATGCTACGATTTAATGAATCGAATGTCATTCTAATTCGCCCAATGCTTTAACAATCAATTAATCATCGTCTATATGGCAAATTAATTAAGCAAGAGATTTAGATATAACTTGAGTACAAAATTAAAAAAAACAAAAAAAAAAAAACAAAAAACTTTTTATTTCATTTTTCAATATTTCCTTTCTCACATCCACCAATATCCTATAAAAAATACTCATTCGATTCGGCTTAAGCTATATGTAATTTTTGATAAAATGTCATTGATCGTCCGCTCGAATTCTATAAACGCAAATCAAATAGACAATTGAAACTTATACTCTGGGTTGAATATCGATCATAGATTAAATTGCAAAACGGGCCAATAAACACCTTAACATTAACAAAAAAAAAAAAAAAAGGGAAACAAATAAAAAAGCAAAAAAACGGAAGAATTTTTCCCCGAATAACTTACGATCTATATACAACATATCGTTTTGAAATTTTATACAAATACTAACCATATAAATATATGGCAAGTAAATCTATACAAAAAAAAAAATATATATATATATATAGAAAACAATGCAATTGTCATCTCTAAAAATCGGAATTGTAAAGAGTCTTAAAGTTTTCTTTGCTTTTATTCCTAGATTCGTACACTCATAAAAATTCGAAAGTTTTTGATTTCATATAAAAAAATATGCCAAAAGCAAAAAAAAAAAAATGAGAAGAAACTTGCATTCCCCGTGCTCCCGTTTGCTGAAATTTGCTTTCCTCCTTAGTTGCGTTTCATTTTTACACCAGAAGTTCATAGGGCAATTATATGAAGTATAGAAGTAAAAACAAAACTTAAAAAAAAGATCTAAATAAATAAATTATCTGACAAATATCTGATTATTAATTATTATATATATTTATATTTTTATATATATATGTATGTAAACACAAATATGAAAGTCTTTTGTGCTTATTTCTAAATTTTATGAAAAAAAAAAAAAAAAAACAAAAAAATGTTACCATCACTTGAATATCATTAAAGAAAAAAAAAAAAAAAAAAAATTTTATTTCCAAAGATCTGCGCCATCAACAAAACTTACATAATACTGTAGAACAGGTGCATAGTTCTTTATAATATTTATAAATTTATGTACGTACGTTATTAACTTAAATGAATCTGTATTTTTAAGTTAAAAAATTAAAAACAAAAAGAGAAGATTTAAATATAGCAAAGGATGATTTTAGAAAATTTGCTTATATTTTTAACAAATTCAATAAAATGCAAAAGAGAAATTTACATACATTCGCCATATCAAGCGGATTTCGGATACACTTGCAATCTATGATATATAAGGACTATATAAGGACTAATTCCCATTTCATTAATTATGGACAAATCGGAATTCTATGATGCCCCTATTCTATGCTTCTTGCCCATTAACGTGTTTACGCCCATGGAATGGTTTGCCATTTAAAAAAAAAAAACCTTTAACAATGCTATAGTCGGGCAAGACGGACCTTTCGATAACCTACACTACCTCGTTTAATAAATAACACATCAAAAATTATACCTTATTTCGATATGAATGCGTAATTTTTCCCAAAGGCGTCGAATTGGAGAATACTTGAATGTTCACGTGGTCTAAATTGCGAAAACTTAATTTACTTTGCAAAGATCTTATTATTGCTTCCGTCATAACAAACTACAAATTAGACTTTGTCGCTGTAGAAGGATTTGCTTTTATCAGGGCCCCCACTTGAGGGTCTAAAAAAATTAATCCAAATTCTCTTTGATTAATTTGCTAAGAACAAATTTTCATCATTAAACCCCTTTAACGCAAAAAGCCTTATTTTTCATTTGAATTCTTATATGAGTTGGGATCAAAAAAATGCACCCACGCGTTCCAAATTCAGTAAGAAAAATTTTTTTGTTTAAAAGTTTATATAGAAATTTTCATCAAGAGGTATTGAAAGTGGGGGCCTCCTTACCCTATAAAGATTCACTTTTCATAAGAACGGTTATATAGCAAGCGGTTCGAAAAATTGTCCCATTCGATCCAAAGTTTTCACGCGACTTTTGTCGCGAAATTCTAAAAATGACAATATTTTTTCTTATATCGATAAACGATCAAAGTGAGCCCTTATACACGGAGTGGTGGAAAACGTGGTCCGATCGGAACCATTTTCAATAGCGCCAAAACGCCCCCAGCGCATCAGATTTTACAAAAAATTTTTTAAAATTACGGCCTGTAGGTTGAACGCAAGAATGCCTTGAAATACATACATGCTTAGAAATGATTCTGAATTGATCGGTATATTGAAAGGTGGGTCCATCTCGTGTCCTTCTGGGTACTATAACCGTTTGCACAAGCTATATAGCGATATAAGCGATATTCTGTTCTACAAGTAGTGGAGGATATAAATATAATTAACGAGTTGCAAACGATTTATGTAAGCCCGCTGTCTTCATACCTGGCACGAACCAGATTAATGTATCTTTAACCTGTTGCCTAATTAGAGTTTTCCTTATGCCTTGCCATCTTTCCACATAGTTGGTCATTAGGAAAAGGTGGAAATTAAGTGGAGACATATGCAGACATATGCACTTATTTAGACCTTCAATCCTTACTACGGACACATTAGAATTTGGTCTATAATGAACAGCGGATTGGTTCCTCTGCTAAATTAAAGAAACCCACATATATAAATTGATTATTCGTTTATTTATCAATATTATGTCTTCCCAGCCCAGCAAAAAATTACTAACAAAAAATATTTTATTATTATTAGTATTTTCTACCCTACAAAGAATTTAATGACTGAACTTTATGCATGTATTTTTATTTATTTATTTTCTTGTTAATTAATGAAATTGCAGCCCACTGTAGTTCTCAATCTTATATGATTCCAAACGAATACTTTTCTTCTTCTTCTTCATCGTTACTTGCGCTTGGTTGTCATACAGGGTACTCTCATACGATTGTATATACATTCCACAGACTTTTCGTCAATTTTGCAACTCTGCCTTCCCGCTTAAATGTTAATAGAAATTAAAATAATATTAATTATAAATAAATTGCTTATAAGCAAGCCATCTAAAAAAGAAAACCGGTTGATTATCATATAATTACCATTCCTCAATTAAATGCCAACAAATGTGAACGAAACAATCTTCACTGTCTGCACCTACTAAAAATACAACAAGTTTAAAAATACACCAAATATGGAATTTAATAAAAAAGTCAAAGTAGAACGCAATGCTGAATACAATCATTTAGAGAAAAAATATCCTCATAATGTGCTTTTATATGAAGAAACTCCAACGGATACTATAAAGCTGGAGGAATTCGAACAAGTCGCTCTTCAACGTTTACAAGTATTACGTATTTATGAACAGGCCCAAGCAAGAGGTTTGCGTTTATTAACCGATGAGTGGAAAAGTTTTGTACAGACCGAACTGTCCAACGAGGGATTGAAGGGTTATCTGCGTTTGATAACTAACGCTGGCATTGGCAACAACACCAATAATATGACCAACAGTAGTAAATATGAATTTGAGCTGGAATCAAGAAGAAAGGATTATTTGTCACATTTTATATTGCGATTGGTCTATTGCAGGTCAACTGAGTTGATTCGGTAAACATATCTTTATACATATATACACATATAGGAATAAATTTTATTATTAATAAATATGAACTTATAGATGGTTTGTCACACGGGAACTTGAATTGTTTAAGCACAAATTCTCCTCGATGACAGCGAGTGAAATTAAACAATTCATTAAATTGCATCAACTAAACTATGTGCCATTGAGCCAAGAAGAGAAGCAATCGTTAAAAGAAGATTTGATCGATAGCACGGTTGGTTATAGTGCTGCGTTGGTGGAAACATTAGATTTTTACAAAGTACCTTTTACTCAAGTTTTGGACTTGGTACGTACACGACGCTGTTTAGTTCATCGTGGATACTGTTACATCACCATACATGATGTTATTTCCATAGCCGCTACAAAGCAACAGGAACTTATTGAGAATGGTTTGAATTGCGTTAAATTGCTTATTAATGAAGTGGACACAGATGAGCGGCTTTATCGTTTCATTAAATCATTGCATACGTCGTATACGGGCAAAGATTACACAATTAATAAAAACGCAAGCGTTCCAATCGAATGCTTAGATGACTTGTCAAACAAATCCTTTCCTCTTTGTATGAAGATTTGTCATGAGCACATTCGTACCCATCATCATTTAAAGCATGCCGGACGTATGCAATACGGACTTTTCCTTAAGGGAATTGGTGTTACTATGGAAGATTCCATACGCTTTTGGCGCGATGAATTTATTAAGATGATGGATGCAGAGAAATTTGCCAAAAATTATCAATACAATATTGAACATAACTACGGTAAGAGAGGTTCTATGACGAATTACACGCCACATTCTTGTTTAAAAATTATAAAAGAAGTAGCTACACCCGGTTCAGCCAATGGTTGTCCCTATAGGCTCTATGATCAGAATACCCTCAGGCAAAAGTTAAGTTCAGTTGGTTTATCGGTTACTCACATTCAAGATGTAATGCAATATGTGGCTAAAGGTCATTATCAGTTAGCATGTGGAAAATTTTTCCAAATTTCTCATAATTCGCCGGATGAAGTGGCGATTAATCATCCAAACCAATACTTTGAATTAAGTCAGACTTTGATGGGTCAACGTGGTGAAAGCAAGACAAAACGTTTACCATCCAAGACGACGACGAAAAACGATTTCGATACCGTTTTCGATAATGAACTCTGGGATGTCGATATGCCAATCGATAATGAGGAAAATCTCAGTAAAAAGAGTTAACATTCAAAGATGGAATTTCCCAATCCTCTTGCATACATTTGTATATTCATACTAATGAAATAAATTTTGTGAAGTCAAATATTAAAACCAGCAGCTAAGCTAGCACTTCGCCTTCTTTTTTTTTTAAAAAGCAATGAAAATATTTCACCAATATGTTGTTGGATAGGCTTTGCAGCCTTAGCAGGCGTTTTTCAATTAACAAGAATATGCATTGAAAACTGCCATGACAACCTGACCTGCGTGTTGCGCGAGGTTATTTTAATATTCAGGTCATATACTTTCATTTCTAACGTAACTGAATTGAAAAATAAATATTTCTAAAATCATTTGAGAACTGCGAGGATTTTTACGTGGGCACGTATACACATGTTACGAATTTCATATTATTTGCCTCTAGAGAAATAAAGTGATTTCTTCACATGAGAGTAGATCAATTATCCAGGAGTTAATATCTTCTTGACTAACGTCTCTCCTTTTTTTGTGAACATGAACACAAGTATAGATTCCTTGTAAAACATTCACATCTGTACAAAGTGATGATTTTAAACAACGCTTTTATTATATAAGTTTTTACTTCATATATATTAATTAATTAAAGGAATTCAAGATAATGAAAGTAATAAAATAGGTATCACATTCCAGTGCTTCTCTTCAATTGCAATGCGAAAATTAAAATCAACCAAAAATAATAGTAATACAAATAAAATGCGTGTTGTTTTACATTTTAGTAATTGCGATTACCATAGGAGCGATTACCGCCACCTCCGCGCCTGCCTTTCATGCCGTTAAATTTCGACATTTCATCTGAACGTCTTTCTTTCATTTTATTATACCGTTCGGCCATATCAATAAGCTCATCAGGTACCTGCTGATCAGCTTCTTCCATGATTTTGATCAGCTCAGGAGCCATCGCCCAATCCGAACGCGTTAAGTAACTAATTGATGTGCCAGTGCGCCCAGCACGTCCTGTGCGACCTACACGGTGCACATACTCTTCGATATTACGTGGAAAATCAAAATTGATAACATGCCTGGAAACATGTGTTTGCTATCAGTTATCACTTGCAAAACCAAAAAAAATAAAACACTTACGTTATGTCATCAATATCTAAGCCTCTAGAAGCTACATCAGTAGCTATAAGAATTCTTACATCTCCGGAGGTGATATCGGCGATAGCCTGCTCGCGATCAGCCTACAAATCATTTACTTAGTAAGAATGCGAACTTAAAAATATTAAATCTTTATTTGATGGCAATTACCTGATCTCGCGAACCATGTATAGCTTGGCATAGAAAACCGTCGAGAGTCAAATCGCTTGAGAGATCATCGGCACGTACTTTTTTCCCGCAAAAGACTATCAATTTATCATCAGGTTGCATATTTTTAATGAATGATTTGATCTGCAATTCATGTACATTTGTAAAATGAGATTTAAAGAAACCCCGGATAATCCATAAAACTTCTAACCATATAAAATTTGTCGTCTTCTTCCACAACTTCCACCACTTGACGAACTGAGTGGGTAGCGGCCAAATCCAATGATCCCACACAAACCTGTATTGGATTACTCATATAGCTCTGGGCTAAACGGCGCACGCCTGGTGGCCATGTGGCACTAGTCATAACAGTTTGACGATCAGGACGTATATCTAATAAAACTTTCCGGATTTGCGGTTCAAAACCCATGTCCAACATTCGATCTGCTTCATCTAATACCAAGTAAGTGACTGTAGTCACATCAATTACATTAGCTTGCACCAAATCGTTCAAACGGCCGGGTGTACATATAATAACTTCAACCCCGCGTCCGACATTTTGAATCTGATCGTTACGGTTTCCTCCGCCATAAATGCAAACCCTACAATTTCATATATAAGAGAACACGTGAACTAACTACACTTTACTAAGACAACATTAGAAACTTACGCTTTAATGCCACGAAATGAATACTTGTTAACTTCCTTCTCAATTTGCAAAGCCAACTCACGAGTGGGCGCCAATATAAGCACATTCGGACCACCACGTTGAGATCGTGGGATGCTTTGATATTCAATGTGTATTAAAGCTGGCAGTAAGAAAGCTAAAGTTTTGCCAGTGCCTGTTTGTGCGATACCGATCATATCTTCGCCTTTGAGTAGGATAGGCCAAGCTTGCGATTGTATAGGTGAGGGTGTTTGGAAACCCTGTTTTGCTACTTCATCTAAAAGATCTGGATATGGGGCAAAACAATGTTCAAATTTCCAGATAGGATTCGGAATGTTGCTAGGTTGATCGTTTTCCTGGACAAAGACACGTCCCACAGTGATGTTATTGTTTTCTAAACGAATTCGGGCTACTTCATCTTCACCCATATTGGTTACTTCTGGATCTTCTTTATAGAAATTTTTGGTAAGTGGCGGGCATTTTGCCCATCGTTCGGCCCTTTCTATATCAGCCCTTGCATTCAAAGCACTCCAGTCAATCACACCGTCTTTGGAAAAGATTTCTTGGTTATTTTCTTCATAAAAATTATTCCCGTTACGAGTAGTTTCCACGTTAGCGCCATTAACATGATCATCTAATACCTCACTACGACGCTGATGATGTCCCTGATTGCTTCTATCATTATGGAACTGATTTCGGGTACGTGTGCCACCATTATATTGGCGCTGACCATCGTTACACTCGCTCATTTGTTGCTTAATACGCTCTACAGCGCCATTTACATTAACACTGTCATTGCCTAAGACCGTGGCAATTCCTTGGGACTGATCCAAATCGATTTGAACATCAAATTCGGTTCGCAGGGCTTGAATATTAGAACCACCTCGCCCAATAATGCGGCCTATACATTCTGTACGTAAATCAAGAGATTCCTTAAAATCAAAATGTCGGCCGATAGCGCCATCTCTACCATTATTTTTGTTGTTGTAATTCTCGCGTTCTCTACGTCGGTTGTCATCGGATCGCTTATTCATACCTTGCGAACGATTCGGATAACGTCGTGCGTTATTTCTATTTGATGTGAACCGAGGTTTCTCGTTATAGTCTGGCGCATTATCGATATTATCATCCCATTCATACATTGTTAAAATTATTTCCCTTTAGAATATTTATTACAAATTAATTTTTTTTCCTCTTTCTTCTCATTTTATTGAATATTCCTTTTTTATAGAAAAAAAAAAACTTACCAACTTTTCCCGCGAGCGAACCTTCCTCTAGGCAATTCTGTGAGAAACAAAAATTATTTAAATTTAGTTTACTTGAAGAAAGAAAAGCCAGTGTTGTCAACGTTCATCGACTCGATATAAGCGTTATAGTAGAGTTTCAACCCCTCACAAACTATTAAGAGAATAAATTTCTCTCTATTTTATGCTCATTTCAATGTGCCACATAAAATCCGGGAATTTCCCCATTTGCTATTGATGAAGGGATGATGTAATTATATTGCAACTACATTCTTCGCTTATATGAAATTGTTTAGATTTTCGAAATAATTAAATAAACTTATTACTGCTTTTTTTTTTTGGTATGTACTAGTTTTTAAGTTTTGTAAACGTCGTCTTGTTATATTTGTGAAAAGTAATTTCTAAATTTATAGTTGGTTGAGAAATCAGGTAATATGATGGAATGAATTCGCTTAAAATTATAAAAGATTTACATAATAGTTTTAGAACATATTTTTGGAAATCTTATTCTTCCGCTAAATTTAATTCATGTCAATAAACTCAGTATTAAAAACTTTGCAAGAACGCGACTTGGCCACTTTTGGGTAACTAGATTTTAGATTAGATGATTCCCATGAGATCGAATTTATTTGCTTCAACTTCCCAGAAAAACGGATTTAGAAAACCTTCAATTCGTAATCTTTAAGTTTGTCTTAGGCATACCCTGGCAATCTTGCAAATTCAATTCTGCGGCCGTAAAGTGAAACGGTCTCATTTATTTTAATGTATTCTCATTAATTGACATCATTGGCATCGAGGTAGAAAATTGAAAATGGCGTTTCTTTTGTTGTCCGTGGAAAATGTGTGTGTGTACAATGAAGTGAAAATTTATGTATTTTGTTTGCCATCAATCGTTTAAAATACTTGCAGTAATTAACACAAAAAAAAATAAAAAAAAAAAAATCCAAATAGTATAAGTAAATATTTTCCTTAATCTCGTTTAGTTGTGTTATATTGAGTGTGAAAGTGATTTTATAGGATGGGCAAGCAAAAAATGTAAAATAACTTAAAAAGTGATTGATAGGGTTGAATGTATCGCGGATCATAAAATTCTTATATGTATTTAGTGTTTAAGTTAAAGGGGTGGTAGAAGCATTTCGAAGTATATATTGGCAAAGTTCAACGCATAAAAATGCCCAGTGCATCGTTTACATCTTCACGCTCTTATGTGCGACGATCAAGACGAAAGGGGGTCAATCGAATCGCTTTACCAAATCGTCCAACTGGTACGGGCAAGTGATTGCAATTAATTACTTTTATATAAAATTAAAAAAATTTTTTTTTTTTTTTTGTTAAATATCGATATATTGCAGAATCTATGCTTCAAAATGTGAGCGGTACAAATACGGTTAGTTCTCCTTCAAATCCCGGAAGCAATATGACTCAAAATCAAACTGCAATGAATTCTACAAGCTTGTCGTTACCTTCAACATCGACATCCACAAATAGCTCAGGTATTTCTTCCAGTTTAGTGCACGGTGCAAATTTGTTAGGTCCTGATAGCGGTGGGCCGTCGTGTTCCCGCAGCCATTCGGGTAACAGTAATAGTTCGAGCTCATTTGCTTCATCTTCAAGTACTGCTTTTAGCCATCTTATAAGTTCTAAAAATGCATTGGGTGGCGGTGTTTCTATGATGAATTCGTCGGATTTTCTAGCAATGCATGTCACGGAAAGCCAAGATCAAGCCGCATCTAGTTCAATAAGTGAAATGGGTGAGTTAAATGGTTTTTGCGTGAAACTTTTAAATCCAATGACGGGCACATCATCCACATCGTCATCGTGTTATCAATCGCCTTACGATTTACGAAGTAAACCTCCAGCAATAAGTAGTCATGAGCATTGGATCTGTACAACAACAACAGCGTCGGCATCTTCCTCGAACACAATTTGTTCACATGCGTCAAATAGTGCCAGTGCTAGCACCGGAGTATCACCTGGTGTCATTGTAAGTCCCTCTTCCAATCAGCAAACATCAGCAAATCAATTAACAATTGGTGGTACGTCGACCGTAAACTCCACCTCTTCAAGTTCTTCAACTGCCATAATTCATGCTCCCTCAACGAATGCAACCTTTCCAGTTAATAATGCTCATACAACAGGATCACCACTCTCTAATCCGCCTACAGTTCATAGTTCTATACCGCAACAGCATTGCAGTGCTCTACCTATTGGCGGTTCAGATAACAACAGTTTTTTGTTACCGGCTCGTAAGCGTTCACGTCGTTTATACACACAATCTGTCGAATCGTGTTTGTTGTCGTCAGCGGAAATGTCCATTAGTCATGTAGGGCCATCCGCTGCACAGTATTTACAATACGAACTACCAGATGAAGTGCTATTAGCGATATTTTCATATCTTTTCGAAAAGGATTTGTGCCGTTTGGCTCAAGTGTGCAAACGCTTCAATACAATCGCTAATGACAGTGAGCTTTGGAAACGTTTATATCAGTCAGTGTTCGAGTATGATTTGCCACTTTTCAATCCACAACAATGCAAATTTATTTTCGAAAAACCTGAAGAATGCGAATATGCTAATCCTTGGAAGGAAAGTTTTCATCAACTTTACCGCGGCGTGCACGTTCGACCCGGTTATCAAAATAAAAAATATCCCGGTCGCAGTATCGTGTTTTTCGATACTGTACAAGCCGCTCTTGATTACCCAGAAGAAAAATCTGTTGCTGCGAATGCTTCCTCGACATCATCGAGTGCTATTATCAGTGCTGGTTTATCAAATTCGGCATCGACTGGTTCTAGTGCAAATTTATATGAAGACAACGAAACACTCTTAATGCATCCGGCACCTTTAATATTCCTTCATGCAGGTCATTATAAAGGCGAATATTTATTTATCGATTCGGATGTGGCGTTGATAGGTGCTGCCGCTGGGAATGTTGCCGAAGCTGTTGTATTGGAACGAGAAGCCGGCTCCACAGTAATGTTTGTGGAAGGTGCAAAATCTGCTTATCTTGGATATTTGACACTTAAATTTTCTCCAGATGTAACTTCTACTGTATCTCACCATAAACATTATTGTCTCGATATTGGTGAAAATAGTTCGCCAACCATTGACAACTGTATTATACGCAGCTTATCGGTTGTGGGTGCAGCCGTTTGCGTTGGAGGTGTAAATGCAAATCCAGTTATTCGTAATTGTGATATAAGCGATTGTGAAAATGTTGGTCTGTACGTCACAGACTACGCCCAAGGAACATATGAACACAACGAAATTAGCCGTAATGCTTTAGCGGGTATATGGGTAAAGAATTTCGCAAGTCCTATTATGAGAGAAAATCATATTCATCACGGACGCGATGTTGGCATATTCACATTTGAAAATGGAATGGTAGGGAAAGTTTAAATATAATTTCCTTAAATGTCTCTTATATATAATTCGCTGGCTTTTTGTTTTTTCTTTTCTCAAAATAGGGTTATTTTGAAAAAAATGACATACACAATAATCGTATAGCAGGATTTGAGGTGAAGGCCGGAGCTAATCCTACAGTAGTTAAATGTGAAATTCATCACGGCCAGACGGGTGGCATTTACGTTCATGAAAATGGTTTGGGACAATTTATTGAAAATCGCATACATTCAAACAATTTTGCAGGTAAGCAGACTGGATTTCTTTGTTGTACGCAAATTAATGTGCATTGATTTAATTATCTCGAAGACTCTACTAGTATCGTGCATATATCTTCCTCTCCCTGTTTTCTATCACTTAATAGATAGCAGTTTCGAAATGTATGAAAAAAAATTTGCAATGGAGGGTGATTTTATGTCTTTGATTGGCCAAGTTGTAACACTCTGTGGGTCCATACTTGAGCAAAGTGGACTTAGTTTCTGTTGATACGGGTCAATTTACTCTCAATGTAAACTTCCATCACTTTCATTAAATCATAAATGATCTTATAAGTGTCCAATTTTGAAATCGTCTTCTATCAGACGGCTTCTATACGATCCGCCGTGCGATCGACTGTATGTGCTCATTAGAGTATCCCTTACCATCGCCTATTACAGTATGATGTATTATAAGTTCTCTATCTCAGCTGTTGGAAAATCTTTGATCTATGGCTACTTCATCTTTGCATATTACTGTGTACCGATCAGCCATGAAGGGGGGAATAGAAGAAATATCAAACCTAAGTTTAAGCTTTGGGGGTTCTATAAGGGTTGTTTGTTCTTAATCATTGGGTTTTGAAATAAAGCTTAACTCTCCGTCATTTATTGTTGAAATTCTGGCACTGTAAAAATTGATGTAGAAACATGAACTAAAAGCAAATTTTGCTCCATGATACAATATGGGGATTGAAATGTCTGCAAGGACAATCGCAAAAAGCTAGAATACACTCTGTAGCAATATTTGATCTAGAACATCATCAAGACTTTTGTGAGACATGGCTGTCGAGGTTTAGCTAGCATGTTCTCATTTAATGAAATACTTTACAATTTTCATATGTTCGCCTAGAGCTTGAGGAATCATCTATGGCAGATGCAATTTTCTTAATCTTAAAATTCACATTTGTGTTATCTCTCTATATATATAAGATAAAAAATATTGCTATATATACGTATACATATATATATATATAACCGTATATATATACATCTATATATAGTTTACGATAGGTAATGGGCTAATAAAAAAAAATACCACAAAGCTTTTACGTTTTTTTAAATGGTTTTTGTTGGTTTTCCTTAGGTGTCTGGATAACATCGAATAGTAATCCGACTATTCGTAAAAATGAAATTTATAATGGACATCAAGGCGGTGTATATATTTTTGGTGAGGGTCGGGGACTCATTGAGCATAATAATATCTACGGTAATGCATTAGCCGGCATTCAGATACGAACTAATAGCGATCCAATTGTGCGGCATAATAAAATCCATCATGGACAACATGGAGGTATATATGTGCATGAGAAGGGTCAAGGCTTAATCGAAGAAAATGAAGTCTATTCCAATACGTTGGCTGGGGTCTGGATAACGACGGGCAGCACACCTGTATTGCGTCGCAATCGTATTCACTCTGGCAAACAGGTAGGAATTCAGAAGATATTCCACGACTGTCGAGTTGCATGAAAATTTTCCTTTTATTTTTCTAGGTTGGCGTATACTTTTACGATAACGGCCATGGAAAATTAGAAGATAACGATATTTTTAATCATTTGTATTCGGGCGTTCAAATACGAACTGGCAGTAACCCCGTTATACGAGGCAATAAAATCTGGGGTGGCCAGAATGGTGGGGTTTTAGTTTACAATGGCGGTCTCGGTCTGTTAGAGCAAAACGAAATATTTGATAACGCAATGGCTGGGGTGTGGATTAAAACTGATTCCAATCCTACGCTGAAACGCAACAAAATCTATGACGGCCGTGATGGTGGTATTTGCATATTTAATGGTGGCAAAGGTATACTAGAAGAAAATGACATATTCCGCAATACTCAAGCTGGGGTGCTTATCTCAACTCAATCACATCCTATACTAAGGCGTAATCGTATCTATGACGGCCAAGCTGCTGGCGTTGAGATAACAAATAACGCTACAGCTACCCTTGAATATAATCAAATCTTTAAAAACAAATTCGGCGGCTTATGCCTGGCCAGCGGTGTGCAACCTATAACGAGAGGAAATCAAATATTTAATAACGAAGATGAGGTCGAAAAAGCTGTATCTGGCGGTCAATGCCTGTACAAAATCAGCAGTTACACCTCCTTTCCCATGCATGATTTTTACAGATGCCAAACTTGTAACACGACCGACCGTAATGCCATTTGTGTAAATTGTATAAAAAATTGCCATGCTGGACATGATGTAGAATTCATTAGACACGATCGGTAAGTTGAAAAGAATTCTTTGGAATAAAAGATCGCAATACCTTAGGGACTCTTGTTGTAATGTTATGCGTATGCAGGTTTTTTTGTGATTGCGGCGCTGGCACTCTGTCCAATCAATGCCAATTACAAGGTGAACCCACTCAAGATACAGACACTTTGTACGATTCAGCAGCACCAATGGAGACACACACACTAATGGTGAATTAACCAGAACTTTAATTTGTAAGCTTTTGAAAAGAAATCAAAAATCACTTTTAAAACGATTTCGACTAAGAAGCAATTCACTATAAACGAGTAACAGTAAAATCCGCAAAATGCAATTACCATTTAATGTATTCACAGATCTAGTGTTAGTTATTATATTTATATGTATTTACTAAACGACAACAAACAAAAAAAAAAGGGGAAAAAAAAGAAATATTTTACACATACAGAAAACAAAAAAACAAAAAAAAAAGGAAAGAAGTACGCGTGCTTTATATCTAAGTTCATAATTAATTAAGCTCAATAATATTTAAACGCAGGATCTAAAAAGAAAAGAAAAAATTATTCTCACTTTCGCTACTTTTTTTTTCTTCTTTGCTGCATGCCGCGCCCCAGTTGAGAATGATTTTTTTCTTATTCTTTCTTGTTTTTAAAGCAAAGATATAGATCAATAATAATTCGCCTGAGTATTATAGGAAATTTTCATAATTAGATTTAGATAAGCACACGTCTATCGGACTAAAATACTAGTTTACATTACAAGTAATGTTGAAATATGTTGTGCCCATGAAATTGAAAAAGTTTATATGTCGCAAATATTTCCATAAATTTTGGTCCAACATTGAAGAAAAAAAAAAAAAAAAAAAACACAAATGCAAAGTTTAGTTACAACAAACAGATAATAGATAATAGAGTAATACATTACAGTTTAATTAATGGCCAACTTTTATTCTTCTCTATAAGTTCGCCTTGTTTTGTTTTTTTTTTTTTTTCTTCTTCATTAAGCATTAGAATTATATTCTGCTCATTTCTAACTTTATAATTCTACTTTACTTTACTTTACTTTGCCATCATTTATTTATGTTGGAAGATCAAAAACTTGCTTGTTAGTGTCTAGGCTGACTCGCCTGTTCACCTGTTTATTAGCCACAAGTAAGAGTTTTAAGTTAGAAAAAAAAAAGAAGGCAGAAGTATATTTTTAATTTAGAATTTATTTTATTTTATTTTTTTTCTGTTTTGTTTTGTTTTGTTTTAATATAGGCAATGTATTATTTCTAAAATCTAAATTAAATTTGCCATGTAGTAGGGTATGTTTAAATTTAATTTCTTTTTATCATTTATTAGTATGTATAGACTCGAATGCGTGTAAATGTTCCAGTGTAAAATCAAATTTATTTTGCAATTAAAATAAAAGAAAGTCTACTTTCGAAAATCTTACGACAAACACTTACTATATCAGTTGCACCGATGAATGATGTGGAATGATTTTAACCTATCTATATATAACTTCATTCTCACCTCATATATCCAATTTTTCGAAATTCTTAACACGTTGGTGACGGGAAGTTTTGATAAGCTTATGAGCATAATGATGAGCATAAATACATATTTTTTACAATTTTGCCTTCTCTACTTTATTCCAAGCCTCTAGCTTGTAAAACGCAAGTTAACATTTTTTTGCCTTCTTCACCGATACTTTTTAGGGTAGAAAGGCTAAACTGTTTTGCCGTAAAAAAAAAAGGTGCTGAATTTATCGTAACGATGACAAGAAGACTGCGGAACTGCTTTGTGGTTCTCGATATCGAGTAAACTCGTTCGTATTTTGTATATGTTACTCGACAGAAATCTTACGATTGGAAGATTTTTCACTCGATAGTACGAAAAATGCATAATTTATCTACAGCTGGTAGTCCTCGACTCAGTACAGCGACTCGATAATCCACCGCTATCGAGTTTACTCAATATTGAGACCCGCAAACCAACCCACATATTGATTTAAGCCAATTATGAAAATCAATTTGAAGTTCAAGTCGAATCCTAAACAAGAAATCTATCCATACAAAAACCTCCAATTAAAATCTTGGTTTGCCTATAGAAAGATCAAAATATGGGTTCAATGGCAAAACAAAGGCAATACCATCGCTCAATGACAGAGTCTTTGATTAATTATCACTACCCCAAACAAAAAAACAAAAATCCTCTGCTATATCTGCGTTTTGTCTACAAAGCGATCAGAATGAGTTAGCAGACTCGACCAAGTAATTTGGTAAGAGAATAGTATGAGATTTAGTTTACAGCTAAACTTTGAGAGCCTAAGGAATTATTATTAACATTGATCGGCAACGGCAATAAGCAAACAATTAAATTCGCATTCTACTGCTGAAGCGGCTTGGATATTTCACAAAAAGCATTTCAAAGTAGTTTTGTAAGACGATACTGCTGTTTAATAGGATTCAACACTTGGTTAAGCCATAATTGACAACCACACGAAATCATTAATGACGATTGGCATCTTTAGAACAAGGCTTCTGCTCACAAAATGATCGAATTATATCAGAAGAGAGACCAAGGCGACTTTTTAGCTAGCGTTTCGAGGGGTTCAGTTCAAATCTGAACTTTTATAACCTAATGAGACTGCAAATATTTATTGATTGATGCCGGTCGATGAACACTGAATCGGAACTTTCAGAATGCTTCAGAACGCACGTCAAAGTAACTTTGTAAAGCAAAGGTACCGTTCGATAAATTCCAATTTTTCATTGAGCCTTGATGGCCAAGGAAACGATTAGTATTGGTCAAGCATGTGAAGAGTTTTATTCCGACATCTATGTTGTAGACAAAGACAAAGCACTTTGACTTTGACGATTAATTTTTATTTATTAAATGTTTTTTTTTCTTGTTTGTTTTGGTTTCCAATAAGGAAATCCGTATTGTTAACCAGTACACTTCTTGTTTATGTGTTTGGTTATTTGTATCTGTGTTTGTTAAAGCCATAAGTTTTTAAAAGATTAGTTTTGTTTCCTGCTAAATATTGGTTGGTCATTAGCAGAGAGAGAGAGAGGATCGTCAAGTGAGATGACTAAGATAAGAGTATTGGTCCTATTCTTAAGGATGTTTTTTTTTTTTTTTTTACTGGACTATAGTTGAAATAGGAAACGTTTCCCTTAGTACATATTAAGATTTGAATTTTTCTTTTTCAAGTAAACTCACACTCCTATAAAAACTTAATACAGTAAATATTGTAATGAAATAATGCGTACAAGAATTATATATAAAATTACGGTATAAACATTAATAATACACATATACATACATAGATGCACAAAACAATGCATGGCAAAATAATTGCACGTTTTTTATGAAAATTTCTAAAAATTTTCGATTCGGAATCAATAATATATTGTCAACTGAATTATAATCAGGTTCTGGATTATGATCAGCTTAAAGGTTTAACTTATTTAATGATAATATCAAAAAATGTTTATCCCTACTTACAATAGTCAATTCTTGGTTTATTAAGTTGTATACAAATAGATATATATATATATATATATATATATACATATATATATAGAATGTTTATAATATAGGCATTCTTCCTAAGCCCTATCTCTTGCTTCGGAGATAGCATTTTTTTCGAAAGTGATCTTTAGCAAAATAATTCCTTTGAATTTTTTTTTTGACAATCTACAGAGCAACAGGAACGTAAGGCAATTTAAAAAATTGTTTCCAAAGCTCCTTCGGTTTCTCATTCGCTAATGGCGATAACCAGAAATTGCTTGAGCTCTAATAATATTATTATTTGTAATAATATTAGTGGAGATTGCGCTCGGTCAAAGGCAGTTAGTTTTTGCTTTCCAATCAAACTCAAGATATAAAAAAAACTTCTACAAAAAGTTACTATTAGAGAGAACATGTGTATTTGCCAGATCTGCACTTAGGGCGAATGTAAATTTCTCGCTGATATCTATTTTCTGTACATATTTAGAAGAAGAATAAAACGAATAGTAAATCCTTGCCATGTCAAAAACAGACCTGAAAAGCATAGGAAATGCATCTCTATTGATGATCACATCAAGCAAACCAATTTCGTCTATGTCTTTTCGTTCTTTCGTTTATTTGAGCTAATAGTTTAACTAACGTTCAAAATAGACGTGAATGATATCTATGCCGACCACTTTAACGATGTACTCGTGTACCCGTCAAACAGAAACTTTGCTTAGTATGGGATTAGGTTGACAAAATGACAAAAATATTTTCTAAAATACATTATTATGACAAATATAATGATGAGATTTTATGAGGAAATCCGATAAGGACGGATGTACGGATCATGACATATACATTCTCTATTAATTTAAATAAAGAATGTCATTTTTTTAACGTCACCTGTACTACTCACAATCGGTCGGTCTGGCCTTGCGCTTGTGTTTACGCTACTAATTGAATAACGGGAATTCCGTTTTTGACTTTCGGTTATAACCATCAGGAAAAGACCTAGAAAGCCTGAGAAGAGGGTTTTTTAATAGTTTTTCCTATGTCCGTCCGTTCTTACTCTATTAATTCAAATAGAAAATATTTAGAGATATAGAGGATAGGATGAATGCTTACATCAACATAACGGAATCTTACTAAACTAAAAGTAAAGTTGAATGAGTTGCTACTATGTGCAATATCACGGATAAGCAGAACTTTGTTTTTAATGAATAACTGGAAACGTTAATTCTTATACATAGTTATGTAATTAGGAAATGTTTTTTTTTTTTTTTTTTACAAGTTATATTTTAGATTAAGATATTAATTTTAGTATGATAGGCCAAATCTCCAATTAGTTTATCGGTAGCCCCCCGTTAAAGCCAATTTGATTTCTAGTTTATTGGTGTTAAGTGAAAATTTTCATAAAAAACGTAAACCAATGTGAGGAGTAAAATACTAACGAAGAAAATTACGTTCGGCTGTCACGTTCTTTTCATTTTTCAAACTGTTAATGTTTAAAAAATTTTAATTTATTTATTTATTTACTAGCGTTTATCAATCAAGCTTTGCTTGGTTCAATTGGAGCATTATTCTCTCACTCAGTCTTACTTTTGAAAATGACAAAATTTTGCAATTGTTTTGTCGTGAGCTGTTTATTTAATAATAATAATAATAATAATAATAATAATAATAATAAAGAAAACAGAAAATCACATTCAACTTAAATTTAACCTTTAAACAAAGAGAAATTTGTGTCATTCTAGCTGTTAAGCGCATCAATATATAGTCTGGAGATAAGCATATATAACCGTATCACAACAACAAGACACATTAATATAAATTTGTATTGAAACATAACTTAGATTAATAAGCTTGAAATTATTATAGAAATGTTGAAAAAACAAAACAAAATTTAAATATATTTTATTCTTTAAATTTTATTTTATGCGCTAAGCACAGGTAAACTAATGATCTCATAGTGTTAATTGAAATTCATTTCGGATTTTACAGGTATACGATTGCTAAGGGTGAGAATTCATTTTTCTCTTTTATGCGAATGGCGGGCTCTGCAAAGCGACCAATAGTTTAGTGCGGATCTGTTTTCTGCATGTACCAATCGATTCTGAATACTTTTCTGAATTTATTTAAGCCAGTCTGTCTATCTGTGCGTTGGTGCATGCATGTTTATTTATTGATATTGGGTTTCCATCTACCTTGGGCGATATAGTAGATCTATCAAATGTTTGTAGGTAGCCGTATATTCCGCAAAGAAGCGCAGAAAGTCTTGTGGAAGTGACTTTAAAGTTTGGTTAGAGTAAGGAACTTGCTTTCCCTATGTTTCATTTTATATTCTGCCAATTTAAGCTGAAGAGTTTGGTTAAATTCATTCCCTGGCCGCATCTCAAATGCTTGCAAAGTCTGTGAATTAAATTTAAAAACCAATTAATTGTCTATTAAGGAGTGACTTCGAATAATTTTGTATATGATGCCAAAATTAATCTAAGTTTGATAATTTATTGAAAATTTGTCATTTTTCAACCGCTCCCTAGTGAAGATATTGAGAAATTCTGTCGAAATCGAAGATAATGTCTATTTTGATGCAATTCTTTTTTTAATGAGAAAAGATTTTCTTAAAGGTTTATATAGATTTGATTTGCTGCCACATACGCATTCCTATCAGAATATAACAAGCCCGTAATTTGCGTTGGAAAATATTCTAATAGATTGTGCATCTATCTAGAATAGGATAGTTTTATATATTTTGCCTCATTATTATCCTGCCGTCATCAATAAATATCTCCTGACTATCATACACTGCTTCCTTTGGAAGTACATGGTTCTTGTTATTCGGAAATGCAAATGATATCAAAAGCTTCTTATCAGCATTTGTGTTGCACTGCAGTGATTCGTATCTGATTTCCCAGAGTTTCTTCTTCTTAATTGTTTTACCACTTTGCCGCACTTCTTGTTTTGTCAGTTTAACAGAGAAGCGCAAACAGATTTCTCGTTTAACAGAGAAGCGTGAACAGCGTTGCCATTTTTTCCCATATAACAAAAGATTTTTGTTGACTATTTTTGTTATTTATTACAAGCAACTCTGTGCTCTCTCCATTCTGCACACATACATGTTTATAAATCGTGGTGGGGGCAACTGGTAAAGCATATCTCCAGAAAACTGTTTTTTGAGAAACTCTCATGCCGAAAAGGTCCGAGTTTATAAATCAATCGGTCGCTATTAAGAAAGAGGAACCAAGTGAAAGTTAGTTTTCTGTTTCGTTTTTAGCTATCTAGCAAAACCAATTAACGACGAAAGCGAAAGTTAAATTTTTCACACCTGACTGAGAGTGGTAGTCGCCGTCTTTATAAAAATATAATGTAATGAACTTTTGTATTTATATTGAACCGTTATCCTCCATTTTTAAGATTAGTTACATGTATTTAATTAAAGAGTAACAGCCACATACCTTAAAAAAAAGGTAATAATTATCAAAACAGATTCTAATTTAAAATATTCATAACACTCTGTTAAATATTAACTAGGAAACAGCTGTCAGCTTTTCTAACATATTTAATTGTTCTTTCTCAGACATTTATGATCTTTGTGTAACTTTGACAGAAAGAAGCAGCGAAATAGAGAAGAAACACAAAAGCAGCGTAAAAAGTTGTTGGGCGTCAATAATTTAGTGAAAAATTTAAGTTTAATTAAAAGTGATAAAAAGATATCGTTGGAGACATGTTGGCATTAATAAATAGAATACTAGATTGGTTCAAAAGCATATTTTGGAAAGAAGAAATGGAATTAACTTTAGTTGGCTTGCAATATTCAGGCAAAACGACTTTCGTTAATGTTATTGCCGTAAGTATTCGTTTATGGACGTCTGTCTGTATTGTTGTGTGTTCACATAATTGAACGGCTTTGCGATCATTTTGAAATTATTAAAAGATTTGCAGATAAAAAATGATTTTCGCACCCTACATAAATGTTTGAAATGTTTTGAATTAAGTTGCAATAAGTATGTATGCCTGTGTGCTCAAAGGTACTCACTAGACGATTTTTATGCTTTTTATTTTATGTTTTTGTTGACATAAACCATTGTTCGTTATGAGTCATAAGGCTATATATCGCAATTAAGTTGCCTGCGTCTTTAGTTTTTCCTTGGTTGTAATTAATTTTCAAACTTTTCTTTTTTATTTAGTCCGGCCAATTTACCGAAGACATGATACCTACAGTTGGCTTTAATATGCGTCGAATTACCAAAGGGAATGTGACGATCAAAGTATGGGATATAGGTGGTCAACCAAGATTTCGCTCAATGTGGGAGCGATATTGTCGAGGTGTCAATGCTATTGTGTAAGTGCAAACATATTAAAAAAAATTTAATTTTATATTATTTGCCTACTTTTACTTGCAGCTATATGGTGGATGCTGCCGATCTGGAAAAAATGGAAGCATCTCGTAATGAGTTGCATTCTTTGTTAGATAAACCGCAATTAGCTGGTATTCCTGTACTCGTACTAGGGAATAAACGCGATCTTCCTGGTGCTTTAGATGAAACCGGTCTTATAGAGCGAATGTAAGCGAAATAATTACTTGATTCTAATATTCTCGGAAAACGGTTGATTTATCTTTCTTTTTTTTTAGGAATCTTTCTAGTGTACAAGACAGAGAAATATGTTGTTATAGCATTTCATGCAAAGAGAAGGATAACATTGACATAACACTGCAATGGTTAATTGCACATTCAAAAAGCCAAAATCGTTAAAATATATCACAATTAGTGTTTGTTTTTATATCTTATTTTACAAGACTACTAATTATGTTTTGTATTTTTTAGCTTGTGATGTTTACGCAAAGAGAGCACGTTTAATTATTTAGGTGCTGGAAAGGGAAAATATCCAAACTCAATTAATTTTGACTAAAATACTTTTCATTTCTCTTTTTCGTTTTCCTAACGCGAAACATTTACGTTTTTATAAAAAAGTTGAAAAAATCGGTATAATAGACTTTTCTTTCTTCACATTACACTTTTCTTTCTTCACATTACACTTTTCTTTCATTAAGTCGCGGTATGAACAGGAAGGTATATCGTGTGTAGTTAAGAAAAAGAGACCACTATTAAAAACCAATTGGAATTTTACACTGAATTAGTTTTAAAAAATTTGCTTTTGACATGATTTGACAACCAAAATAGTCGATAGAGTGTTGCATATATAGTTTGTGTTTAAGTTTAAGTTATAAGGATCATTAAAGCGAATTGAGTATAAGTATATATAAAAACTATGAGAATACGAAATAAAGGAAATAATAACAAGTCTTGGCTTGCTGTTCTATTTGCTACAAGGGCTAGTTGGCAGATTTACTTATTCAGCAACATGTCGAAAAACAATTTCTCTTCACATTAACTCTATAGAGTACAATAAATAATTTTAGGATCAAGTGATAAATCATAGACCGTCTCTTTTGATAACATGCGAAGAGAGCGAGGTAACAAATAAAATCTTTAATCGATTTGAGTTCATCTCTTATTTGACAATTGTCAAAATAGGCAATCACAAGTTAAAATGAAGTTGCGGAAACAGATGCCAAAATTGTGCGCCAAAATTAGTCGAAATTTTTCAGTTCGATTAAAATCCCAAAAATTTATTATAGCGTTAAAAAAGTCTTGTAAATTGTTATTGCAAATGGTAAAGTGGTAAAAAGTGTATGGTGTGCGATAAAAATATTATTTTGCCGTATGATTCTTGCAAATGAAAGTGAAATTTATTTAACTACAAGATTTTTAAAGTAAAAAAAAAAAAAACAGGTAATAATACATTTTGCAAGCTCCTGAAATTCTTTAAAGAGTAAAAGACTAGCTAAGTTATTTCATTTATAAATTGATTTAATTTGTTTAAAAAAATATATAATTAAAAGGCATTTATACTAAATAGGCAGCAGAATAACGTCATATGCAAAGAGAGACTTCCTTTTATGTAATGTTACATAAGAGAAATGAGCAGAAAACGCAATGCGGCTGATTTTTAGTGGCATGTTATTTAACAGAGGAACAAGACTCTGCTTATAGCTCTTGTCATGTAATGGTAATTTTTAAAACAGTTAGTTAACGGAAAAACAAATTCCTCAAAAATTCTTATTACACTCTATGCAATGTAAAGCAGGCATACAATTTTATATAAACGTAGTAGATATTATCAGCTGATTAGTACATGAGTTGTTCTAAAGCAATTTATGCACTGTGAAAATTAGAAATGGTTCATAGTAATTTCACCACGTTTTAAAAAGTGAAAAAACTGTTCTTGTGTGTTAATTAAGAATTTTTTTCATGAGCATTCCCATACATGTGATTATTTATTTATTATATATTTTTAAATGTAAATATTTTTAAAAGAGCGAAACTAAAATTGAACGATTATTTATTTGTTTGAGCAAAGAGAGTGGCAGAAGGAAAAAAACTCATTGATTGTTGTGTGCGTTCATGGGTCCTTAGATAGTTTTTATTTGTAGTTACCAGCCTAAAAACCGCTTATACTTTAATATCAGTCCTTTTTTCAATTTTCTTAATATGTTGTTAGGACAACATTTTCGACTTATCAGGTCTCTTCAAGCCAGTCTTGAAGGTGAAAATAAAGCTTTTCATCACAATCAGTGTATAGTTGCAAAGGAAATGAAAAATTTACTTTACCATCGTTTAAGAAGAAGGAATGCGTAAGCCAAGCAACTGTACATGATCTGTTGATGACCTTAATAATGTGTGATGACAATAGAGACAATTTATTCTGACAGTAGGTAGAAATTTGTACTTGCAACGCATTGATTATTGCCATATAGACGTTGTGTATAAAACAGCGTACATGCAAACGTCCACGTTATCAGGAAATGACAATATCTTATTGCCAACGCAACGCTGCATGCTATGGGTTACTACATCTTTGCCTTTGGTAGCAAGGTGCTTTCTCCTGCTTGCCACAACAAATTTATTGTGCACCAGTGTAGGTGGTTATATTACGTTTTTTACCCTATTTGTAACAACGTAAACTCTTCGTTTTAAATTACATAAAATATCCAACAGATTTTTAACTAGCAAGAGATATCCATGTGCGCTCCGTTCGTCTAGCTTTTATTGAATTAGGAGCTTCATACTACTCTTATTTCCAAGAAAGATAACTGAAACAAGAAGCGTGTAGCCGGTCTTTTATCGGCTCTGTATTCTGCGCATTACTAAGTACCTTTCGTATATCCTAAGACCTTACCGTCCTTCCGTCCTTTAGCATATTATCATAGATTCCCTCCCTTCTTATTTACAAACAAAAAAATTTGTTATTCTGCACGTGTGTCTCTCGATAAGGTGTGGCTGTTGGTCCATGTTCTATTAACATTCTCGCAGTCTCCAGAAATCGAGGCGAAAAAGAGAAATTTGCTAAAAGTATCTATATAGTTATGAAAACTACTTAGTAATAGTTACACCCACGGCTACAACAATCTTCCACAAAAGTTGCACATCATTTTAGCATACACCAGCTTCAATACGAAAAAAGTATTCAAGTATTCGAAAAGAAAATGGTAGCAAAAAAAGCTAAATCGCAACCAAGACTCATTCTTTTTTTTGCTGTTGCCTTTTACAAACTGTCATTTTTATTTTGTTCTGTTTTAGATTAAATGATGCTCCTGGGAATCTTCAGTCTTTGTGTGCTAGCATGCGTTCGCATGCAGACATTTCATTTGGTACATATGGTTACTGTCAGGCAACCACTTAACGTTGATCTGCACAACTGATTTGTTCCACGGGAAATTATCCAATTGTCTGTTATGTACAATACATTCAAGTTGGATGTAAAATCACTAACAATAAATTCGTATAAATTTGGTTGCTGTTATTGACAAGAAATATTTACAAGTTTTAAGCTGTCAAGCTAAACGATCGAAATTATTGGGTGGTCTCTTACTTTTCTTATACTTTATATGATTTTTAGAGAATTTCGTGAAGAGTTTTTTTTTTTTTTTGATTTAATTGATAGTGCATTAAAATAAAGTCCAATTGGGTCCAAATTTCTACCTAGAATTATATGATCTTCCACACAAAACAAAAAAAAAAAATAAGCGAGCAAATTATATACAGTTGTGGTCGATTGTTTTATAACTATCGCCTTAAAAGAAGTACAAAAAAAAAGAAATGATCTTTCGATACGCTTGGGCGGGACTGATTTTTTTAAAGATACTTAAAGGCTTAACTATATAGTATCCCTAGGAACTTTTATTCTTAAATTGATTGTAGTTTACGAGTGGTCTCGATTTATACTGTAGTGTGAGTGTGTTTTTCGACCAATTTGCCCATTTTTGCAAGATCTTTCGACGTTTCTGCCAAATTTGAAGCTGAGCCCATCGACGAATATAAATACATTGTATGGTCTAAGAGCCTACCATTCTGATATTTGGTGGCGGGTATACGAAGGGCTAAAACGCTATATCTACGATAGGATTAGATCCGCAAAAATATCTTCACTTAAGTTTTTAAGTTTGTCGTTTCCCTCTTGTGAAATTTTCAACTAATTTACTCAAGTTTTTTGTGTTATCAGCGGATGGGTCTATACCGTTTGTAACGTTCATAATTATAGGGAGATTGCTATTTTCATTTTCTTGTGGTCCTAATTCAATGGCAATCGTCGATTTGCGATCTTTGGAAGTGGAATCATTTGCTCGCCGTTTCCTCGTCTACTTCTCTCTACATGTACTACTGTCTCCATCCATAGATGTTTTCGTTCTTTCCTGCTTTTCAATGTGCTTTCTAGCGCTCCGTTACTTGTTCCTCCTGTTTTAGTCCTCTTTCAGCTCCAGATCTTTTTTTCATGTTCTTCTCGCATGCTTGCACGTTTTTCTGATTATTTTGCTAATTTCTGACTTTGTCCTTTGGTTCTTTCTTCCGTTTATGCTTTATGTAATTCGTATATTCATTCGGTATAAGTACAGTTCGGTTGTTCTTCATCCTTGTGCTTGCCTATCTTTTCTGCCTCTTGTTCGCTCACTTGCCCGTTTAATATAACGCTCAGTTTACTCGATTGTACGCCTATTCGAGCATTTCCTTTCCTACTAGTTTACTTACCTTCTTGGTTCTTTTCTATTTTTACTTTTTCATTTTTTTTCTCTTTTCATCTCGAATTTTCTGTTGCTCTCCTATGGACTGTTTAAGAACTTTTTGCATTATTGTACTTTATTATTGCGTCTATGATGGACATTGTATTCTGTTATAGTAGGTCTTCATAGTTTCGAGATTACATAAGCGTCAATAAATAAATAAATAACCACTTATTTTTTCGGCCTTTGTCCTGTTCTTGCCTTTGCCATGCATTCGTGTTGAAGTGCCCTGGTCCTTTCAATCATTTGCGTATTCTTCCGCCTGTCGGCTGGCATCTAGCGATCTAAGAACAAGTTCAAAATTAAGAAATTGATATTCATCCTGCTACCCGAAGCAGCTGGGACGTGAGATTTGTACGGAGATGACGATAGACTTGAAATTGATCGAATTTTAAATAAATCGTAAACGATTCTCAGCCTAAAGCTGAATATGGTTTTTATACTTATACTATACGCTACGAATGCCTTTACACCTATTCGCTGAAAATTATTTACCACGCAGTGATATTTCGTTAATGTCTTAGCGTCTTTATGCAATGTGGCATTTTAAATAGAATGTCAGGTGCTTCTATTTATAGATCGTTTATGCATATGCATGCATATGCTAAGCAAGAGAGATCAGATTTTATCGACGCCCATTTTAAACTGACAGCTGATTGGCCGTAGGGCGGAGTATTGCTCTCTGCGGCAGTTTACTTTTACTTATATAAATTTATGTATAGCTTGGGAAAAAAAAAACAAAAAACATTTATGTACACGTTATGTTGGCTGCAAATGTTTTAACCAAAAAATTAATATTTCATAAAATATCTAAAAGTGCATGAATATATGTAAAAAGTATTTCTACCATAAGCGTTAAACAAATTGAAAAACTAAAAAAAAAAAAGAAAAAAAAAAAAGCAAAAAATTGCATAAATTTTGTACAGTGAACATAAGCAATTCCCAATTTTTCATTGATTAGTTAAATAAGTTCGAAGAAATATCATTGTCAGCAGCTTAACAATTATCGTCGACCACAACAGCTGTCGTTTTGTGACATATTTATTATCAAAGCCCATCGCATAAATATTGCATCTGTGTGCATACAAAAGGATCTTATAATATATACAATACATATACGTCAACGAGTGCCTATGTAAGTATTGCATATTTAAAGTACACACACATAAATAAATATATATATATATATACATAGTAATAGGTTCATATATATGTATGCCTCCACATTTGAACAAATCTCACAAATTCAATTAGAGTTGACATTTTATATGAGAAGAAGATTGCTTTCGTATAAGTGGGCACGTATTTACATCCACATATATATGTATATCGCGTCAGGGAAAAAGTCCGTGGCATCATATATCAAACATAGTGTTCTTATATTTTAAGTGATCGACAGGTCTAAAAATTCAAAGATTTCTAGGTGAAAAGGAATCAAGGGCACTGTTGAAGTTAGATTTACAGTTAGATTAAGAGAAGCCTTTCTTATTGACTAACTCTGGACGCTTTATCCCAATTGCAAGTTTTAACCGCTTTAGTTCCCGATAACAGAGAGTGAAATGAGTCGTCTGTCCAGCATTATATCACGTGCCCTCAATTCGTGTCTTGCTATCGTTGGTGAAGCTTCATCTGTCTTCGATTGCTGCACACATTATTGTCATAAGTGATCGAAATTTGATCGCTTGTTATCATTCTATTCAGAAATGGCTCGATTTGCTTTATTTTATTTCCCAGAGGAAAATTCTGTCCATTACACTTTTCGCTCTTACTTAATGTAGCATACAAAGGTCGATCTTCTTTTTGTATCCATGATGTGATTGCAAGGATTTCATTCGGATTTAACAACGATTCCTCGATTAGAGTGTGAGGTGCCTTGGGTATGGCTTGATGGGGTTAGTATTATAAAAGTTATGTTAAAGAAGAAAAACGCCACGAACTTTTTGCTTAATATATTATAGACGGATATATAAGCATTTGAACAATAAATTTTCTAAGTTAGGATATATATCGCATTAAATTGTCAATAAATAACCAAATCTTAATTGGATTGATGCGAACACATATTAATGATGATTTGAATGTAGTTTTAGTTATGTTTGCAGGGAAATCTTAACACGTAAAATAAATTCACTTGCGATATACATAAATACGATATACATAAATACACCAAAAGCACACACGCACATATAAATATATATGTATATATTGGAAAATATCTATTCAATCTATTTTTAAGGCGAAAAAAGGTTCAATACCTCCCTAATGAAATTTTTCTGCTTAGGGTCATAAGTGATGGTCATCCTTTAAGGTTTAAGCGATTTTTTATATTTTTCTTTCGTTAGCTATTTATTTTTTTTTTTTAGATATTTTGTTTTCCTTTTTTCATGACATGATGCTATACATTCGTATGTAGGTGTATAAATATGGATTACTTATAAGCTTCTATGGATTTTAGTGGCACGTGTAAAAACATTTTTTAGTTTGTACAGTAAAGTTATCTTTAGCGAAAGTGGAGCATCGTTGGAGAGTGAATTTGTCGTGTACATATGTATCTAAAGTAATTTAATGGTTCATTGGTAGCCAATAACCCTTTCGTCATTTTATCATTTTTATCGTTATACCGTCCATACTCTCTCTCTCCCCCCTCTTTTTGTCCGATTCTTTTTTTCTTGCTCTAATCCGTCTAAAACGATAAATAAAATGAAAATAATTTATGGAATAATAAAATTAAAGCTTTGAGCTTAGATTTATTTATTTAATAGATTAGTTGAGCGTGCTGTTGTGGACCAGTTTGCAAAATGTGCTAAATTACATAAAAAAAATGCAGGTATTTTTTTTTTTTTTTTTTTTTTTTTAAAATTTCATTAATTAGAAAAAAAGAAAAAATCAAAGCTTTCGTAACCGGCTGCTCAGTGGCCAACTTGACTTACGCTAATTAAGAATGTTTGTATCATTAAGCGAGACGCTTTTGACCTTATATTTTAAACCATTGGAAGTCTGCATTAACTGAAATTACTTTTGATTTGGTAAAAAATAGTCATCTTGTTTGAAAATGAAAGCTCAGAAAATATAAACATAACATGATTGCACATTTGAATAATTTTGTTCAATGACAGCACAATATCCCCCGCCGCTACCAAAATGTTGTGACTTTTTGTGGGATTTCTCTCTGTTTCTGCAAAAGGAATAAAAAGTTGGTTTTGCGATCATTACTACAGCGAAAATTTCAGCGTACATTTTATGGACGATGTTGTAGTACCTATACAAAAATGAAAAGAATTGACCATGCCTACCCAATTTATAACGAGCAGAACTACGTTTCAAAAACTCAATAATGTATATAAATTTCTGAACAACGTCGAATTTGGCAAGCACCTAGGCACGTCATCTGACCATATGTCCGCCTGCGCAACAGTGTAGTATTTGTCGTAGGCATTCCTCCGTTCGCAAAATGTGAAGACATCGCTAACAAACTTGCAAAATAGTTTGAAAATCACGTAAAGTTTTCAAAGAACACTACAACTCCCCCATGTCTATGTAACAAAAACTGTGAACATTTTTTGCATGTTTTTTGCTTGTTACTCATAAAGTGCAAAACATGGCCCATACAAATTTCCCCTTTTATTCTAAAAATTGAAAAATTCAACCGCGTCCACCTTACACTACAGAGCACGAAAATTTGGTTCTCTTCCTTTTTTTTAGGACAATGGTGATGGCTGTAAGAGATTCGATCACGAGCATATATAATTTTCTTACGTGTTATACTTTTTCCCTAGAGAGTAGAAGAAGCTACACTAGTTTGCTGGGGTTCGCACAGTCGAACTCAACCTTGAAAATTTTAACTTTTTTTTATAACAGTTTTTCATTAACTATAATAGCTACGAGCTATTTCTAGCAGCATTGTGAAGATTGTTCATCTATGTGTAATTAACTCAGCAGTGTTTCCGCTTACACCCAATTCCCTCTTAAACATGCCTATTAAAAAAAATAAGTCCACTTTGCAAATCTAAGTGGCCGTAATTCAGTTGGTAGCGCGAACATTTAATCTAAGCCATCCGCCTGTGTATGGCGATTTCAAAGTTGGACTCCATAACAACTTCTGATTAATTACAATATCTGCGAGTAACTTTCAGCAACATTTTTAAGATTTCAACCACATTTAACTCAGCACTGTTTTCTTTTACATCCAGTTACATATTTAGCCTTTAAGTCTAGTTCTCAAATTCGTTTTAGTAAGTATTAGGCATTATTCTTGAACAATCTTTGCTTTATAAGTCGGCCAACATGGATCCTGGGTTTTCTCCTTGTCGACTAGCGATTGAGATTATGCGATTTTCATCTATAACGACTCTAGGTTAATTGTAATAATTGTGAATAATTCCCAATATCTCCCCGACGGCATTTTTCCTTACATGAGGCTGGTCCTTTATTCCATGCGTTCGCTGAAAGTCTTTAGAGAGACTTTATACCGTAAATTCAGTAGGTTTTTCTCACAGTCTTTCGTATTTTTTAGAAGGCAAGATTCCTGGGAATTAAGACACTTGACCGTTAGTCCCTAAAATTATTTTGTATGGACACCCAATCGTTCTTGATTAAATCACAGGACTGCGTGCTACTCGAAACAAGAGTATTATGAACAGCATATGGTAGGTGTGTACAGCTTAACGGTGCCACAGTTTACACTTCCCACTTCTGCCGTTGGCTGCGCACAATTGGAAGCAAAATTTTTCTCAAAAGCATTTCATAGCTGTATTTAACTCCGTAGTATTACCGCTTATACTTAGTTGTTATGCAGTCATTAACTCGAAACTTTCAGTATTGGGTTTACAAACACATTCTTATGAGAAGCATTTTTCAGCTGCACTTAGCGTACAGTTTACTAGTTTTGAGGCCTACCTATGCTGAGACAATTGTTTACATTCTTTCTTAAGACAATTGAAGTCAGTGGGGGCTCCTCGGGACTTGGCATTTTTGAAGCCCACTTTTACAATTTCATTAAGAGTTTTCCTCTGTTGCGTAAGTTATTTTTAGGCATAGGTGAGACGAATTCTGCTATGCAGGCTTTTCCTACAAATTAAACTATTTGCCCGTTATTTTGTATCACGGCCGTTCTTTTCAGTCTACTTTAATGGTTGCTTTGTTTAATTTTATTATAGCATCGTTCGCCATAACAACAAAAGAAGACCCAAATGACTGTAAATATATCCCCGGCTTAAATCGCGTATAATTCCTCTCTTTAATGTTTTAATCTGTATGATGTGATATAGTGGAGAATGTTCGTCGTTCGGTAAGTAACGCTCACGGGTCAATAGTGCACCTGGACTCTAAGCTCAAAACTTTATTGGAATTTTTTCGAATACCGTTTGCTCTCTTCTTTCTCTCTCTCTCTGATTTATCAGTAAATTCCCTTTTTTTAGAACTTAAGTACTTGAACAGCGAAGAATCTCTTAAATAAATAAAAAGTGAAGCATAAATGAAAATCAAAAACGTCAACGTTCAACAACCGCATTTAAAAAGCCGCTTATGTATCGGATCAATTACGGTTGTCTCATGCGTAAAATTGATTTTGATTTTTATAATTCATCAAATACCGCAATACGATTGTTGTTAGTTTGTTGGGTTTTTATTTTTTTAATTTCATTTTTTTTTTTTGTTTTCAATTTTCGCAATGATCGCAAAGCGGATTACCTTTTCTATGATCTTCACAAATGAATTGGTGGTAAATTAGGAAGACACCTCTCTGTATATGTTATGATATAATAGTTAAATAATTTATTTTTGCGGAATGCATTGCACATTGAGTAGCGTCGGAATTGTAACGTATTTACCACATGCTTCTTTCCTCAATACTTTATGACACTGAGTAGTTTTACGTTTTGCTTGGGAATGTAACGTATTTGGCATCTTAGCAATTCGCTGTTTAAGCAATTTGCATATACAAATCTTATAATGAACGTGGAGCAGATTTTTTCTTTTTCTATTGTTTTTTTTCTATATTTAATTTTTGTATCTGCCACTCAGAGTGAAAGGTCCCTACCCATGTGAACACGGTATCCACCAAAAAGAATTATAAATAGAGGATGGATGGAAAGAGGGAATAGTGTTGATGTACGTTCGTCTGGAAAAACGGGGAAACACCATTTGGTTAATATTTAATATTGGAAGTCACAGAAAGTGGCTCCCAGATATAGTAGAAGTAGAAGTATTCTTCATTTATTTCATTATTGCATGTACGTATATTTTTAAGATTATAATGAGCAAAGATAAAGTGAATGTTTTAGTTAAAAAGTACTTGAGTTTCAGATATAGATTTTTTGAGAGACTGTTCTGAACTTCAGGCAAATCAAAAGTGATTCTTGTAGAGTCGTTTCAAACTGAAAAACTTATTTAAAAGGTCATACTGACGGATGGACTCTTATCTGATTAAATCGATTCAAAGACTTGGGCAGAGCAACTGTAATTACAATTTAATAATAGCTTCATATACTTGTCATGGAATGACAACATTAATCCGTTTTTTTTCGAGGTGAACACAAAATTAATTTTCGCCTTAGGGAGAAAATCTTGAATATCCACTGCCTAATTTCCAAATATTAGTCAGCCTGGTTTAATGCATGCTTTTCATAAATACAATGGGACAACGCTATGAATAGTTTGTATGTATAAGTCAACTAAAACGTCGTCTTAACATTAACCACCCAAAGATGGGGAATGTTAAGTAAAGCATCCCGATGGTAACAATCATAAGTATTGCAGCAGATAAACTGCGTACATTCGTGATTAACTTGAGATTCTAACCGATTTAGACACGTTCGCCTACTCTTCTGAGTATGGGGTTTCCCACGTCGTTTACGTGCCATATCGTTTGATCTCAATTTTCTCCTCAATTGCCAAGGCGACCTGTTGTTTTTCTATCTATTCTTCTATCTGGCTTTCATCGGATCGTTTTCGCTCTTGTCTCTCCATCCGCCGCCGTGACCTCTGCTTGAGCTGCGTGGTTTTTTTCCATTCGTCCATTCGTTATAGCTACCGTTTCTTGCTTATTTGTCTGCTTCTATGTCCCTTTATATGTTTCTTCACCACTTTCATGCATGTCAATGGTCATATCCTCTACTCTCGCTCATATCCTCTCTCTTCTTTGCTATCGCTATGCAACTTTCCCATTTTCTTGTTCGCTTTTCGTTCACCTGACCATTCCTCGGTTTAGCAGTAAATTTTGCTAATCCTTTATCCGGTCTCTCTTGTTGTGTGCACATCTCAGTTCTTTTGTCTATACCTTAGTTCGCAATTTCTTCTTAGTTCGCGATTAAGTGCTTGCCCATTCTGTCTACAGTCTAACTGTTCACCAGACTCCGCTTGTTTATTGTTTCTTTCTGCTCCCCACCTTTCCGACCGCTCTCGTTGACTGATTAATTATCATCTAAACCATCTATATGAACGGAACGAAAGAGAGCATTTCCATAAAGCCTTACCTCGGTATTTAAATTGCTTGCGGTCATCGACAAATTAACAGACGGACAGATATTGCCAAATCCATTTAACATTTCATGCTTCATAGTCAGAACATATAGATATTTTGTGTGGTCTTTGTCAAGTGTTTTGAAGTGTTACAAATGTAAAGACCAAATAAGGGAATCGAGAGCTTTTAAGTCGTCGATGTAAGAATCTTAAACGCATACGTATGTGTAATGTATACATTTATGCTTGTAAGTACGTACTTGTATATCGGAAATGGAAAAGAGTTACACTGACTTTTATCCATTGTATTTGGTGACCTGGAGCTATTTTGAGTGCTTTTACCTGCACAAATTTGCCACCTTTTGCTATGCGAAGAGAAGTCAAGCAATACGTTTGTTAAGGAACATATAAATGTGCATACTTATGTTGTTTAGTAGTAGTAGCTGCAGCAAATTTGGCGGCCGTAATTCTGAGTAGGGGTGGTACGTATAGCTTGTCGAGGTTATTGTTGTCGTTGTTGTTGCATTACCGCAATTACCGGCCGCGTGTAACCAAGTATAAAGATTAAGATAAGCATTTTTTTACTCTCCAGTAAGAGTATGTATGTCCGTATGTACGTATATATATATATTCGTTTGTGTAAATATTTCTCACAAAAGTAAATTTTTTTTTTTCATAGCTTATTTGGGCATTTTGTCAGTAGAGACCGATTGAATGCGTAACGTCTATGGGACAAGAAACCTTGAATTTCCTTTTGAAAGCATTGATCCATCATTACCAGTTATTAGCACATTATTTTCTTGCAACCGATTAACTAATTATGATAAACTGGTACTGACTGATCGATATTTACAGATATTGATCGCTTTAAATACATATAATAATAAGTTTAATAACAGTTTGCAGCGTTGCATTTGCACGCCTTTTATTAAAGTGACAAATAATCAAATCCTACTAATCGTCGTATCCCGTATTCAATGCTTTTCTCAACTTAGTTTACAACGTCATTTTTCTGAATGTAGGGAAATTTAACTTTTTAAATGCAACAGTAAGAAAGAGAGAGAAGAGAGAAAGAGAGAGAGAGAGAGAGANGAGAGAGAGAGAGAGAGAGAGAGAGAGAGAAAGAGAGAGAGAAAGAGAGAGAGAAAGAGAGAGAGAAAGAGAGAGAGAAAGAGAGAGAGAGAGAGAGAGAGAGAGAGAGTGAATAAGAATGAGACGTACTATTACATTCCCTTCTCTCTGATCTGAAGGGTGATCGAATATTCCCTATAAACAAAAAAGAAGAGTTCGAGACTCTTTGTTGGTTGCTTACATTCCTGACATTGAATCTTACATATACATGAGCTATAGTGAGAGGTAATGTATATAGCAAGTTCAGCGCTGCCTTTTGTTGTCCTGTACTCGTACTCGTGTACAGTTCCTCAAAGGGAGCGTTGTAATATTTTGTGATAACGATTATATAAAAGTTTTTCATACTTTAGTTTCTCGAAAGTCTTCCTACTGATGATATCCTTTATCGATCCACCTGAAAGTGTCTTTTTAATTTTTCTAAGCAGTTGCTTATTTTTGTTTTTCTAGTGATGAAATTCTGAAAGCAAAGCTACAGTAACTTTCGGCCAGCCAGACACGTGTGTCGGATTTCTCTAAAGTATATTTAGCCAGAAGCGTTTGTATGCCCTTTCGTCCATGTCTTCTTGCGCGAACGAGTACAGCAAGCAAACGTGTAAATTGCTCTCCTAGTCTCAGAACTTCCAACTAGTCTCAGAACTTTTTTCCCCTTTAAGCCTGACACAATCAGTACAAAGCTTTTCTGATATTTCAATTGTCTTTTTAAAGGATGATTTGTTAAAATTTTCAAAATACGTTCCAGTTTCTGTAATGAGTTCATCCTATGATCCAGGTCTGTTTTCCCTGCAGTATCCTTAGGAGATTTGCAAACCGATAATGGTCACTGGGAGCCATTTTTGAAAAATACGGCGTTTTATTCAGCAATTCGAACTTCAATTCCTACAATATTCCTATTGTAAGCATCGATTTTGTGATACGGTGTCTCTTGTTCCACTCAAAAAGCGGCTTTCTCTTGCCCAATTTAGTGAATATATTCCCTTTTCCAACCTTTAGATATCAGCTATGTTCTGTAACTTCACCTTTCGCGAATATTTTTCTGGACTTTTTTGGATGTCATGTTCCCTAGGCCATGCTCTTCAATTCAGACTTTCTTCCTCTAAGGAGCATCGTAAGTAAATTTCGGTTCGTGTCCGCAGATTGTGCTTACAAGTGAATGCATAAAGTATGGACTAACTGTGAAACCATATTGGAAATTTCAAAATATTTGCTATGGTGTAAGCTAAAACCTTTAGGTGATGTGTGTGTATGTAGTAAGTGATTACCAGAAATGTATTAGTTTTACTATTCTCAGCTCCTTTACACGAACTGATAAAAACGTTAGTTTTTGCCTCTCATGCGTGCTTTCTGCTTAAAATATAAAAAGTTCGGACGGACACATGTAACGTTCAGAAGATTTTGAGATAAACTCACTCACTCATTGTTATCACAGTTAATTCAAAATCATTTTCTGTCTTGTTTTCTTTTTGATTTCTAATATTGGGCCAACAAGGACCTAAGGACTTTTCTAAGTTTGAACCCCGTTAAACTATTTGACGAACAACCTTCAGCATAATGATTCTCATGAAGAGTAAATCTTCACAAAGCAAACGTAACAATTTCCCACATTTTATAAGGAGTGAAGATGAAAAAATAAGTATTAGGATAATAGTACAGGACATGTAATAATCGACATTTCCCGACTATAACTTTTTAACATTTTGTAATTTTCAGTAAAAATCTCTTTAACTTATATTTCTTCGTTGTCTTATCCGGCTATATACTCAGCCATTTGCACGGACGCTCTATTTTCGATCTATATGCCCCGTCATACGACCGCTTACTACTCAGTCCGTATTAGTTTGCCTGTTCTTTTGATTGCCACCTAGTCTGTGCACTCGGTTACTAGTCCCTCCCTTTGTCCCGTTCTCGCCATTCCGTTTGTTCGCACTTATTCGCGTTTATATGTCCATCGTTTTATCCATCTGTGTGTCCCCCCACCCCCCACCCATCCTCCCTTTTGTCCTTGTCTTTCTCTGCCGGTTTATTTGTTTGTCCGTCTATCTGCAAATACACCTGCTCGGTCCACTATTTATCCACCTGTTTGCCTTCCTTGCAATCTAATGTTGAGCTTCAGACAATCAATCGTCAAATTTCGTTCTGAAACCCTGACTCCAAGCAAATAATCGCAGCACGAACTTACGAGTTTTCAAAGAAAGAAAGTTTCAAATTCTTATCGTCCGTAACTTGTATTCGTAAGCAACGATCGCTTCAGCATTCTATAGATCGATTTATGAGTGTCGGCTGAAACTTTGAAGCAAATTATATCTCAAGCTATTTGCAAGAGAAAATTCATCTTAATAGAGCGACGGTGACTTAAATAGTCATCCTAGAAAGGATATCATATTTTATTTGTTTTTGTCAAGAATATCCTCGGATGGATAAGATAATGCTAGAAAAGAGAAAAATATTTAAAAGAAAAACAAAACTAGTAGTTAATGCATTAAAACTTAATTAATATAAAAAATATGTTTTAAGCGAAGAAATCATGAAAAGCAGATTCAGGAACAATGAATTTCATAACATAAAATATAAATCAGTTATGATTTGTTGTGTACTTCCCAATGTAGTTTTTCAGTAGTAACGATCATGAATGCAGACTGCTTGGGGTCTAATCTGAGTTCGATACACCAAAAAATTCCTTTATTCGCTTTAACGCATGTTCGAATGTATGCATGTAGTCAAGTTGTGTCATAAAAGCAGCGATTCTTGTTAAGAAGTAGAAAAAGAAAAAAAAAAAAAAAAAAAAAAATGAAAAGAAAAGAAAAGCAAAAAACAAACGAACTCCAGCAGAATAAAAGGAAACATTAGACGCTCAAAAGTCGTATCGGGGTTACATGATTCAGGCATGCATGTGTTAGCTTGAATCAGTAAATCAACTAACAACCAAGTATCCAATAAGCCAACCATTAAGCTACCTAGCCAATGCGACGACGTTATTATATTAATATACCCTGTAATATCAGATCGGTAGAAGCTGGCTTCTGGAAATACTATTCATCTACTATCGGAATAAATTTACTTATGTACATTTTCTTTACATAATGATCTCATTTGAAAAGATGTCTTCTCTTGTCCTTTTTCACATCCATTGAACTTTAGGTTGCGTATAATTTATTATTTATTTATTTATTTCTTTCTTTTCATGTCAATACATTATTAATAAGCTTTTGCTTATTAAGCAGGAATTAAGCAACAAACGGTCTATCAAACTTATGATATTTAGAAGATTTTTGATATTTTTGTAAATATGAGTTAGTATCCTTGTCCGCTGTTGTGGTATTCGCTGTTGGTGTTTGTACTTCTATGTATGTATGCGCGCGCGCCCGTGTGTGTGTATGTGTGTGTGTGTGTGTGTGTGTGTGTGTGTGTGTGTTTGTGTGCGTTCTGGTGTTCCCAACGACATCAGCACATCTGGCATTCAGTAAGGCACCTCGACGACTTGATATGCTATAACCGTCGTTGTTGCTATTACTGCTGCATCACCAGCCAACCATTGTTGCTCACAATGAACATCTTTTACAAGTTGAATTCGCAGAATTTCAACTTCATTGGAATTGAGCTTAACTTTTGCTGTTATAATGTCGATGAGTATTTTCAACTCTTACATTTTCTCCATTTTCCAGTAATTGCAGACACACACAGACAATCTTCAACCTAAGTCTATGCTAAACAAGAAAGAATCTTTTTTCTTTTCTGTTTTCTTTTTATTTGCTTTTTCTTCATCATCTCCGTCTCGTTCATTTTCTTACTTTACTCTATCGCTCTCTCTATTCAAAGTTTTAGATGCAATACGTAGTTTATATATATACATATATATATATATATGTATATAAATATATATATATATGTATATAAATATATATTTATAGGCTTATATGTGTGTGCATTTGTATGTGCGTGTATTCTTTCGCGATAGTGCACCTACCTGGTTGTTGGTGGTTACTGTATGCGAAAATCAACGAAGCAGATCTGCAATGGGGGTTTCATTGCTGGCAATTGCGAACATTTTATTAGATCAACAAGCCTGATTGTGTTTTACATTTGTTGTATTATATTTTTCGTATACAAAACGCACAGTCTCTCTCTTCTACTTTTAAGTCAATATTTTCAAGACAAGAATATTTCGATATTGTTTAAGTCAATTTGTTGAAATGCAATTGCGTTGTACACATTTCCAAAATACTTTGTAATTTTTTTTTGTTTTTTTTTTTTTGCTTTTTTCTTTTTATATTTTCTTACTGATAATAATTTTAATAATAAAACAGAATAAAAAGCAAATAAGGATTCTACAGATAGACAATACTCGACCTTGTAAATCTCTACACTAATTTTCAATTCTTTCCTTTTTCTATATATGCTTAAGTTGAAATCGTCCTAAGCAACTTAAGTTGTTGAACATTTCCTTTCTTCTTTTCTTCTTTTCACTTATAACATGTTGTCAACGTTGTCTTTTGGAGGAAAGCTTCATGTTTTATATAAGCAAGGCATTTAGGTTCAATGAGAATTTAGTTTACGACCAACGAAAAATCTTTTTACAGGAAGGGATGCTTTACTCACCAACAGAGCAATAATATCGACGATGTAATGATAGAGCACTTGCTTAAATGATGGATTTGGAAGACATTAAGAATTTCTTCTTCGATTCCAAAGTTTAATTGGTACGATTGCTATGGCGAGGCTGAGTCATAGTTTTGATTTGGTTATTAAGATCTTAGTTAAATCGCAACAAATAGTTTTTCATAATAAGCCAATAATATATTTCGGCGATAGGCAAAGGTACATACGAAGAAGACATAGGGGACTCACTACGCGGTTCTAGGCTTCTTTGGCAATCAAAGAGAGCTGCTTCCTTATTCTATTAATATAAAGAAATCTCTTCAATACAAATTTGCTTCACTATTGATCGAAAATTGTCTTCTAACGAACCTGTGGGTCCTATTGTCGCCTTTACTTTATTCATTATTGTATATATTTATAGTCCTCTGGGTGGATTGATAGATGTATGGGTTAATGGCTAGACGATTGAGTACACATAGGAATTGAAAGACCGACGGATGAGACAATATATGTAAGAAAATATAGACGGCTAAGCAGATAGGCGAGAGAACGAATATAAGGACGGAAAAATAAACAGACCATGCGTATGAGTTGCTTAGCCTGACATTGCTAATATGTCCTTTCCTTTTTCTTTTCACGGTCAAGGGCGATATACATATATATATCGTATTATTTTTGAAAGTATGCTTCTAAGCATTCCAAAGGAATGCCGAAACTAGTATGCCCCCGTTGCACGGCTATAGGGAAACCGGAAAATGAAATGAGAAAGATTTCTTTACACTGGTGTTACATTTGCTTACGTAGTCCTCTAATCTTATATGCATTCATAAAGGTTTTCGTTCAATTACAATAATAGAGTTTGCGTTAACGTTGACCATCTTCAGAGAGAAAATACAAACATACAAACATCATTTATTTGCTGATGTGTCCAGAATTTGATTTTAATGCGATTGGTCTGCGTGTGCAAATGTGAACATACAGTAAGTCTTGTATTATAATAATAACACTAATTATTTTTCGATGACAATAACTGTACAAGTTGTATGTATTTCTGCTTGTGTTCCTGTGCAGCAGTTAAGAGTTGTAGTTGATTGCTCGTTACCGATAAGAATGAATGAAATAATTCAACTCATCGCTATAATTGGATATTATTCTAATGAAATTAAATTACCAATTGTTTCAAGTTAAGGTAAAATGTAATGCCCACACACACACACAGACACACTTGCACATCACATATACATTTATAATAAATAGTTATGTATGTACTTTTCTGGCAGCATACATGCAATTTAAAACAATAATACGTATTGTTCTCCATTCGGTATTGTTTAGTTTGTGGTTATGCGTGTCATTATATAGATATGCTAGTGTGAGAATATACGTAATTTTATTATTAATTAATTTAATTGCAATTTGCTGAATTTATTTATAATTGCTTTTCCTCATGTAAACGAAACGAAATTAGTTTGTATCGATTTTATTGCTTTTCTTGCATTTCCATTAGAACAAAACATAAATGCACACAAAAAAAAACCATAATAACAGTACCTCTCCTTACATTTATGTATACGAACTTACGTACACACATATACATATATACATATATATATATACAGATCTAATAGTTGTTTGCAAAAATTTTGATCAGCAACTTCTGCAGGTAAAAATGATAAAGAAATGGGAAATACCGGTGTACACAACGATTGAAGTCAATGGTGTTGACATTCCTCCACATAAAATAACAGTTTTCCATTTAATATTATTGATTTATTCGGCGCGTGCTGACGCCAATCATGGAGCGTTCAAAATTTTTCTTCTTCCAAATTCATTACAGTTGTTGTTAATTTGACGAAATCTGCTTCCGAATCCCACCAAACATGTTCAGAGGCTGGTGATGCTGCTTCAGCTGAATGAAAATGCTATTTTCTGCCATCCCCAGCGCACTCATCAGACATGGCGGCTTCTGATCACCGCTTGTTCGGATCGATGCAACATGACTTGGCTAGCACGCGGGTCTGCAAAGTCTAAGAAGTGCGAAAATGGGTCGATGGGTGGACCACTGTCAAACCAATATAAATTCTTTCGACATGATATCGCCATCTTGCCAAAAATATTGTAAAATGTTGTACAGAATATATATATAAATATATTATATATATATATATATATGTATATATATATATTATATATATATATTATTATTATATATATATAATAATATATATATAATAATATATATATATTATTATTATATATATATAATAATATAATATAATATATATATATATATATAATAATATATATATATATATATATATATATTATATATTGTGCCAATAATGCTTTTTTCAAGCGAAAAAGTGACAACTTTTTTGCAAACATCTAATACATATATATATATATTTATTAGCTCTATGTGTAAGAAGTGGGCTTGCAATCATCATTAAAAAAAAATAGTGTAAGCGTAAAATATATTCTTATGTTAATATATCGAATTTAGTTGGTATGCGTTAGAAATGTGCTTACAATGCAAAATCCTTGAAGATTAATCAAGTTTGGCGGCAATGCAACTGGCACAACAACACGCTACGAAACGTTCGACGTATGACATTATAACGCCGTTCACCCACTGTACTGTGTTAGCTCACCGTCCTATGTTTCTTTCGCGCGTCAGCTTTTCCTTTCTTTTTTGTGAATGTTGGCCTGTCCATTTAGTTTCATATGTCCATTCACCTGCCCTGTTAATCTATCTTTGTCTGCCTATTGTCATTTCTATGATAATTTGTTCGCCCACTAATCGAACGATGTGTCGACTATTTGTGAAATTATTAAAGTGAAATGCTGGATTCATGCAGCGAATAGTCTTCGCTTTATCAAAGTCTTAAACACTAAAATAGAAATCTAAAATCGTGGTTCGTTGACTATTCATACCCTATACAGCTTGCGGCACAGAGTATATTTCTTTTCTTTGAATTTATTTGACATCAAACAGGACTTAAGGCAGACCCCATCTTATTACTGATTGACTCAGAATAACTTTTTAAAGCACTTTTTGAATCCATTCAAGCTTGTCTGTCAGGGTGTCCGTTTAATGTATGTACGCGTTTTTATGCTCAGCCTACAGTTTACAATTTTGTCAAATATTTTAACAAAATTTGATACAAAGACAAAATCTATTGAAAATCTATTAAATCGGACAATATTTGCAACTCTTTCCCATATCGAGTTTTATATTTATAGGAAAAAGTCACAAATCAAAGTAAAAGATATTTCCAGAATTTCCAAAAGTAGCTGAGTAGTAGTATTTCGGCATATTAAACTGATTGTAAAAAAATCTGGATTGTGTGGATCCATTTTCTGAACACCCAATTGTTCCATTATGCGGTCAAAAAAGTCTTATTTTTAGCAGTTTATAATAAAAATGTATTGATAACTGTAGTTGGTCGATAGCACTAGTTTTTCATGTAGCAAATTTGGACCATTCAGATGAAATTTTTGGAAAACATTCCATATAAGAGATTTCATGAAATGTAGGGCTTCGCACGGAAACAACTTTGTATTTTATCACGAAAATCAATGAAAGGTTGTATTACGTGATGTAGTGTATAGTATTTACAGGTCGGCTTTGCCCTATTGTATTTCGTATGTTCAAACTTTCAAAACATGAGGTGCAAAATTTGAAATTCTGAATCCTTTCCTTGGCTATATTTAAGATGAACAAAGTCTCAAATATAAGAAAGATATTTGAAATGAAAGTTACGGATCCATGTGAACTACAAACTCATAAAAATTAACTTTGAAAAAGAATTGTAAGTTATAATAAGTTTTGTTTGGATAACTTACCGTCTGAATCGAACAGAAGTTTGGGATTTTATCTGTAATAGTTTTGTAAGTGAATTCATTTAAAGCAACATAAGCGGACGATAATTAATAAAGAACTCTAATGTGTAGATGTCTCCTGTGCGATTTGTTTGCTAGACGGACGTAAATTTTTTGCGTACTGAAATTTTTTGCATCTGAAAGTTTAGATTTATAAAAATAAACTCTGAAATGTGATTTGCGTGAATTTCAAGCGATCGCACAGTAAGTAATACTTGCACCGCACCTCCACGATGAACTGAATGCTTAATTAACTTGTATAGCAAATATCGACCGGAAATATAGTGAACACACTTTTTAAGTTTCATTTTGAAATTTACTTCTTGCCAACCTGATGATCATCAAAATGATTGCTTAATTTTGCAAATTTTATTCGATATTTGTGTTCATACAAATTATTTTTAAAATTTAACAGATACACCTAATTCTCCTTTTACACGATAGATACGTTCTCAAAAAATACGTGTAAAAAAATCCGTATTAATATTAAAAAGTTCTTGTTAGAGTTCACTTAATTTATTTCGTGGTTACACATTTTAAAAATCGTGTAAAAAGAGAATTGGGTGTAGCGGGCAAAAGGGGAGCAAAAGCTTAAAGAACCCGTCTTCTTGATAATATCATGAATAATGTAAAGCATACATTCGTACATAGTATATGTACACCTAATTCTCTTTTTACACGATAGATGCGTTCCCAAAAAAAACGTGTAAAAAGCAATTCGTGTAAAAAGAGAATTAGGTGTAAACAATATTAAAAAGTTCTTGTTAGAGTTCACTTAATTTATTTCGTGCTTACACATTTTAATTCATTACATATTTTATAAAAAATAACTTCTACTTTGGAAAAGAAATTTCCTGGAATATTAAAAATCGTGTTAAAACAAAATAATTCGTGTAAAAAAAGAATTTTTTTTTCTTTTCAACTCGTGTTAAATCAAATTCGTGTAAAAAGAGAATTAGGTGTATTCGAGTAAAAGCAAATTTTTGAAGAAAAGTTAGTCCTTGAGTTAGTACAAGGCGTTTCAGGCCGTTATTTCCTATGCCTACTCCGCATATTTTGGATTTTCTTTAGCAGATTTGTATGCGTATTTTAAAAATCGGAGCAAAGAAATATATTTTCTATTATTTACTTGTCAATTTTATCAACTGCCCAACTGTTTTTTTATCTTTCACTTTTCTGAGCAAAAAATAAGCGGTACAGTGAGCAAATGTATCGCGAGACTTGAACACATTCGATTAGAATTTTAGGGAATTGCAGGCTGGCTTCGGGGAGGTGGATCAATTCACTCAGAATCTTGAAGAATTCAAAAAGAAGATGAATAAATGGAGGAGTCCAAGAGCAATCAAGAAAATGTATACTTAGTTCATATGCTCGCTTGTATTGAAAACGCTACCCCATTAAAGACGTGTGGGTGTGTGTGTGAACCCGCGACCATTGCGTTCAAAGAAATTAATTCGGCGAACTGTCATTTCCTTAGGAATTCGGCAGAGAAAATTCTGAAAAAAACACAGCAACGTTTACCTTCGCTGGTAAACCTTGACTGCATGAACGAGCGATATATAATTTTCTTCATCGAATGAAATAAATTAAAAATTCTGATACAATGATTCTTTTTTTTATGGGGCACAGTGTACACGTACGTCCGCACGCATACCTAACACATTGTTATATAATTGCTGTACGAAAGGTTATCTGGTGGTAATTTCTGTCTGAAAAAATATGCAAAAAATTAATTTATTTAATTTAATAATTATTTGCCAAAAAAAAAAAAAAATACAAATTGAAGCCACAAGAGTGTTTATAGTGTATTTGCAGTCATTTAATTGGAAAATTTTTATTGTGCATTGTTGTGCACCCACCTTACGTGACTTTGCCGTAAAAGTGCTTGAAAATGCATATGCGATTTCGTGCAAATGTTCCATTTTGGAGTGCATTAGCAAACCAAAAAAAAAAAAAAAAAAAACATCTATCTGTACTGACTTCCGTTTGATGTTTACACATGACTATTACAATCTGTGGACCTAATTCATATAATAAGAATTTAATTATTGAAATGACTTTAATCGTATCCGTCTCACCTGCTTGCATGTATATAGAGTGTAGAGGGAGAAAATTTCATAGAAGCTTTTTTTTTTATCATATGTTTCAATTGTTTCCATATACATACTTCTGGGGCCATCAAATTGCAAATTAAAATAAATAAATCTGAGCGTATAGATCTAAAAAAAAAGAAAAGTCAGAATACCTAATAAGTGAGACGCATTAAAAGTTAAGATTTGTACTTTGATGAAAATAGATTTGTGGAACGCTATCTAAGCGAGTCATGACAGCGGAACACTCCTAAGAGAAGATTATTTGAATTTGATCCCTGAGTGCATAATAAGTGAGACGCATCAAAAGTTAAGATTTGCACTTTGATGAAAATGGGTCTGTGGAACACTATCTGAGTGAGTCATGAAAGCTGAACATTCCGAAGAGAAGATTATTTGAATTTGATCCCTGAGTGCATAATAAGTGAGACGCATTAAAAGTTAAGATTTGTAATGGGTCTGTGGAACACTATCTGAGTGAGTCATGAAAGAGGAACACTCCTAAGAGAAGATTATTTGCTTTTGATCCTTGGGTCAACTTTTGCTCCTTTTTTTAAATAAAGGTTTGAGTTTGTCATAGATCCGGGAACGATGAAAATTAGATAACTAACTGACCAGAGTAACAGTTGACTTCTATTTAAGCATATAATTACGAAAAGTGCGCATATAATGAAGCGCAATATCCCTCCTACTGAAGCTTTATAAAACTTGACTTGCGTGATCATAACCGCTAATTAAGTTCGGGTAGCAATTAGTTTCAAATCAACATTGACTATAGAGTTAAGAAATCTAAATCTCTCCACAATTATATGCACTTTGTGTATGCGAACACAGAGAACTTGTTTTTGCTATCTTTTGAGTACGAAATTATAGGTAATTTTCCGGAATTTATCTATGAAAGTCCAATTAATTTATTCAAACAACATTTTTGCATGCATTTTCGTACATTTTGTCGAGGTAATTAAAAAGCTTTCGAATAATTATGACAACGCAGTAGCCATTTTTCTTATAGAATGCCATTGACCGTTCCGTTGATGTATGCCTCCATTTCCTGTATGCTTTGACCATAGGTTAAAGGATTTCTTATTATCATTGTGCCGACTTCTTCGCTTCAGAGCATCAGACCGTGTCTGGCGTTATGAAGTGCTTGCAAACACTTGATTCTGCAGATTGTCTCGCCTTCACATAGGTTGTGTCATCTGCATGAATCGGCATACGAGCTACTTATGTTTCTTAGGTGATGCGCAGGGAAATTATACTAGCGGACCCGTGCAGAGGCCGAAAGAAATTAAATATCTAAGTAAATTAATATCCATGATATCTACAAGATCAGTAAACGAATTGTCAATTTAATGGTCGTTAATTAATAGCGTAAAGGTTATTCTCATTACTCTAGGAAAGCAGAACTTGTGCCCACCTCTAAACCAAAGGAAGTTTTCCCATTAAGGACGGTATGAAATACAATATATTTTGGCTCGTGTCTCTTTTATATGCCCCTCCGAAAGTCTATTGTCTAATCCATTCATCTGCTTGTCTGTCCCGCTGTGCGTCCAAGCTTCTACACTTCTAGTCGGCTACTTTTAGCTCTGCATTTCTCATTTGTTCATTCTTTCATTTGCTTGACTATTTACCCGCAATTTAATCCCCGCCCAAAAATATCGAACCATTTGTCGTTGCCCATTATTTGGACCATTGTGCCTCAGTGCTGATTGTTTTGCTATCTGTTCATGCATCTGTATGTAGGCTTCTATCTCTCCGCCGCTTGCCACCCCATTTTTTCTGCTTAGCTATTCGTCCGTCTTTCTATCTTTTCGCTTTATTATACGTCCGAAATGCTGGTTTGAATGCAAACCCGATAACTATGCGACCCTACATCGCACACTACCTTACCATGTACGCATCACAGATTCGTACGCAACCGTGATTCATGCAACGTCCATCCTTTTATGTATCCCCGATCTCGCTTATCACTTTCATCCTCTATATGTCTATGCCTCTGTCCCCGTCTTTGTTCAGCTTTGTGTTTGCTTATCTTCCCTTTGTTCGTTCTTTTTTTTAGCAATATTTGTCTGCATTTGCGTTGTTAAGCCCATCCCATTTTCTCTACTTCTATCTATCAAACTCTTCGTGTAAGCCCTGGGCGTCCAGCTGCATTTTCTCTGACTCTTCAAAATTTCCAAATTTAGAACTGGAAATTGAAACCTTGCACAAACATCTTGGTTCAATTTCGCTAATTACCGGCGTGAGAAGTGAAAACACAAAAGAAAACCATACTTTTGAAGATAGTTTCGCAATAACTTACGATGCTTACCGGATAGCAAAGTTATCTTGAATATAAACTTGAGTTATCTGAAAATTCATGTTGATTAGATGACATCGACGACAAACGGTAAATTGTTCATAACATTATGAGCCGACATTAATAACATTTTTTAAAGTTAAAATTAAAACAAGTTAAAAAAAAATCGATCGCTTTTCGGTCAATTAGGTCTGTCGTTGAAATTTGCTGAGATACAAAGATCAAATTCGATTTTTGATTCGGTTCGATAGAACTCTATGTGATCTTGCAGTGATATGACCCCTGATTTACTAGATGGACGTAGGCCCGTACATTATCTAATTTTCCCATTTAATATTCACATTTTCGCAGTTAAATAAATAAAGATTGAAATTTTTTTTAAAATTTGATTTATTTTTATTTTATATTTTAATACTTCGTCTATTTCTTTTTTCTTTAATAAAGATAAACTTAAATATTTTGTTTTGTGATTGCTTTTAAATTAAATGAATTTTTTTACAATAGTTTTTTTTTTATTATTTTTTAGGTTTTAACGTGTGACTACAATTATGTAATGTTTTTCTCTTATTTAGTTATAAACGATATTATAGGCTCTTTTTTCCTTTTCTGCAATGAGTGCAGTGTATTTTTCAATTACACTTTTTTTTTAATTACAATAAATAAATTTACAAATTTTAATAAACGATGACACTCGCATTCATTACAAACATTTTTATATTCAAGTGTATAAAAATTAAGTGCATATCTCTAGAATATACAGAATTTTATTATATCCACCATCAGAAAAATATATTTATACCGATGTCATGGTTAAAAAACTGTGCAAGATATTGTCGAACAAACAAATCATTATTCGCATTAATGGTCGCGACGATCTTTTATGCGTCATGAGTTGTACACCGCGTGATTCTGCGCACTACAAAAACTGTTGTGTTCGTTACGTGAAGAGAATCATAAAGGGGAAAGAAGCTCGGACGAGTAATTAAGTTGTGAATTATATTAAACTAGCAGTTAGCTCGCTGAATAGCATTAGGACAAAGCGAACGTTGTGATCATCATTGCGTATAAGTTACAGGCAGTTAATAGATGAAATTCTTATTGTATGGGTAGTATATATATGCATAAATTTAGAAATGTAAATACTTGACATGTAGGTGGGTGGGCAAGAAGACGATGGTGAAGATGTGTGTCAGGAAAAGAAGTCTCAAAATCGATTTGTAATCGGCTACGATGGATATAAAATTTTCTGTTTTAAACATCAATATGCACTTATCTGTGATAGTTAGGTAGAGGTGATCATAAATTTACAGTGGGTGTGATAGTCTCTTCTGAAGCAAAATATTTCTTTTTTCGTTTCACTTGGATTTTAAAAAAATTTTCCAAGTTTTCATTAGCTATATGTATATATATATAGTCCGAAGCCTTTAATATAACTCGTTGGTTCATACGTTTTCTAAATGAGTGACCTTGATGTTCAAGCTTGAAATTAGCTCGCTCAACTTTTAAATAAAGCTTTAACTGCGGATTAAAAAAGTCTTCACTTTCTAAATTTTCGAATAGCGCCTGTCTTTGCTTTAAAACGCTAAATGATTTAATCATTTTCAAGCTGCTAATATGCTATAATGTATCGTTTCAAATTATTTAACTTTAACTTTAAATGCCAGTTGAAATTGGTTTTCAGTTAACTATGACTTTAACGGCTGCACAAAGTTAAGCTTAAAGTTTTTCCAATTTAACCTTCAATTCAAAAGCGATGATGAATTTACTCAGCTTCCAGTTAAAGTACATTTAAAATTTTGCTGATAAGTTAGGTGAATTGTTGCCTGTTGGTACCTGTTATGTAAAGATAAGATTAACTGCCGATTAAAGTTACATGTCATTTAACAGCAAGTACCAGTTAAAATTGACCTTCGGTATATCGATTGTCAGTTAAAATTTATATTTAGTCTACATTTAAAGTTAAATTTTTTGTTTTTTTTTAGTGTGACTGTCAGAAAGATGAAAAGAGATAGAAATAGGGAGGTAAACTTGAATTTAAATTCCTGAATGTCTCCCTTATTAGCATACTATTAGATATAGTTTCACTTACAGTTTAGTATTAAGTCAGCTTAGCTTTAGTTTCATGGGCCAGTTAAGTCAAACCAAAGTTAATTCCTCGTTGAAATTATTTGTTAGTGCCAGTCAAAATTAACTTTCTGTTTACAGTCGGTGATGACTGTTAGTCCATTTGAACGTTACTGTTAACTGTCAGTTCATTTGAACAGTAAGGTTAAAATTAACGAAGTTAGTCAGCTAGAGCAGTTACCCTACAAAGTTGAAGTTAACAAGCATTTAACTTAAAAATTCAAAACTATCTTGCAATTAATTTCAACTTCCAGTCAAAGTTACGGTTAATATTCTCTTAACTTAACTGCAATGTTAGCGTTAAAATTAACCTTTAAAGTTTGAATGAATTCAGTTAATTTAGGCTTCAACTACCCTACCAACTTCATAACTTTGTTTAACACTTTGATGATGAGTAAAATGTAAATGACATCTCAAGAACCATGGTCTGGTAGTTTCGACGCTAATTAATTACAGTTGTAGCAGCAGAGGAAGTATTCAACTATCAAATCGCTGCTTAAGTGAAAATTAACCAAAAAATTTTTGTAAGAAAACTTACTTCAAACATACGCATTGAGGATTAATGCTTAAAACGAATTTCGAAATACGTAACTTCCAGGTAAAGGCACTGAAATGCCACCTTTTCAAAGCAGCTATTTCCTTATTGGTATGAGTAACCAATAGTCGCCGATTTAAGGAATTCCTTTAGCCAAGAATGTCGTCTTCTATGGAAAACTAACAGATATTTTACCTTTGCTTCAAAATTATTACATAGTCTTCACGACTACTGCATGTCGGATCTTCAAAGCTAGTATTTCGCAACTGGCAAAACAGCTGTTTTTGAAATTGATAAGAACAGCTGTTGTGCAAGTTTGTAATCAGCTGTTATTCATTTACATTTAGTAGAAATCGATTAAAGTGAAAATTCCCATAAATTGTATGGTTTTAGGCGAAAAATCATAATCTATAGGTAAACTGCACTCAAGCAGAGGTAAGCAACTGCCGGCTAAACTCAATTGCAATTGTGTTAAGTGAAAAGCAAAAAAAAGAAAACAAAAATATTTCGCTTCAAAGAAAATCACAATTATTTTTACCGTGAACTGTGTGCCCGTCGTGTGCTTGTGCATACAAGCTGTAGAGAGATTTACTGCGATTTGAGTTTCATTTCAATGATATTTATAGGCTGTCGTCGACTATTTGCATTTGAACTTTTGCAGAAATTCTCCTCTTCTTCTTGTGTTGTGAAACATATCTGAGCTTTGGCAACTGCAGTCGATGCACTTTCGTTTCTCTGTTTTGTTTGTTAAATAGTTGGACGTTTATATCGTTTTTAATGCCGACTGTTTTTTGTTTTGTGTTTGTATCTCTTCTTTTGTTTTTCTGAGTTTTGTACAAAATTAATAAAAGTAGGCGTGGTTGTGTCACATATACACATACATATACATTTATATATATATACTTCAGTACAGTACAGTTATTTACAATTCCTTTTTAGTCTAATTTATTTATTCAGTTTTTCTCTTTGTGTTTTAAATAAAATTTAACTAAAATATACATAAGTGTTGGTTTTTTCTTTTTTTTTTCTTTTTTTTTATTATTATTGTATTTACAGTAGATTTCAAATAAATTCATGGTTTTTTGATTTATGGCATTTTTTTTCTCGTTTTTCTTTTTCTGTTTTTTTTTTTAAATACATTTAGTAAACGTTTTGCAATAATGAAAACAATTTTTCCTTCTTTTTTTTCTTCACTTTTTTTTATAAATTCATATGCAAATGTATGCACACATATGCATCTATGTATGTACATAAATATTTTTTATATATATTTATATAAGAGAAATGAAAAAAAAAAAAATAATAAAATTAAATAAAATATATATTTAAAAAAAAATTGCACATGATTATGTGGAAAAGTTTGTGTTGCATATGAAATACCACCACATTGATGATAATAACTGAACGCAGTTAGGAACGCAGTTTGGATGTCGTCAATCCAATGAAAAGTCTATCAGGAAGATTTGATAAAAATGGTTTGCTCTGACAATTGTGTGTGATTTGTGTGAAACATTGTGTATGTTTCTGCGACTCAATTAAATAGATTATTATTTAAGTTATTACCACTCCATCACGTATAATCTGTGCGCCAAGTGCCCTATAAAACAGTAATAAAAACCGATATTATTCGTTTATTTTAATTGAGCTCATTTTTATCATATGTGCGAGTGGTATACACTCGCTCGCATATATTTATCTATAAATATCTATATGTATGTAAAAAAATTATACGAGCAAGTATGTCGAGAAAGAATTTTTATGACTTTTAATTTATTAAGTGATTGCTTGTACATACCATTGAGCCCAAACCTAAATGATAAGGCTGAGAGTGAGGAACAACAGCACCGCCCAATGAGCCAGCTGTTGAAAAACCACCTTGTAGACCGCTAGAGGCACTTAATGCTCCCATGCCGCCAGTATACCAACCGCCGTGCATATGCGCATGTGCCGGATGTAAACCACTGGAAAGATGGCCGTGTTGTGCTGGAAATATTTAAAAGCAATAACAACAATACATTAAAGATTGGAAAAAAAATTCCAATTTTTTTTTTTTTTTTTTTTTTTTTTTTTTTTTATATTTTTTTTGTAATTTTTATACGTTTTCTTTTTAACATTCATACAAATAGGTTTTAATAAAAATGCATATCTACGTATGTATATATTTATTGTGACTTTGGAATGCAAACTTACCCATTGAAGCGGTAAAACCGCCACCGAAACCTTTTGAAGGATCTAAAGGCTTAAAATCTCCCATACCTAGGTGACCACCCATTGGTAAGCAGCCGCCTCCAAGACCTTTTTTCTTTTTTGATTTTGAAGAGAGTTTACGGTTACGTGTCTGGATGCCTTCCTTCTTCATCGTCAGAGGCCGATTAACCTAAGTCAGCAAATAAATAAAACTACGTTCAATAATTGATAGTCACGACTAAGTAAATTATAATAAGTATATCAGTTAAGTCCTATATCAGAGATTTGAACAAAGATTGTTAAAGTGCCGCAAAGGGGCTTTTTACTAAAGTAATATTTGCTTATACTGAAAAGATTGCAATTTCGTTCACGGAATTTATCAAGATTGCTGTCGTTCTTTTGAAAAAAGTATGTTTATCAAGAGGTATATATACTAAGTCCAGATTGTGCTCACCGCTTGTACATTTTGCGAATTCTCTTGCTTTTAATTAATAACTCATTTGCAGTAACTAACGATATACGCGTCACCATGAGGATATTGGTGATGTATTCAGTAAATTTCTAATGGTAGGACGCGTCACTATTAGTTGAGTTAAGCGTTAAACGTTCTGCAGAACATTTTTATATTTAACCGACTTGGGATTCTAACACAAGTCATAAATGTTGCCTGTGCTGTCGATCTTGTCGAAGTTGTAAGATTGGGAAATATACGCCACATAAGTCGGGTTTTCTACTAAATGCTAATTTGTATGGGACATGCAGGGGAAATAATTGTATGAAGAATTAAACAAAGTAAGTATGTTTGACAATCATTACCGAGAGATGGCGGAGAAATTATATATGAATTTTCTATAGTCAGTTCAATCCCCATTCTCCCGTATGGTTGGGTGCCTATTCCTTTTCAGATTTAGTTCGTGATCCGATCGGCTTTCGATATATTCAACCGCCATCCATCTCTTTGTTGTTTTATTCTTTTGTCCGTCTACGTAAAACAAAACAGGGAGGGAATTATATTAAAAAACAACTTTCTGTCCTTCCACATCTTCTGCTATTTCTCGGTCTTTTTATCGCATTGTCTCCAAACGTGTTCATTTGGTTTTTCGACTGGCAACCCGATAGTCTTTTTTGCTGTTGCTATATCTTCTGGCCATCAGACTAATACTTTGTCTGTTTATTCCATGCAACTTTGTTCTATCTATCCAAAGGTCTTCCCAGCATGCCAGTTTGACCTTCAGTTCAGTTATCCATTAAATTACTCTTCTATATCTCTATGTTTCATCCATCCATTCGTGCTTGTTTTTGTGTTCGTCCACACGCCCTTCGTTTTCCATTTCTTGTTTTCTGTGTTTTTTCTTTAAACTACATGTTCCAACACTAGTTTGTTTGTGACCTTATTTCCACCCATCCATCATTCACCTGTTCTTCTACCTTTCCACCTTTCTACGCTCTAATCGCTTATCTAATCACGTTTCTCCGTGTCTTTTCTTCGTTTTTGTGTGTCTGTCCTTCTATTTGTACTGCCACTTTCTTGTCCCCATTCTTTCTGTCTGTCGTCCCATCTTCCAATAAAGAAATTGAGTTCCTCTTGGCAAATTTCTCGCCTGGCTGTTTTGAATGAGTTCTCAGATGTTTACAAAATTCGGATAGTTGTGCATAGAGATTAAAAAATAGAACAGAGATCTCACAAACATGGTTTCATCAAAATCTTACGAGCCTTCTACGTCGGAATCAAAATTTTGCCTACATATTTATTAAAGTTATTCTGAAAATTCGTTTCAGAAATGACTGAACGATCCTTTTCAAATAAAGTCAGTGTAAGTAAGTAAGTGTCAGACGCTGGCTTCCCATTGTTTAGCTCAAGGCCTTCGCCTCAAATGTCGTTATGAACAAACACTTTAGTAATTTCTTCAGTTTCCGCTTTATGAAAGTAAATAAAAAGACGTCCTAACCCCTGGAAGTACATGGCACTGTGGAAGTGTCAAAAACCGGGGCAAATTATATTTTATTCATGTTTTATGTTAGATTTTCTTAAGTCTCTGCAAAAGATGTAAGCAACTTAATAGACTTTCATGACTATAGAGTGGAAAAAAAAAGTGATACGTTATTATCTTATGTTAAATTACAAATATTTTGGTATATAATCAGAGATACGAGAAATGCATAAATGAGAGAGACATTGGAGAACTGTGATCTTGCTCTGATAATAATGGTTACGCAGCCATGTTTTGTTCGAAAATGGTCTGATGTTGCCCTCCACGTACTTACTTGCATATGCATTTGTTATACGTACTTATATATATATATAATATTTGCATGTGAAAACCCTTCACCCCTCATATTACTATGCACACAATACATTGTACACAGCGGTATATATGCACACACACACTCGTACATACACATATACATACACACATATACATATTTCATTTTCCTATATAAGCAATGTACACAAAAAAGGTAGCTTATCGCCAATGAAAAATCTAGTGGGTCTACTTTTTTACTTTTTTTTTTTTTTTCTTTTAAGTTTCTTTTTTTGTTACATTGTTAGAAATTGCGCTTCATTGCACTGCAATTACAATACGTATTAAGTTACCCTGAAACTGAAAGTACTGAGACTGTATGTCTGCTAAAAAAAAAAAAAATAAAAAATAAAAAAAAAAAAACAATGTTGCAAAATTCATAGTCGTGAACTCCGTTGTTGTGTTGTGTTCTATGGACAACATTAACAATAATATATGTATGTATTGTATAACTAACAGATTTAGTGGAGAAAAAGAAAAAAAAAAACAGAAGAGGAGATATTAATAGAAAGAGAAAGAGAAAACAAGAGTAACAAGTAAGAGAGAGATAGAAGGATAGTCTGAAAAATGTGAATCAAGATCACTTAAATGCTCAGTCAAATAGGGTACGATAAGCGTTCAGTTATGAATTAGTTGACAGAGCAATTGTTAAATTGCCGGAGAGAAAAAAAAAAAAAAAGAAGGAAAGCGGAAACCCTTAGCGTCGATGTCATAGTTTCTTTTTTCTCCTTTTTTTTTTTTTTTGGAAGTGTAGTAAAGCTGTTAATGCGTAAATTTAGGGCGAATTGCATTTACAACAAACTGTTCTCTATTCATTGTTACAATAATCCATTATAAAATCGGCAAAGAAAAACTATATCATTAATATCAAAGGCGGTAAATCTAAAGTACCTCTCCCTAGTATCTGGGTGAATAGGTGAATGAATTGATGCGTGTGCATTAAAAACGAAACTCAAAAACTTGTAATTTGTAACTGTTTTAGTAATTGATACTTTTGTTGGATATGTTTATTATTTTGAACGTTTAATGGATTTCAGGTATTGTTCGTGTAAGTGGTTATTATTGGATGAAAGAAGAATTTTTCAAAATTAAACTAAATACAAATTTTTCACTAATTCCAGCAAGCGAAACTATCGAACTAGTTTTACTGTAATTGAACAAATAAATTGTAGAACTAAAGGTAGGATGAACGCCAGCAACGAGGACGGTTTTATCGGTTCTATCTTTATTTTTTTAAAGTTAGATTAAATGGGTAGCTTAGCAGCTTTAATAAAGCGAAGTATTTTATTGATATTAAGTTTGCCAGGTATTTACAAGATGTCCATAGGGTCAGATGTTCTGAAAACTAATGTTCGATATTGAGAAAGGTATTAGCATTCAGAGAGTAAGGTTTTGTTCGCACTCTCAGATGGAGGGAGCAGATTTCTTAAGTATCCATTGATGTGTTAGGAGGGCATACCCAACTTAAAAATAGAAAACATATTAATGATGAAAAATGTTAGAAATCACGTAAAAAAGATGATTTTGAGCCACGATTTTGGAGCAGGACAGGGAGCTAATGCCTAGTATTGCACGAACGTACAAACTGAAACGAAGGTGGCTTAAACGAATCGAAATTTTACTTTTCATATGTTTGGCTTTTTGTTACCCTTCGCCGAGGTATGAGGAGTATATTCATTTTGTCGAAACGTTTGTAACACCTTGAAGGAAGCCTTAGAGACTCCATAAAGGATATAAATTCTTGATCAGCATCCAATTTTGAACAGATTTAAGTATATCCGTCCGTCCATCTGGCTGTCTGTCCGTCTGTGTAAAGTATGTTGTCAACATTTTGCTGGCCGCAAAAATGAAGCTATCGAAGCTATGGAAATCGGTCGAAGTACACGTCCATAGCGAGAAAAAGAATAAAAGATTGGTTCTTTATTATTGCCCACAAGCTACGCCACATAAGTTTTCAAAAATTTTACCGAACATGCCAAAGGTAATGCTGCAGTACCTCTATAAAAATGGAAAAAATCAGCCACACCTACTTAATTTTATAGTGAGTCACACACACAATTATTTTTGAAAAACTCTTATAGCGCACAGAAAAAAAGGTTCAACAACCTCATAAAGCATATATGTTCGTCTGCGCAACTGCACAGTATCTATGGTAAACATTCTCCCTCAGAAAAAATGAACCGGGCCCACCCAATATTATAGACTCTGAAAATGCGATTTTTCTCTTTTTTTTTTAGGATCACTTTGGTGGGTATGAAAGATTAGGTCATGACCGAATATAATTTTCTGATTTGATTCGTTTCAAAGTTTTAAAAATGGGTAAATGCTTTGAGAAATAATACGCTGTTCATGCGGAGGTTATTGCGAAAAAGATCTAGTTCTAAACATTTTTCTCACATTGTTAGAGAATTCAGAAAAATGGTGGGTTGAATTTTGTATTGCATGTCATCGTTTCCTTCTCTATATATATTTATATATATTCATATATAACATAGGGCCGACCAAGGACTCTACCAATAGTGGATAGAGGAGAAAGCGAGTGGGAAATACAAGTAATGGCAAATGTGCCTCCGCGTTTTTTGAAATGTACTTCGAAAACGAAAGCGTTTGAAATTTTACCCTTTTTACCACAAAGAGTATTTAGTTTTTCCCAAGAGAAATTTGCTTTGCTGCTCCCGTAAGAAATAGGAAACCTACTCATATGGCTGGGAGTCAATCAACTGAATCACATTTCCATAGTAGCTTTATTTTATTTATTTACTTTGCTTAACATGCTAGGGTTTGCCTAATGCTGCCAAACATTGCTAAATTTAAGCTTAAAAATCGAAGTTGAATGTTCAATTGTATTTTAAAGTCTTCCTTATACTCGATCTATTATTTATCCCTTGGATGTAAACTCTGACTATCTCACTTTAAAGTCAATAATGAATCAATATATTCCTGGCACATACGACAAGACAAGACAACATCGGATTCCCATAATCAGAGAAAATTTGAAATGAATATTTGTATCAAAATGCAAAATAGAAAAAAAGGGTGCTTGACTTGTACCCTCGTGGGCAAAAGAAGAGAAAATGATGATGATGCCCAAAAGATTTCGTGCCGTTATAGGGCCGAATAGAACGGTTTACTGGATAACCTGTTAACTGTCGATGCGATAGGGGGCTCTCAAGCACGACAACAACAGATTCGAAAGTCATCCTTCGAAGACAACTTGGTGAGACGTTGAGGGGAATTGAGCATGCCAAACTGACTTTCAAGAAGACGATGGCCTCTTTATTCTAGAAGAAAAATGGGACCGGGTATATTATCATGTTGGAGACATAGTTGACTAGTAAAGTGACTTTTAATTAAGAAAAGAGTTTTTTGCTAAAAAAACTCGCTTGATTTTAATACACGCACTTATCATTAAAATCGCATGCGTGAAAAAATCTTATGCTGACTTTTTTTTGGAATATTAGTGTCGTCAGTGATCCGCCGGCATTTTTAATCTTGATATAGACAAGTCGTTAAGTTTCATCCTTTAATCTTTATAGTTTTTGGAATGCTAACAATAGCAAGAAGGAGGGGAAGATATAAGCACACTTGACGAAGTCATCAACTAACGGTGATTAAAAATGTTTAAATATTTTAAGCAAATGCTTGAATGTTTGTGATCTGACAGCTTAATGCATTTGTTAATGTAATGTCTATGAAAACGGTTGCATTAAAAAAAAAAAAGAAGGAAATTAAAAGGTCACTTGCATATAACCAAATATATGAAAAGTATTCAGATATAATGCGAACTGAAAGCATTTCGTGTTCGTAACTAAAGGCTCCTATGTAAATGAAGATATTTCATATATACATCAAAATGCTTTATATGCATATATATATATATATGGACGAAGTTTAATGTACATATATATTTGGGCATGAAGCACTTTCGTACATATGAGGCATTTTTATATCTATGAAAAAATTTCATTTCCCATATCTATGAAATAATTCCTTATATATAAAGCATTCTCATGCAGATCACAGATTTTCATGTATATATGAAGGTTTTATATGAAGGGTTTATATGAAGGGTTTTTTCTCGTTACACGTCTAGTAATACGAAGATGTCGGATCCAGGGAATTTTTTTTTTTTTAAATATTTTATATAAAGGGATGTTCCCACTTGATCAACAATTTCATTACATCAATAAAGGTTCAAGTCTATGTATTTCATTTTTAAAGGGAAATAATGAATTTCTTAAGTTGTGTGTGATTTTTCGTTGATTCCAATGAATATTTTGTGCTACACTCTTGCTTAGTTTATAGTTTTGTAAAAATATTGGCAAGTATTTTAAATATATTTGTTATTTACGTTCATGTTACGTGTAAGTTTATTTTGGGCCTACTTTCTGGTTGACATCTTATCAAGATGGGCTACTGTTCAAATAAAATTATTGCACTGACTAAAGAATCAAAATGTTATATAAAATGCATAAATTTATGCATTTGCCGTAGAGAGTGATTGCAGTGAATGTCTATCGCGGGTATGTTGTACATAAAATGAGGACTAAATGATTTAGCAAAACTTACACATGTCGTGCGAGTTGACTTTTATATCAAAGCAATAAAGTTGGTTGGTCTCTATATATATATATATTGGTTTTTGTATAGAAAGAAAAACGTAAAGGTAAAGTAAAATCTTGTATGCCTTATGTCTCCACTTTATACATATAGAAATGGGTAAAGCTTTTGGAATTTTTAAGCTGCACCTTATACTTATACTTGAGATCTTTCGATTTCTCTCTTTTTGTTTTAATACATTTTTTTCCTACTTTTCGCATTTTCACTTCACTAGTATGGCTTCTTTTGAAAGTTTACTATGTAAACCTCTTCGCTAACTTAGTATCATTTTCTAATGAGATGTAAAAAGTAAAGAAAACTTTACACACCTTTCATACAAGTTGAACAAACTTTATTTTTCCAAAAATTGCTAGCGAGTAGATCGGGCTCTCGCTCATAAGTTTAATTAATATCTAAAGTAACTAAATATGTTATAATTTTTGATTAGTTTAGAGACTTTTAGCTGCTGCTGGTTGGTCTCTGAGCAGATACAGTCCTCTATTCTGATGAACTAATAGACTCATGAATATGTTGTAATGGCTACGTCGCTTTCGAATCTCGTTTTTGTCTCGAATGTATATACATATATATACATATACATGTACATGTAAATATACATAATTAATAGTCTGGACGAAGTCTCTTTTTAAGCATGACAAAAGCAATTGCAAATTTAATATACCATCGCTTCGTGTAGGTAGCAAATAATTTAAACGTACATCGCACATGCAGAATATATATATATTTAGATTGATTTTGAAGTGTGATACGTAGATACAAATGCGTCCTCACACAGACACAGACAAGCATTTACGCTGTATTTAGTTGAGGAATAAGCCACCCAAAGAGCCGGCAGCAATATGGTGCAGTATATCATTTATGTTAGTTCATCTGATAAAATAGCCAACGAATGTTATTTTATTGCCATTTCAACAGTCAATTAAATAGATTCATTAAAAACAAATGCTTGCAAAAGCAATACCAAGAATATGAGTATAACAGAAATTTGAAAGCACTTTGTCGAAGGATTTTCAAATGTTTTTATTTCCCACTTTTATCGAATAACTGAGATTAAGATCTCTAAGGATAGAATGCGGATATTTGCTTCAAAAACTTGATATCACTTGATACTTTATGGCAGACGGAAAGTACCTTCTCCCTAGACTCAAATTGCCTTTTGCAGAAAATCAGGGCTAAAACAAATGTCTCTAAAGATTTTTCATGTGTAGCTATCTATAAAGGCCTAAGTACACCGAGTCCGGTGGTAAATGGAATGACGTATTAGGTTACCCATATCTAGCTATTTTATGACGGCATTCCTTTTCGTCGGACCGCTGAGTAGCACCTCACCTCCACAATCAGGCACCTCAAGCACTCTGGTGAATTTGGATGCACCAACACGGGCTGAAAGTCATCGAAACTTCATTCTCAAAAGTCAAACGCAAACAAAAGCCACTCAGATTTATACGACACCCTTGGCATTAAAATATCTCTGCCAAGATTTTCTAGAGTCAAAAATATCAACGCAACAGACCCCCCGCTATAATGCTCTTTTTGTGGTCGAAAAGCTTCCCTAATAGTAAGTCAATGCAGAAATGACGACCTTTTAGGATAGAGGGTTTCAGCTTGTTTATGGCCACACCGTTGCCAAGAAACAGGGGTAAAATCGATGAGGGCCAAGGGTTCTTAAAAATTCATTAAACTCTTTTCTTCTTTTCATCGTGTGCAACCCAATCTTTAACAGAATCGATAAATAGATGGACGAATGTTTAAGAAAAGCTTAATTGATACAAAATTTAGAGGAAAAATATATGTCTGAGAGATCTCTTCTAAGGATTATCGGCCTTGAGTGATTTCTCATGAAATTCCCGATCTTCCAGGGCTGAAGAGTTGAATCTAGGCCTAGACCAATAAATAAAGGACTAGGGTTGCTTAAGCTTAGTAAAGTGTAGGATGAGTTTTAAGAGGTTTTCCTAAAATAAAGTTGCGTGATCGAGTGAAGAAGAAGAATCAAATACAGGCTGCTCAAGCTTCCACTTGCGAAAAGGAAATTTTCAAATCTATTCCAATCTATCTAAGCAGGCTTTCTCTCTAGTGCAGGCGCCGGACAACACATCAACTATTTTATAATTTTAAGTGATCCTCTTGAGTTTCGAAAGAATAAGATAAGTGAAAGTGTACCATAAGAATTAGGGTTAAGTGGCTGCTTACCCTGAAATTTTAGAAACAACGTGAACTTATCCAACGATTTTGTACATTATTGTAATTCCCACGTTTTAGTTCATTTTGATACGCGACCAAAAATAGGTTGCCGATGCCTGCTCCAATCTCATTTAGCTGACTCAGGGCTACTTGAAGAAAGTTGGAGCTGCCACAAAAGAAAACCGCTGCTACCTTCGTATTTTTCGGGCGGGTAGGTTGTGCATGTATATATATTGGACGTTTTAGGTCTTCGTTTGGTTTGCTTACATGTACAAGGAAGAAATTTGTTTTTTTTTTTCAAAATTCTCTGCGTGTAGGAAAAGTCGCCAGGTTGATAAGTAAGTAAGTAGTTTGTCTGCTTCTTAGGGTATTACAAAAGCTTCGAAAAGTGTTTGGGTATTTGTAGGTAACTTTCAACTTGCAGCGTGTAGCATTAAAGTGCTGCTGTTATTAAAATTAAAAACAAGCTTCCTAAGTATATATGCCTTTGGTGGCGAATATCTTGAGACGTATATTATTTTCTTTCTCTCTCTATTTACGGTTTAAAACAATGACTTTTTTTCTAGTCGCGAATGAAAAGTAAAGTCGCACTGCGGTTTTTCTTCCTAATATTTCTTTTTCTCTAAAAGAAGTTATTTTTTTTAATAAATTTCTAATGTGTTGCGAGAAAAACTTTTTCTCTCACTAAAAGTAACAACCTCGAGCCTCGAGGTAGATAGAAAGCATAATAAAACTTTTGATCTAATTTTGTTTGCAGGCCTTGGTCCTATTTTTTTCATTTTGTCTTCTTATCTAATTCGCAATAAATAAAGATTTTTCATCACAAATTTCAAAAAAAAAAAAAAAAAAAATGTAGAAAATTTTTACACAATGCCCAGTAGCTGCTTCTTGACCCCCCTTGCTTAAAAAGTCTAAAAATTATAATTCGCATCAAAAGTACAAATAATGTTATCGCTTTCGCACAGCCACCCATTGCGATTGATGATAGTGATGGTGTCATTAAAGCGGCAGCTTATCTTATATAACATACAGCGCCAGATAGGGCAAATTTCGGTGGAAGTACTCTCTCTCTCACTCTCTCTCTCCCTCTGTCCACACTTAGCTTATTGCTGTTCCTCACGAAATAACAAAATAAAACAAAATAATGTTGTTGACGCTGTGTGACTTTTTGTTTCTGATAAGCATTAAATTTGATTTAACTGATGATCCGATGCCTGCACACTTATATTGGGCTCAGTGGTAATCGTTCAGTGTTTTTATAATTAACCTGGGTGGGGGGAAAAGAGGGCGAAAAGTTTAAGCGCGGGGGCGAAGAGGAAAGAAACAAAAAAAAAATAAAAATAAAAGAAAGCCAAGTGAACAAGAGCTAAGGAGGATGGTAAGAAGACCGCGTGCGCGCACATTTGATTTCCTTTTCCTTTAGTTTACACACACGTAGTACATAAGTCATTTATTTTGTATTTATGCATTACGTTCGCATGGGTGCAAGAAGCTTTTTTTGGGGGTGGATTGGTTCGACGGGATTTTGCGATAAACTGAAATGAATCCCTTATAAAAGAACGGCAATAGAAGGAAATAGCACGTGGTAAATGGTGTGTGAAATCGGTTAAGCATACACACACTCACACTCACCCACACACATTAAGCACATTCATGTTTGATGTGATGGTTCGGCGCATTGTAATGTTTGCGTTCGAAATGCGATTTGCGAATGCGATAAGCTCGTGATATCATTAAACTATCATCAGTGAATGAATGAATGAATGAGCGAGCGGTTGTGCATGGTTGTGCTTGAGATTAATGCATTGAGAAGTGAACATTATGTTGCAGGATTACCATTAACATGATAATGTATCCGATATTAGATAAATATTTAAACGGAAGTTATTAACATTAAAACGCCTACGTGAGCTCGGTAATCGAGCAACTATACATGTGTGTATATATATATATATATATGTGTGTGAAGGCAAACTTAGGTTTGGCAAACTTGCACTCTTTCTCTTTCTCTTTCTCTTTCTGTTTCTGTTTCTGTTTTCTTTTTTTTCTCATTTAATTTCATTTCAAGTTAACGCTAACACTTACATTATGTAACTTATAGTAGAGGCCACAGGCATTACATACTGGTTCACCACTCGCATTACGCCGCCAAAGGGTTGTAGTTGTGGTTTTGCAGTTTGCACACGAAGTCCCCGCTCTTTTGGCGGCACTTTGTAATGACTGCAGGGTCTGTAAAGATAGTTAAGCGTAAAAAAAAAACAAAAATAAGAAAAAAGGAAATGCATCAAATTTTTGTGGAAAATTACATGTTTTTGGAAAACAAAAAAAAAAAAAAGAAAAAAAAAAACTTTCCAAAAACTAATTTATTTTGACTGACTTTCAGTCATTCAAGCATGAGATACGGTTTTCTTTTCTTTTTTCTTTTAAGTACTTTAGTATCCACTTAGATACTTAGATAACCAAACAAACAAATAAACAAAAAAACAAAAAAACAGAAAAAAAAAAAGAGAGGAACGGATAACGTAACATATTTAAAAGATACTTTCGTATATATAGTTAATCCGTAGTTTAACGAAACATACAAAATACAAGAACGAACAGTAATGACGTTTTGTAAAACAACGTCTTAGCCTTGTTTTGCTGAATTGTCATGTTAACAACTTAATTTATTTACGTTAGGCATGTGTCGTGTTATTGCAAAGAATCACAAAACCAATAACAAAAATGCAAGGAAACAAGCTAAACCTGAAGACATGAAAAATTTTAAAAATGTGTAACCATGAGAGTATCCACACTTGTATATATATATATATATATATATATAGCGAGATATATATGTCCGTACATACAATCACGTTGCCCTTTGTCCGATATGAGGCGAAGTATCGATGTTTCTGATTTAAATTGGATGGGTTTCCCTATCTTCACTTTTTTTTTTTGTCTGTTGCTTTTTTCTTCCTTTCGAATCTACCCACATCTTTATTTCGCTATAGAACTGTGTGTGTGTGTGTGTGTGTACACGTTCTACGTATGTTGTATGCGTCGTTGTTTGTTTATGTAATACCTTTAATTTTTGGCTTTTTTTAGGTTTCCTTCGATTTTTTCATATATTTTTTTTTTACTTTTTTGCTTTACTTTTTACTCTTAGTGCGTAGCCACCACTTAATTACTACGATGCTACCAAATGCATGATATGCATATAAATCGAAGAAGCTTTAAGTATATCTTTTTTTCTTACTTTCAAAAAAAAAAATTTGTGATACATTGAAGAGCGTATTTGTTTGCGTTGATGCGAAGGCCACATATGTTTTAGCTTAGCTTTGACAGATCAATGGTGAACCCCTGAATGTCAATCTACAGCTTTTGCTTATACGTTTTTTTTCCCCGTTTGGTTTCTTGTGAGAATCTTTTGATTATTTGGCTTGTTTAGGATGTTTTTAACAAAAGAGGAAAAAAAAAAAATTATTTAACATCTTCAACAATTTATATAAAAACCGATATATTTCTTAACTCTCAGTTAAGAGTAGACTACAATCGTATATAGTATGAACTGCAAGCTTATCAATAGTTTCAGATATCACTGTGTGTTTTGATTAAATCACTTATTGTACCTTCTCTCTATCAGAGAGAGTATAGCAATTTTTCATTTCCCCTTTAAAAGTTACACAAATTTAGGTAGAACTTCAGTTAAACATTCATTTAATTGCTTATCTTTTTGTTCAAATCAAATTCTTATGTTCACAAATGTTATCTTGAAGGTCACCAGGTTGAAATTGAAAAACCATTAGTAAAAATTAATTTTTTGGGCAAAATATTCGTGAATTAAATAAAAAGAAGAAGAAGAAGAAATTAAAAACTTTGGAACTTCTACACTATCGTGAGCACACGTTAATCACGGAAAGCTCGAAAGTGCATTTTCGACATTCATTACTTTTTTTATTGTTGTTTGATTTGTAGAAATCTGTTATCAAACACTTTCACAATCTAATGGTGATGCTGCACCGTCATCTCTCAATCGGTCTTGGCTTCAAAATCCAGTTCAGCCTATCAAAGAACTTTCAAATAGTTTGGCAGTTGATGAAACAACTGTTTCTAAACGTTTACATGCAATGGGAGAGACACAAAAGGGCGGAAAGTGATTACCATACGAATTGACTGAAAATGCCATTCCGTCAAGAATACAATGATGGAGCTGGAATGAGAAATTCTATCGCACTCAGTATCTACCCAGCGTACATAGCGTCTTCTGGTTACCACCACTTGTTCAACTCGATGCAGTACATGGCTTGACTGACACGCAATCCACAAAGCTGAAGAAGTGCGAAAATGGATCGCCATATCAAAGCCATATCGTTCTTTCGAAAGATGGAAAAAAGTTGTACTAATTTTTCCTAATAAATGCTTTTTTCAAGCGAAAGAATGGACAAAATAAGTGCAAGCATCTATTATGTAAGGGAATGTTTTATCTTCTGAATAAATAAGATAACAATAGTTGGTTGTGGTCAATTTCTTGCCGCGCCCATGCCTATGCTTATGAACGCGATTCTTAACATAACCTATTAAAAATCTTTCTCCATATATATGCTTAACCCATTTCATCTATCCGCAAGTACGTAAACTAAGCCAGATATGATATTTTTTGTGGGGACGTAATGCCGTTCACTGCTTAAAATGTGTATAAATTCTTGGAAAACGCAATATTTTTAAGACAACTTAGTCGTAACGGTCTGTCTAAAGTTCTGCAATATTAAGTTCGTAAGTTAGATACACATTTACTTTTAGATACCTTCCAGATTGCGCATAAAAATATGGACAGACTGCGCAAGTCTAACTCTGATCACACATACAATTAAAGCCATTTAAAAATTTAGAATTGGAATAATTGCCATCAATATACTGGGATGTCCGTAATTACTTGATGAATATGAAAATATTGTCATTAAACTTTTTTCCTAAAAAAATGCCCGAGTTTAGAGACACTTGAGAGACTCGAAATCAACCGTAATTAATATATCCTCGATCGATTCGAATATTACCTTCGAAGTGTGGTTAAAATGGTTGCCTAAGCAGCATTTTTGGCACGTTTAACAGAGCAAATTATAAGCATTTAAGGATCAATTGAACTCTGTATTGGAGCTAACATTAGTTAGTCGCGAATATTTAGTCCTTCAAGCGTTTTTCAGTAAACGAAGTGATGAGATTATGCAGGGGTATCTGAATGAACTTAGTAAGGAACGTCTTAAAGAAGGATATTTGAGTAATGTTTTGAGACATTGCGATGGTTTGTCAGCTGGTTTGACTTTGAAAATCTTGGCTACATAGCGTCGAGGTCCCTTGCTTCTTATTTCATGGACAAAGGCAAAGGAATCTCGTAATTGTTCTTCAACGATTTCATAAATGAATTGAAAATTAGCTAAAAAATGCATGCATTTTACAGGAAAATGTACTGGGGGAATACGTGTGCCTTCTCTGATTAATACTTTTCAACGAACTTATGTAATACAGCAAACGAAGATAACCTAAGAGCACTTACATGAATCTTAATAGAATTCTAACAATTAACGGCACAATACTTTTTAGGGTAACCAATATTACCTTCAAAGTGCAGCAGATCGGTAAAACTTACTCCTCCTCAGTTGTAATATTTGCTGGCAGGCGTCATTTGCTATGCTTCAGATATAAACCTGTTTGAATGAGATGTGAAATGGGACTTAAGAGAGCCCTGAAAGAAGCGATGCTCTTTACGCTGATCGCTATTATCTTCAGTACTCAGGCAGGTCAACCAGTCTTAATGTTTCCCAATTTTTTATCGACTGGCATCAAGTTGTGTACTTTAACAATTAATATCTAAGGTAATCCAAATAGATCCGTCCTAATACTATTTCAAATGTAGGCTTGAAACTTTTTAGACGAACTGACATTGTGTTCAGTACTTTCCAAACTTGTCCCATTTTTTTCATGCATAGGTATCAAGTGCCGAACTTCAAATAGTTGCGAGTAGAAATCGGCCCTAATGGGAAATACTGGTATGTTGGAAGATATTCAGAAATGATTTTAGAAATAAAGCTCTCAAGCTGTTAGAAGATCAATGTAACAAATTTCTCTAAAAGCTAAGCTTTCGGACCCCAGCCTTTGGCGTAAAGAGAATAAAAATTGTCCTCTAAAATAGCGAGGGCGTTGAAAACATAAGAGAATGATTTATATTTTATAGAATTGCGCTGAATTTACGCTCAACTTGTTGTTTGTGCTTTAGGGATTTTCAGTGATTATGCACGTCTCTGAGTACAGCAGATGCGACTTAAAAAATTCACAGTATGCATACAAACGAATACTTGAGTTCGTATGTAAATGCATAGTGCATATATACACGCATGCAAATGTATCGCATTGTTGGACATTTCGTGGAAATCCTTAAAAACGTTGGTAAAGTTTTTTTTTTTTCGTCTTTTTCGTTTGTAGTTTCAGCAGCTATGGAGGTGATGCATGGCTGTTTGTTGGAGTTTTGTAAAAATTGTCGTTTTAATGAGTTGATGCTGCTGTTAACCAGATGACTGGCTGCCTGCTTAGCCAACCATCTTACCAACCAGCCAGGCTTAACGTTTCAGTGAATTTTACTTTTGAAACATTTTGAGCTCAGAAAAAAGAAAAAGCAGAAAAACCAAGAAGATCCCACAATTGACAGTTGTTGTTGTTGTTGTTATTGTTGTTGTTGGCAGAGAGTTACTGTGTGTTTCGTTCGACAATCAATAAAATGATCCTAATACAGGAGGATACGAATTATGTTCACGTGTGTGATTGTCTATATGCATATGTATTTTGTTTTTGTGTATGTGTGCGTTTCGCAAAGAAAAAAAATTTATATGCAAATGACTTTAACAAAAAGTTTAGGTGATTAATTCTGTTAGTTCCCAAGTTTTTTACCCTTCTCCTTCGTCTTCTTCTTGTCGTCTTTTTTCCTTCTTTTTGTGCTTTTTGAAAACGTATCACACAAATTAAATTTTATTAAGAAAAATCATAAGCAACTGTCATAGCGATATATCACTGTCACTGTGGTGGATATGACAAAATATCAAATATTGACAATTGATTAATTGAAATGCACACACAATATAATTTAAAAACGAAACATGTTGATCATCAAACATTCATTTTCGTACGTAATTTATATAACAGTCTTTTTCGCTCTTTTTTTTTTTTTTTACGATTCACCTAAACCTGTAGATAAATATAAATAATGCAAGAGGGTTGCCTTCGAAGATGACATTTTCTTGGCAATCGATTGGAATGCGCGGAATAGGTTACATTTTTAATGGTGATACCTTAACGTACATATATATTTATACGAAGATATACAGTTAAACACATATTTTAAAACACCGTATTAGGAGGTGTGTTACTTTTGTCAACTTATGCAATAGCTAATAGCCTTTGAGTGACAGACAAAGTCCTTATCAGTCTAAATAGCATAATACTTTTAAATATATGGGTTTTGATCGCGAGATGGGGTATGTTTGCTGAATCCACGATACCGACACCGGGACTTTCTTTATCGTTTATACTAATATTAGTTTATCCACATCTGTTCCTCTATTCACTCGGTGAAAATGAGACCGCAATTTTGAAAATTTACTTACTATCTAACTCTTAACTACTTTTCTTACAAAGTTTTTTGCCGCCATATATACGTTTTTTAACCAAAAGTACTGAACTGCTTATATACAACTCTCTAAGCCTTTCTTATCTTAATCTTACCGTTATGCTAATGCGAATGCGATTCGGATTTCTAATGTCTACAACGTTAGCCATCGTATATGTTCAGGTGTGTCCTATGTTAGTCATCGTATATGTTCAGGTGTGTCCTATGTACTCGTCCTCGTTGCTATAAAATCTCATCGAAAACTTGATTGGGTTGTTCTCGCGAAGCCGTTTCTCTTCTGTTATGCACAAGCGGGGGCGCTCAGCTGACGCGCAGTCTTCTTATGTCCAACTTTTTAGTAAATGTGTGACGGACAACACTTTTTAAAATTGCTGCCACAGTGCATATTGCAGTCGTGGTTAATTCAATCATTTCTAGTATGGGTATATGTAGTGGTCGTGTTCCTATGTCCATCTTGAAAGCCGGTCTGTGCGCGTTTTATTGAACAAACAAAGCAAAGGAGTAGACTTCCAGAGCTTAGAGTTACGTTCAGTTTTTTTATTGATTAGACTGAAGCCCTTTTAATGAAAATATCAGAAAGTGCTGAGCAACTTTTTACTGAGATTATTCGCTTTTGACGGCTGCCTATCAAATATTGTACTAAACGACGATGGGGATTACCTTTCTCCCTGAGGCGTCGTCAATCAACCTCTCGATTGCCGATGGTTGTAGGCAACCCGTCTGATTAAGACTCATGTCAAGTGCAGACGTTAAACACCCACAGATATCTGTACTAAACGACGTAGCGTAAGTCTTCGAAATTCAATCTTAAACTTTAAATAGTTGGTAATTTCGTCCGTAGTAATTTTCAAATAGCAGTTACAAACGGCCACAATGCTTTACATAATAATTCTTCAGTCTTTGTATGAAAAAAACTGACTCATATGTTATATCAAAGTTATGGCAAAAATTGCTTCCTTATGCCTCCTTAGCCCATTACGTTTATTTTCTTACTGTAACTTTCTCATGCAGGGATAACACTTTGCTGTACGCCGCAGTTTTTCGTGAGCAGTTATGGTTATGGTTACCGGGAAGAGTGTTTACGCCTACATAGTAGGTTATGTTTACATTTCAATTTCAGATATGATTCCGCAACACTTTACATTTAAATTTGCTTCTCCATGTTCTTAAAGAAACGCATTTCCTTTTAATTTTGCAAATGCATTCATTAAAACGTGACACAACTCAAGCAAAGGAACGGCTATTACAAAGAATCTTTTTAAACGAAATTTAAGAAATTTTTAAATCCTTTCTCTACTTGTTCTTGTTGTTGCTAGGACACATGTTTGAAAATGTTTAAATATTTTAAAAATTCCTAAAGTCAATATAAAAGCCTGCGGTTTTATTTTTTTCTTTTTCTAATTTTGCAAACAATATCGCCGCCTTGAGCCGTCGGCATTTTAATTATTCGGCCGTAGAGATATGATTGTCTACAAAGTAAACATCGTATATATAATATGGTGGAAAGTAAACGTCAAAGGCAAAGATGGCAATGCCCTGTTATATCTTAGATAGTGCGCAGATACAGAATTTTGCACATACTTATAAAATATATTACACACATATATATGTACTTATACACATACACGCCCGTCCACACACACGTTTATATATACATATTTATATATATATATATAAATACATAATATGTATGTATACCTAACCTAAAAAAAACAAAAAAAAAAATGCATGAAAGCTTTTATCTACTGAACAAATCTATTTTCGCATGTTTTGTATGAAAATATTGTTTGCAAGTATGCGTATGCAAGTTTGTTGTGTGTATTTGAAATGCAGAGTCTGTGCCAACAACCCCAAAAGCAAGCAAGTCAATTAGACTTGGATCTGTGCATAGAGCAGAAATGTCTATATGTTTATCGTTCAATTAACCTTTTTATCTGATGAACTATTTATTAAAAATTTAACCGACAGAAAATACAAATAAAAATCGGATAACATATATATGTGCCTTAGGACGAATTCGGAATACTCACCTCATCAAGTCATTTCAATAATATTGTTAAGGATTTTGGCATTTTAATAAGAGGCGTGTCAGTAGGACTGGTCACATTAGTTAATGCATGCTATAAGTGGCATTTCTTGATTTAAGAAAACTCTCTTCACTTTTTCAGGTATAGTTGCAGAGTTTCTTTGAACGCACATTTTCTAGTTAATATTTTCTCCTTTTCCTAAAAAAGTCAATCAAGATTAAAAGTATTGAGTAAACGTTTTCTGTCTTTCTACTTTTTACTTTTTCGAGAATCCCAACAACTGATGGACGCATGGACAGACCCTGTTAAGCCCACTTACTATCGCATTCTAATAAATATAAAGGTTCAGTGCATTGTTTTGGAGTGTAAGGAAGTGAACATTTCAGTCTATATAACCTTGACTTTTGTATTTTATTTAAACTCTTCTGATAAGTCAGTTTTTACATAGATTGCTGTTCGATTTTTTTTTCCTGTTATTGGCTAAAATTATTTTAATTTTTTTTTGAGAAAATTTACTGCTATGCCTGCTTTGCCTGCGTTTAGATAAATTAGGGTGTGTAGGTAGGTATAAGCATAAAATTTAAACTATTCCTTGTTGTACAAGCCTTAATAAGAACTTTTGATTGTTTGACATTGAAGCACAAGTCGGAAAATTGCTTTAGAGAGAGTATATATGTGGATATTCTGTGTCGAAGCAATATGTTAATATCCTTTCGGGTCTATAAAAAATTTACAATCGACAGGAATACATCTCTACAACCTCCGGGGCTAAGAGAAATATGGATGTAATATGTATACAGAATTTTTATTCTGTAGCATATATTTAGGATTAACAATTCCAGATATTTTACAGCATATATTTAGCATTAGGAGCTCCAGCTTTGAGCCGATCCTCATTGCTTATAATGTGAATTTTTATATTCACCTTTACGTCGGATTTAATTTATGCTTCTGTTCGTAATACCTAGAAATACTGAGTACACAGCTGTTCCTGGGAAGAATTCAAATTATTTTAATCCGTCGCTTCATTTTCTGTCAGCTATTGTTCGACTCGATTGGGAAGCGCGATTGGCACGTTAATCAAAAATTTGCTTCTATTCCTACTTCATGGATATGAATAATATTTGCAAGTGAGCCCACTCTAGTCGAAATACCTTAACTTGCAATTTGTTACAGACATGGCTCCAGAACTTGATGCAAACAAATTTCTTCGTTGTCCGTTCATAGTTAACGAAAGGCTATAATTTCGTGACAGATCCTTTTGTTTTTAATTTAAAGCCAACATTTATGGGGAATAATAGAACGCAGTAAAAAACGTTCATAACTTAACTCATAGAAGAAGAAAAATTTCTCTTTACAACCTATAAGAGGAATCTACAAAAATACACTCAGCCAGCTAACAATTCAGTCTAAAAGTGGTACTGATCAACCGGCTAACCCGTCCCCATTCCAATGTGATGCGAGTTTCAAAGATTCGTTCCAAGAGGAAAGTAAGTTCTTCACCTGTTTTGAGATTTAGGTCATGGGCCACTTTACGAGAAAATAACAAATACGGCATCTAAAGTAAGGGGCGACTCCCAAAAGCTTTTGGTAAGTAATTTTTGTCCCGTTGTCTCTTGAAACAGAGAATGTATATATATTTTTTTTTCGAGAACTTCGCCTTGCGACTGTCAAAAGACATATCACAGGGCTGTATGTCATTCCGGTTCTTTTCTTGGAACTTGCGCTCATACTGCCGTAATGTATAATCAACAAGCACGACTTCGTCATAGCAACTTCGGGCGAATAATTCCACCTATATTTTAGATATAATGAAGTCTTTTAGCAAATCATTGAAAATTTCGGCCAAATGACTGCAAGAGTTACCTGAAAATGAATATAATTTTCTGATTAATTTTGTGGGGACAAGTCAAAGTCTAAATTTGGTTTTCTTTGATATTTTTGCTTCAATTAAAATTCTAAACAATTTGCAGGGTTTCCAATGCGCATATCAATGATAACAACAAATTATTGTTGTTGTTGTATATCTCAAGTGGCAACAGAACTTATTGGTCGTGCAAGGAAATAAGCGGAGAAATCTCTGACAATTACAAATGAATTCGTTTCAACGCTAGAAAGGAAACTACCCTTTGCTTAATGAGCGAACGCGGGTAAATGAGATAGAAATAGTGAAATTTCACCACTATCTTCGGTAATACATTGACTTGACGTTAAGCTTTTTACATTTCTACGCAACATATGTATGTACTTGAATTGAAAGCATTTATATACATATAAGAGAGGTACTATGTACATAGCCGTCTATATTGTGTATCGAAATATATAAAGATAGACAATACAAATACTATACGCGCTGGTCGATATATGCATTTACTGTACATTGACTGCATAATGGTGCTTTAAGATGAAGTAGACAACTGTTATGTATAGATGTGTATATAAAGCATGTAAGCATGTGTGCGTGTGTTCAACAGTCACATTAAGTGTAAGTAAATTTATATATGTTCGTGCAAGGTTGAGAAGCAAAAATTATTCTGGAACACGAAGCTATGGAATATGTTTCGATGTTTTTGGTTTTTGTCGTTTGTTAGAAAGCTAAGTGTTATACTTAAACTGTCATTGTACTCGCATTCTAATGTAGTTTTATACATGCGGTGAAACTATGGACGTAACGCATTCACGGAATTAAGCCATTTTCCAAACTTACTGCAAGAGTCTCTATCTAAGTTGGACTGTAATACCTTTTTAACTCTATAACGTTAATTGTCTTAAGTTAATATATTGGAATTTGATAAAATATCACTTAAATCTTTCAATAGCACAAATAACCGCAATGTATATAAGCGACATGTACACGCCACTCATGTTTCTTTATCAAAGCATGCGCTGTAGGTAAGCCATGGTAATAATATTAAAGCAAATGTAATTCACACACAAATTTTCATTCGGTTTAAGGGAAAAGATTCTTTAAATTTTGAAAATCTAATCGAGATCTTTTCCAGTATTGTTATCATTATAATTAAATAAATAGAGAGAAGAGGCATAGAAAGAAATAAAGTTCAAGTTCAAAGTCCTAAAGTACTAAAGCATTTATGGCAATCGGTTTTATTGAAAATTCCACCCCATTTGAAGTTCGAACCCACGAGCATTGAGTTGTTAGTTGAGATCTTTTACTCGCTCAGCCAGCCACCTACGCACAAAGGCAGCAAATAAAAAATTTCGCAAAAATTGAAGGGAATTATTCTTCAGGTTTTTGGAAGTCGATATTACTTTCTTTGACATAATGAGTTTTTCAAATGTGACGCCTAGACATGATTACGAAATATCTCCTGAACGCTGCGACACATTGTAACATTGACATTTACGTCGATACGTGGACGCAAGAGCAACCTGGACTAACCTATTATTAAAATCAATACGAACCGTCCAACCGCTCGAAGTGTGTGCGTGGTGTACGAGTAACCGAAATTCCACGAAATTCGCAGAAATTAGTCATTAATGTATCGACTGTTTGGAATTTTCTCTTTTTTCCTATTCGTCTAAAAAATCGGCGTATTAAGGACAATTGATTTGCCACGAAAAGTGGAAAAAGTTCACTGCGCAGATGAGATTCTTTGTCGCAGGCTTAACAAAGTTAGAGATAAATTTTGATTCTAATTCTTTTTTTATAATTTTTTGATCTAAACTTTAAGAAATTAATGTCAACAACAACATTTACTTGCAACAGGATGAAGCTACCATACTGTTAAAGTTAAAGTTTCCGGATCTGACATTGTACCATGATCTAAATCTTGTCATTCGGATCTATTTGGTTATTTTCTTTACGAGATCAATATACGCAATAAATTGATAGATTTATTTACGAAGTCAGTGGATTGAATGAGTTGTAACTGAGTTGCTTGAAAGCCTGCAAACGCGGTCATGGGAATCATATTAGCGATCCAATTTTTCATATGTAGTTGGGATAGATTGTATTTCTATTTCCAATCAAGATTTCTATAAACCTTTTAATTATTTTATGTTTTATTTGAAAAAGAGAAAAAACCACCAGGCGCCTCATTTCAAAAAGTAAGGGGAATTTTTTATTGAAACGTCTTTCGGTGCCATAACTATTTGTTAATGTTTCAACAAACATGTCGTTCTGCATTCGCCCCAGCCACCTGATATGTGGATCTCAGTGAATGTTTTTTTCATTGCTAAAGAAAGTGCTTCGTCGCTTCGCTTCGTTTTGAGACAAACCATTAAAGACCGTTCGCCGTCTGCTTTGAAGGGAAATAACAAAAAGACATGCAACTTTTGTCTGGTCTTAAAAACAGATGTATCAACTAAACAAAAGAAGGTTTATATTGATAGTCGATGAAAATTTCTCTTATATTTTAACGCAGTCCTGTGAGCATTCGCTTATCACCTAAGATCAATTTTGGGATTAGATGTTATTTGCCTTTCATTGCTTTTCATCGTTCAATTATTTTACCTTTCCACCTCATTTCTTCCTTATTATCACCTATTTATTACCCATTATGCATTACCTCTTACTGTTACTATTATTACATTTATTGATTACGTGGATATCTTGTGTTTTACTTTTCAGTGTTTTTTCTTATGCTATTTGCCGTTATTTCACCAAAATGTTCAGTTTTTCAAAGACAACATCGTAGATTATTGATTTGTCATGTTTGTATAATGTAAACAAGAAATATGTTATCTCGATAAAATTTGTTTGATGTGATAAAACACATGATAGAGAAACCAAAGAGAAACAAGTGAACATATAACCTTGAGATTGACGCAGATAAAAATTTCAAATTTTCAAACTGACGCAGTAGCTCTTTAAAGTCGTAAGTTTTTTAAATTAAAAAAAAAACATTTTAAAAATTTTGTAATTTTAGTCATCGGCAGTGTGGGTTTTTACTGATGGTCCCATTTTCTAAAGTGGGGTTTTGGTTTTTCAAAATTTTCATAATAGCACCTATGTAACATCCTTTAGGTTGGATAGACAGACACGTCTATCAACAAAAATATTGGAATGTAATTTTTTATTTCCATTAACGTCTTAATATGGCAGACCCAGGAGCTAGCGGACGGCTAGTGTCAAGGAGATCTTGTGTGTATGTGTATATACCACACCGACGATTATTTCCGCATATTATAAATCGAGTATAGATCTACATCTATCCCATCTATCCCTCGATTATGCTGCATCCGTATTTCTACCCCGATTCTGTCTCGATCTCTATCCCGAGCACTACCTCTGTCACTACTTCTGCTTGTACATTTATGCTTAACTCAGCGTCCATCTATGCCGTTAACGTTGTAGCTATCGTTGCTTTAATCAGACATAAATATACAGAGAACTTTATGTTGTTCGTTTTTTATAAAACCGAATTATAAAACTTTTGCACAACAATGAGAACTACGTCATGTTCTGTTTGGATAGAATTCTTTATATATATGTGTTACATGATTTATTTATATTCAAGTTAACGAACTTATATCCTTTTACTAATGATCTTGTCCTCCTAAAATGAAGCGCAAATATATCTGGAACTAGTAATGTCCTCAAGAATGAAATTTAGTAGTTTCAGTCACTACCTCTAGTAGACACGTTTGCGGGAGGCACTGTAAATGCCGCTGTTGGTAAATATGCGAGTACTGCTCTATACCTCCGCATTATTCCACACTTTTCAATACTTTCAAAGGTTTGTTTGGTTGTTCGGGTCAGTCGATTCGTACTAATGGTTTTCCCATTGAAATTTTGTAATGAGAACATAAAGATTACGCGAAGCTCAATGCAAGGAATGCTAAGAAAAGAAAAGCATTTAGTGTTGATAAACGGGTTCGTAAAAATGTCCATGAATAGATACTATGATGCAGTGCCGTGTACTTTGAAATATCAGTACACTTTATACACGGCTTCAAAGCCACTTATATAGATATCGTATGCATTTGATCGCGGAAATTATCATTCCATATGTTATAATATATGGAAACAGACCTGTTCCCCGTTTATGCTGTGTATTTCTCAATGACACGCATGTCGTGTGGATGATTTTCAATAGCAGTGTATATGCAAGAACTTCCAATGTTTTTGCTTAACTTATTTCTCACTCCCATCTTCATAAATCGATAAGCGGACGGACAGATATGATAGATCGATCCAGAATTTGACGTAATGATCAAGAATATTTCAAGAATATATTTTGTAGGAGCGTACCGTCTCGGTAATGCGAACACCCTATCTTCGGCAGTGCAAGCACTACAAGCTAGTATGAAATTCTTCCCGACCCGGTTTTTTTTTACGAAAAAAGAAAATCACCGAGTTCAACAGAGCAAAAGTTCACGCATTGGTTCATAATTGGCTACATATCGTTACCCATATAACCGACAAAATGTGTTATGATTGTCGTGCCGAGAGGGGCCAAATTGTCTTTTGAAGCTATTTACGTAAACTTCTATCTTCTCGGTTATCATCAGAAGAATGGAAGCAATGCCCGGACAGGCTATAACTTGTCTTCCCCTCTCCCGACAATTGTGTTGTGTACACACCGAGTGGAAAACTTGTAATGTTGCATAAAGTTTAACGATAAAAAGATCTCAACTCTTAGGAAAATCGGTAACGACTTCTTTATATACGCGGTAAGGTAAAGACTTTGAGTTTTTTGCCTTATCTTTTGAATTACGCAAGCAGGTGTTTAAAAGTCGAGTGTAATCTTTTTGTTTTTACTTAAAATTCTTTCGAAAAAAGGCTAGTTTTCTGAATCGCTTCGAAAAATTCTCATGTAGCGAGAGAGGGAGAGAGAGAGAGAGAGAGAGAGAGAGAGAGTGAATTAAGTATTCATATAAAGTACATTGATTTTCTGATTAAACTTGCAGCTAGTTTTATATTTTTACATTTAAGTAGGATGGACTTCTGCGACAACGAGAGCATTTAATCCGAAAAATATTTCAATGTAATGCGTGTTAATATTGGAGACGATACTGAAAAACCTGCCATATAGTTATTAATGTTTTTTATGGATGTCTTATGTTTCATTATCGCAAGTATACGCCCGCCAGACGTCTATTGCTACAATAACAATAATAACAACAACAACAAAACAAAGGACTACGGTAAAAAAAGGGGATGCTTTCTCAGCGCACACAAACGCCGTTGATTTTTAATTGATCTTCGACAACAAGCAGACATAATAGATTTGTATGGCTATGCGTACAGCTGTGTTTGTGTGTGTGTATATATATATATATGATGCAGGTTGCAGTTGCTCATTTGTTCTTTTATAGCTGAGGGCTCTTCAGATTTGGTTTTTAATTCTTTGTTGTTTGTTGTTGCTATTGTTATTGTTGTTGTTGTTATTGTTATTGGTTTTTTTTTTCCTTTTAGGTTATCCTACCTTAATAAAGAAAGATTGTTTAAAATGTTGCTTTGTTTTGACGTTTTGCGAGCATGAAAACATGCTTTGACGAAAGCTTGTCTTAACGAGATATACTTTAAAGCCTAATAAACATTATCGTTGCCATTATCATTATTATTATTATTATTATGATTATTATTATTTTTTTTATTTTTTATATTCTCATTCTGTTGTTTTTGTTTTATGTTATTTGTTATGAGAAAAGAATTTGGCACAATAACGCCTCACTTTCTCGAATCAATGTGTTGGGGATTGAACGTTCATTGAACTTTTTTATCTTCAATTTTGATGCGGTATTGATTCCTTTCGTTTAATTCCTTTACTATACTATACGCTTAAAGATGTGGGGCTGTTGCTGCTGTTGGCAAAGTAGCTGTGAAGAGCGTGCGTTTGATGTTTAAAAACAAAAGAAAAAAACAAAAAAAAAAACTAAAAAGAGAAGCTATTGTCTTTTTGCTTTTGTTTTTGTTTTTGTTTTTTTTTGTTGCCGTTCTTCAAATATGATTTATGCATTTTTTATATAAAAAACTGGGAGGAGAAAACCCTTCCAAGTAAATCAGTTCTTGCATACACACTACGCTATCAGAAAAAGCCTTAAGACTACAAGAATAGTACACAATTTTTGTATTAATTCGCTCAATTTTGGCGTTACGGCCCACATACTCAACTACGGTTACTATATCTCTTGTCTTGTCTCTTACCCCTTTCGTCAGATGTGTGTGTGGTTAATGATGAAATCGCTGTTTGCAAATGTGTATGCGACCTTTGTGCGTGTGTGTGTGTGTGCATGTGTGTGTGAATATGTGTTTATAAATTTCGTCTACATATTAATAATGCAACCGAGTTTGAATAAATTCCCACGATATGCTGACAATCTATTTGACGAAACATCTGTGTGTTTGCTTGTACGTGTTTACGTGCATATCGGTATATATATATATACATGTGTATGTGTGTAAGTTTAAAGATTTTATTGTCTAGAGAAGTTGATAAGATGAAGAGTAAATGTAATTTTAATCATGCAACGTCCGCCTTAAGAACATATGGCTTAAGTGTTAAGAAAAGAAGAAGAAAATTTATAAAACTAATATAAATAAACGAAAATGAATAAACAATTTTTTAGACAGTTCGTTTAACCAACGTTTAATTCGCTGTTATGCGAGTGTCAGTAATTGAAAGTATATTAAAATCTATGTCGCATGCACACTTTATATAGAGATCCGAGTTACCATAGTCTGTTGGCTTTAATTTGTGGCAAACACATCATTTCTTCTTTATGATATTTTTTCCCCCGTCTTCAGTGTTTAAGGAAAGTAGGAAATATTGAAGCAGACTTAGACTTAGACTTATATAAGCATCTGCGAAAGTCTTTTCTGCATAGATTTGCTTAAACTAGTCCTGGATCTCGTTCTGGGTGCAGCAAAGCAGCCTCTGAAACCCATTAGTTCATGAACTCGAAGAAGATCAAACATAATCCTGGACGCATGAAGGACTTTAATTTAATGCCATTGGTTCGAAAAAGTTTTTAATCAGTAAATTTATTGGCCCTTAAGGGATAGCAAGAAAAATTAAATCGCCTTTTTTAACTGTATTGTGTGCCATATGACTATTAAACTCAAGGCGCATGAAAATATTGTACACGCAATCCCTTAAGTTCTGCATTTTGCAATTAAAACCGTTTTTTATTGTGGTTTTCGAAATATTCTCGATTTAATTTCAAACATTCAATCATTTTTTCAAATCGCTTTTATAACATTCTTGTTCTCATTGGCTAATTGGGAAAATGTTTACAAAAGTTTTGTTGGCAGAAATATTGTGCACTTATCATCATCCAGAAAAACATACGCAGGATAAGCAGGTCGATTGATGGTAAATGGTATGGTAAGGCCGTAGTAGTCAAGCTGTTACCAGTCTTTTTCGAAGCTAGACTTCAAGCCTCGTCGAAATAAAAAACTTCCTTGAAAATGACGGCGAAACTTAAATAAAATAACAATTTATCGACTGCTTATCTGCTCATCTGTTCTGGGTATCATCAAAACGGTGCTGACAATAAAAGAGCGATCATATGGCTTATGGCCTATTAAGACTGTACCAAGCCTCTGAGCGGGCTTTAAAACTTCTAGACAAGCCTCCAACGCTTTCAAGCTTTCTAGTGGCGATAGTAAAAAGGCAAAAGGCAAACAAATTAGATTCTGCTCGATATTATGCCCCACATTGAGATTTTGGGGAGGCTAGGTGTTTGATTGAGTTCAAATCTTTCTGAGAAGCTTTCATTTTCTCAGGCTTATAGCGTGCACGGTTAATAAATAAACACGCACAGAAGTTGCTTCATATCATGTGTAAACCTAGCTTTAAAAGTGGCAGCAAAACTTTCCCAACTAAGTTGTTGGCATTGAAGATAAAGAAGAAAAAATATTGGATTATGCCAGATATGATACTTGCGTCTATCGAAATTGTATTTAACATATGTCCTTAGCTCAATTCAAACTTTAAGAAAAGCTTTCGCAATGCAAGCTTATGATTATAAAACCTAATCCCTGCTTAACTTAACAGCGTCTAGGCAGCTGTTAATATTAGGTTAACGATCCTGACTAAATTTCGTCTACATTCGAAAGCAAAGCGCGTGCTTTTCCTTTCCTTGCCTTTTCTTTCCTCTCCTCTCGTTCTTAATGGATTGATTCGTCATTGATTTAAGCAGGCTTGCCTTGACGCAAGCAGCCTAGTATTTTAAGTACATATTCAAACAAACACCGACAACGGATTATGAACTTGAAAATAAACCAAGTCAAGGTGAATCTTTGAACTTTGAAAATTGTTGAAAAAGTTGAATTGTTCACTAATTTATTATTTTGTTGTGTGTGTGTGTGTGTGTGTGTGTGCGTTCTTTGCTGCTCCTACATTCATAGATTTTTATTGATGAATGTTTGTAAACGCCGTGATTTATTTATTATGATCGCTTGATTCTTGTTGTTTGTTGTTGTTGTTATTGGTGTTGTTTTCTTTTTTAAATTTATCGTATCTACAATGGTACAAAGCTTTGTAATTAAATTTAATTATGGAGTAGTAGCCAACAGCAGAAATAATAGCAACAACAACTTTGTATTAATGCACATGTATGATCAACGGAATATGCAAAATAGAGAAAAAAAAAAAGGCTAAAACGAAACGTTTTAAAGAAGGAAAGAAACAAATACATGTACTTGTATACATATGTACAATACAATACAAACATACATGCAGAAAACTTTGCGAATGGCAACAACCTACGAAACAATGAAAACGTTTTGTGAATTTATGTGTTTTAGCCTCAAAACTTAAAATGAACAACCGCAACGTCGAGGAAACAATACATCAGCTGAGCCAGAGTCAAGCAATGGGAAATCTACGCAAAAGCGAGTTAGACACACACACACAAACATATATACAGACACACAGCTATATATATATATATATACAAGTATTGTATTCAGAAAAGTGTTTAAAGTGGTTTGCGCAGCTTTCTGTAATGAGCGCGCTATTAAAATCACAGCAAACTGGAAGATTTTCTGGTTATGTGGTGGTACCACCAAAAATGAATTTCGCATATCATTTGGGAGGAATTCATTGTCTCTCCCTCTCATGACTATCGCATACGTGTGGGCAAATGCAATTGCCACCCAGAGTGATGGACAGACGGATCGACGGTTTTTTTTCTCTTCTTTTTTTTTTTTTTTTTTTTTTTTGTTTTTTTTTTATAAGCCAGAACCAGAGCTATGAATCAGAATATTACGCCACTCTACGCCAAATGCTTTGCAAATCAAAAACAATTGAATTGCATTTAAATGGAATCGAAGAAAGACATTGACATGTGGCATCCTGTCGTCTTGAGGTACCGGTAGAGGAGGATGTCGTACAAGGAATTTCAGCTTAAACAAAGACTCGAAAACTAAACTTTGCATTCAATAAAATAATTGCACAACAATATCTTTACGAGTCTACTGACTAAGAGGAGCATTTTTAAACGACTAAAAGGAAAAATGTGTACGAATATGAGGACGAAGAAGAAAATAAGCGTTAGTAGGCTAAAGAGAGAGAGCAAGCAAATCGCATAAATTTTAATTTGTTGTATATTTTGTCAACACACACGCGGAATTTAAAACTTATGTAAAAAAAAAAGAAAAAAGAAAACTTCGAGTCCAGTAGAATTGTCAACAAACACACTGCGTCCAGCTGTGAATTTCATGGGAATCTCCTCATGAAAGTCATACTCCAAAATACCATATTACCAACAATAAAAGAAACAACAGCAGGCGTCATTTACTCGCGCCAACAATCGTAGAGATATTCATACACCATGCATAGTCAGTATTATATACAAACGCATGCACACACACACACACACGCAAATATACGAACGTACGCACGCATGCACGCACTTATATGATGAAATGTGTAAGACACTCTACGTTATGGGTTAACGCTCTTTGAGACAATGTGTGAGATTATAATAATATGGTAATATCTACATACCTACACACTTATGGTAATGTTATGCAATCAAAGAAAAAAAAAAAGAGGAAAAAAATGCTGAGAAATCAAGCTCAAATAACTTGGAAGCAAAAGTAATTCGAACAAAAAAAAAAAAAAAACAAAAAAAAAGAAAGAAAGAAAAAACGAAACAAATTTCCTAAAATAAAAAGAAACGTAATTTTAGTAGGAGTACTATAAACATCAGCCTGATGGCAGCAAGTTTCTTAATAAAATTAAGTTAAATATTTATAGTCCATCAGTGATTATCTTCTTGATACTTGAACGAATAGTATAGCATCGGTGAATCACCCACCATCAGCGTCACCACCACTGCACACCTTAAATGCCAGCATTACAATAAACTAAAAGCTGTATATGTACATATGTGTTGTTGTTGTTGTTATTGCTGTAGCTGTTATCATTAACAGCTAAACTTCACTTTTTTTCCCAGGACGTCTTTATGTCATCATATGGATTTGTGCAGGCAGGCAGGCAGGCAGGCATGTTTCTTCTTTTTTTTTTATTACTCTTGATTATCAACTTGAAACTTATTTTTTGATTACCTTGTTTTTTAGGCGCCACACCGTTCTTCTGTTACTGCTGTTGTCGAATAGATAAAATTAAGCTTTAATTTTCATAAACGATAACCAAAATGCAACAAAAGGTGGAAAATGATCAAAAAAAAAAAAAAAGGGTTTACTGTTCTATGCATTCATATCTATCTACTTCATGCATACATACATACATACATACATACATACGTTCATATAAGTGTATAAAAATGTTAATTAGCATGTGCATGTGTGTTTATCTATATGCAGAGTCTTGCATTTTAAATTTACAATTGTGTCTCATACGATCTCCATCTCCATCGCACCTCCATCAGTGGTTATCAGTTTTGTTTTCTTTTTTTTTTTTTGTTTCGATATTTTCTTACAATTCCTGGAAATGTTATGATATTTGAGAGCATACATGCTGAGGATTTTATGACCTTTGGAGACAATTTTTATAAAAATGTCAGATTTTTTTTTTTTTTTTTTTTTTTTTTAATAAAAGGGCTACGGAGTAAAATCAACAAAATGTGATTTATAGCATAGACCTAAGCTTACATATGTAAACATATATATATATAATGTAGTATATAAGCATAACCAAAGCATTAACGCAATTATGATTTGCTTGGAATTCTTGTCAACAACTTACTTGGAACTATTTAGAAGCATCATTATTCAATTTAGTATTTAGAAGAGATTTAAAAATCTTTTATAACAATTTTTACTCTTACAACGCCTAAGCTTGAACGTTCGAAATTTGGGGACATTTCGCAAATAAACTCGCAACTGTAACTAAAGTCAAGACCTAATTTTCATATTTTTAATTAATGGAGAAGTTGCCATTTAAGGGATTTGGTTTTACCTGCTCGTCAATCAAGACATCCTGCAAAGAAAAATTTCTTTTAGTTTAAGAAATTAAAGGAACAACTTCGGATTCAAATGTTTCAGTTTAAAGAAATTGGAAGAACAGAAAAGCTTAACGCGATCGTCTCCTCTCCTCCTCTTATTAGGCGAAGATGTTTATGCTAACCGAGTTTACCGATTTTGTGGACGGATAGATAAAAGATTTCCGAGCATCGAAAGGAACGGGAAAGCATAACATTTTTAGAAAGTTTAAGAATGCAAAGAGCTTAGACAAAAGTACCTAAGAGTTTACCAAAACAACAAAAACTAAAAAAAGAATTATGAAAATTAAGAGAACAAAAATTCATTCATGAAAGCGATATCCTTTCTGCGAAGACCAAAAACGGCCTTCAGACAGATTTGTGCATCATTAACTTCATGGCTTTTTAGTATGCCCTTAAAAGGTGCCTTAGGCTTAAAAAAAAAAAAACTTTAAAAAAAATTTCATTCAATAAAGTTTTGTGCGAAATTCCGCATGATATTTGATTGCATATGTGAGCTCGTATGTCTAACGAAACTTACCAGTCTTCGCTTTGGCTTTATTAAGGGCCGATTTTGACCGTTCATTTTGTAATATAAACCACAGGCATTGCACAAATAATGACCAGTACCGTCCCGTCGCCAGAGAGGCGTTGATGTGGCTCCGCAGTTGACACATTCTCGGCCCTCTGAAATTAAAGAAAAACAAAAGCAAATAATAAATATTAACTTAGCTCATAGACCTGCCTTGTCTGGAAATTAGAAGATATCTGATAGAAATTATATTTTAAGTCTGATGTCATTGTAAAAATAAATTACGAGTTATTTTGCCCACTCCGAGGTGTTCTGTCTTTCTTAATCCATTACTCCATCAAAAGAGCTATTCTTTAAAGCGTTTACACTTTAATCGATTATCTATGGATGCCGGATTATTTATATACACCCAATTCTCTTTTTATACGATTTTTTTTTTCACGAATTTGATTGATTTAACACGAGTTCAAAAGAAAAAAAATTTCTTTTTTTACACGAATTATTTTGTTTTAAACCATTTATATTTATGAATTTCAGATATAATTCCCTTTTTCCAAAGAAGAACTTATTTTTTATAAAATATTTAATGAATTAAAATGTGTGAGCACGAAATAAATTAGATCAACTCTAACAAGAACTTTTTATTATTGTTTACACCTAATTTTCTTTTTACACGAATTTTTTTTTACACCTATTTTTTGGGAACGTATCTATCGTGTAAAAAGAGAATTAGGTGTATACATATATTAAGTTATATAGGTATACGTGCCGTGGGCCTTAATGCTCATTAATTTCTGTTTAAGACTTAATTAGGAAATTCGCGTCCATATTAATTTATTAATTTACATCCTTATGAATTTATCATTTTATCGCCTAGACTATGAATTATTCAATCACTTTTATTTTGCTTGTAAAACTGTTAATCTTTATCCTCATTTGCGCTTTTTTCTGATTCGCTCAGTGAATCCAAAGGCACGCATCATAATATGATTTAAGCTATTTTTTGTTTGTTTTATTTTTTATTCCTTATTCAATTAATAAGGTGTAATAGAAGTAACTCTACGCTTCTTTGGCAGTTGTAAGCGACTGCCTTTTATTAGTCAAATAATTAAGTTAATTAAGTATTATTTTAAGTTAAGTTTATGGCATCAATTTCATGAAAAATATTACTTATTTCATTCAGTTATAAGACCATTAGTCGGTGGTTGCGTTCTCCATCAAATAAAATAAATAGAAATTGAATTCTTTTCAAAGCGTTGCAACTTTCCTCAAGTTCAGGAATTACTTATCACAGATAATATTCGACTAAAGGCTCGAATTCTCGATTTTCCCAACTGACAATGTTTCGTGCTTATTATGCCCTTTCGCACACATACATGTGGGGTCAAAAGAATAGATTATTTAAAGGAAGGAAAATATGGCACTTCTTCTTCTTCTTATTCTTAAAATATCATCCCTGAAGGCATTTACAAAAATGCCTCTTAGACCCAGTTATAAATTTAAAGAAAGTATAAGCTTGCTCCTGTTGGGGGAAAGACTTGTTATTAACCCATGTCCAATCCTGTCATGTAACACAGTTGCATTTACAACTAGTGAGCATTACACGTAAAGTAAAACTGATATCAAAGCTTGTGCTGTGTCGTACTATTAAATTTGGCTCAAAGTTAAACGCAGAGAGTACTATGTTTCTTATCATATATAACACTTCAGTTTACGACATACACATCAGAATGCCTTAGCGTAGCTTGCGATTAAAGAATATTGTGTAGCAAGGTCATGTTTACTCTTTGTATTTGAGTTTTCCGTTGTTCCACATGTCGTAAGAACTATTCGTTGTGTAGGTTATCTGGTGACTCTCCATAAAGCCTATTACATATGTTTTTCGACTTGTTACGAAACTAGGGTACAAACTTGTAAAGATCGATTTACACTCTATATAACTGTATAAATATTTCTCACGATCGCATCAAATTAAATGGTTTCACTGAAGAGAAATTACTAATGATTCTCTTTAATAATGAAAAATGTAATAATGATGATCTTAGATCGGTGACTTAAACGAGCTATATATAGAGGTAAGCGTAAGCATGCTATTGCGTACCTTGTCATGATCTGAGCTACTGGCATGTGTACGTAACATCACAATAGATTCCTGTCTAAGCACCGGCAAGTTTTACATTACTGAGCAAACGTAGAGATCAGTTTACTTAAGTTTCATATGTAATTTGACGAGAACGAAAGGAAAACTTTTAAGATCGAAATGATCGATTTCAATGAACAAAGAGAATGATGTGATAATCTTGACTTTGCTACTTATAGTGCGAGAAAATAATCAGACGGTGGATTTTTTTTTTCTTACACTGCGAGCTCCGCGATGATATTTCCAAAAATATCCCTAAAACTTGTTTTTTGTCAAAAGCTAGTTTTATCAAACAAAAAAAAAAAAAATAAATAAAAAAAAATGTGTGTTCAGTTTTCGCCCATATGGATATAAGACACCAAAAGACCAGGCATTCACTTTTCGCGAGGCTCTCACAACGGATGTGAGAATAACACTGTTAACTGCTTTTGCTTAGTTAGCTTGTGTCCACCTCTCATATATGCAATATATATACATATACATATGTATATGTAAGACATGTTGGCTATGGTCCAATTAACTATACTTGTTGTTTTTGATATATTTCTCATGCTATTGTTAATCATGTGTAGGGTGTACAAAAATTTCCGCACGATTTGAATCAAAAAGAAAACAGAGCTGTTTTTTTTAATTGTAACTTTTTTACTGATTTACTGCATAATGTACATAGGATAGGGTTATGTGTGGAATAGCCTGGAACACCAAGCAAAAGGCCTCTATGGTTTTGCCGGCGCCTAGGCACGTTTTTAATTTGCATAATTTTTGAAATATTATTCAGCAAAATAAAAACTCGTATCGCTCTCGTGCAATGCTCCCTTTTTACTAATGCTAAACCGTCAGCTGGGTGACTACTACTATATTTTTTTGATTGTCAACATTTGATCGCACAAATGGTGGCAAATTGAAATCTTGCGTAAATGTTGAGACACTCTGCATTCATTGACGTTCAAGTTAATCCTGAGTGCTAATCACTTGCTTAAGAAAATTGTTTGATTATAAAACTTTCACTTTCGTTTTTTTTTTTTTTTTTACTTTACATTCTCCACATTACAAGTTATATTATACATATATATCCCTCACGAAAGTTGAGGGATTTACTATTTTTGTCTATGCTTTTGATACAGACAGACGAAAGCTACAGAGATCGTATGATAAATCATCATAAATGTATATACAACAAATGTTCGATCGATCGATTTAGGTTTGTCACTTCGTTCCCCTGGGTAAATATACTATCGATGGCAAAAATTAACTAATTCGCTTGGTGTGAACATGAAAGATCTCACGGCCAGTTTGATATCGAAAATGGGGCCAAATTATGCAAAGCATAGGGCTGCTACTTTACAACATAAACGAAGAACATCACTGCTTTCCTCCATTACTTATAAGCTACAACCAATACAATAGTAAAGATTACCTAATATATTCCGTTGGGGATGTGCCTAAGCAAAGAAAAAACTAGGTTACGGCTTTTCAACACTTTAAAGTAAAGAAATTCCAATTTTTTTGTTTTAGTTCCTGTTTTCATCTTTTTTTTTTGACGTTAAAGCTTAACGGTAAAGTTTGCATAAAAGACTCGGCCATCTAAGGAATGTTTTTGCTTAGGCCTCTTGTCAGCATGTCAACTTAAACTCAAAGTTCACTAACAAAGAGACTTTCTAAAAAGGCTCTCGAAAATGGAAATTGAATTATTTGCTTACCAATAGCATACAGCTTGCTAACTGTCGGTTAAATTATTATGATTGAATTTTTACGAATTTTAATTTGCTTTTTGCCCGCTACTAACGCTTTCTCATAATGTTGGTTAACTGAAACGAAATATCAGTTGACGAATAATCGAATGCCGTGAAATATTGTGGATCGATCTTAACTGAAAGTTAAAGCGGAAGTCCGGAAATTGCTTGCGCTTTTTCACTATGAATTAAAATAATTTTTTTTATATAAGGAGTAAACCCATTGAATTAAATTTTTCTCTAAACTAATGAATCGTTATGTGTCGATCAGCTTCAATCGTAACCCATAGTTGATCGTCATCAATGGTAATTGGCCTACCAGAATGCGTTAGATCTTTCACTGAAAATTTGCAGAACGAAATTCTGTAAACCAATTCTCGCAAGCGCCTTCTGCTATAGCTTTCCAGAGACAGCACACATTTCTCTATGAATTTCTGCAGGTCTTTCATCTTTTTTGAAATAAAGAAAAAGCAAAATATGTCTTACTTACGTCTCACTCTTATAACTTAACCGATCAGTTTGAAAGTTTTTTACAAAATAAACATAAGCCTGCTCTACAAACATACATAGTTATGCCTTTAGCCCTAATTATCTGCCTGGCGACCTGAAAAAAGTATTTTAACCTTTCGTCGGGGAAGACCGCGAGAAATTTCCGGACAAGATAATAACTTTCAGTTTAATTTTCCTTGAAGATGACCCTCACTGCTTTATTTATTTGTTATTGTTATTTATTTCATTTTTACATCGAAAATTGTTCACCCGTTTGTGTGTCAATCATGAGCACGTTTCTGGAATTTCATAAGGTTCATAATACACTGTGGGCTGGAGAAGAAGTTTATTTCGTAGACAAATACAAATTTTTTGTTCACTTGAACTGATGCTTGGGTAGTGGACAGATCCACTGACTTCTTAACACGACATAATTGGAATAAATGCATTGCGATGGGAGGTATAAGACGACTTGCCTTTTTTTACGGGCTGAGTCCTACGAAGATTACATTTCCAGGTGGTGGGGGAAATGGATATAACGATGTGAAATTTCCCGGAGATAAGCAAATGTTTGTAAAAATCTTTCCACATTTGCTCCATATAAGAATGAAATATATATACAATCTATGGGCAGTCGTTTTGACCTGCCTTGATAAAGTTAGTACTGTAAAAGTTTCGCGACTCCTGACTCATTTATTAGGAAAACCGCTATCGTGTTGTTGCTTGATTTAATAAGAAAAAGAGAATGAAAGCCATTCCACGGCGAGTGCGTAAATCAATGGAATTTTTGCAAAACTTCTTCTCGCACGTGAATTTTATTTGCGAGTTGAAGCTTGTAGTGTGTTATAGTGTTTTCGTTGCTGTACAAATTCTATTCTCTATTACTAGGTTATTTCTGTCTTTCTCTATAATAAAATGCTACGTATGTTGTACTTGCGCAGCGTTAGTATTAAAGTCTTACTTAATGTTCTGCGATTAATAAAATGAAAATGTTTCGGTTGTGGAAATCTTTTAATGAAAACGAAACGTTTAACCTACTGACTAAATGACCTTAGTTTGTTGGAATACGATAAACGCTATGAAGGGTAGTGGGCGAGTTTGACCTGATAAGTCATTGGATGGTATGTTGCTTTATATTTGTCACTGTGCTATAATGGAGAAAGAGAATAAGCAAAACCAGCAAACCAAACCATAAAATTAAGCCATGCCACACAATGTATTTGTGTTTAGAGTTGTTAACAAGCTGGCAATAAACTGGTAACAATAAAAAATGTTTAACAAAAATCATCAAATTCCAGAGAAATGAAACACAGCTACAACGATACGACGAAAAAAAAAAACGCAGTCACACACACACACAAATAGGCGTACAAATTTGAACGAACAATATATACATATACACATATAAACATATATAAATATTTGCCACTGCCTATGCAGAAAGTCTGTGTGTAGAGAGTGTAACAAACACTAGCAAGCATGTCATGTACGTGCACAACAAGACAACAAGATCGGAGTTATAGGTACGCGTAATTGTGTATATGTGTGTGTGTATGTGTGTGTGGTTATGAGTGTGCATGTGTGTATGTATGTTTAGTTTGAAATGGACCACAGCTAATAAATCAGTAAGTTAATGATGTTTATACCTTATTCTTTTATTTTAATGTTTTATTTTGTTTTCTTACTTTTTATTTATTTATATTTTAGTTAGTTTTTTTTTTATTTTTTATTTTTTTTTTTTGTTTTACTTTTTGTCTCCTGCGTGTGCGATGTGGACCTTTTTTTATCAAGCCAATGTCAAATAGCCAAATAGTAGTGATCACGGGTATAAGAGTGTGTGTATATAGATGTGTGTATGTGTGTATGTGTATGTGTGCACGCATCTTCGTAAAATATAAAAAGAATTCATGTTTTAAAGCGACCACACTTACTACGTATGTAAGTATGTATGTATGTGAAATGACCTTTTTGTGTTTGGTTGTGCCTGGCCGTTATATATGCATACAATCATACATGCATACACATGTACGTGGAGTTTAGGAAGCCCTTTTTTCAAGTTGACATGGCAAGTACACGCTGTAGTGTACCATTAAGAATCTTGTGATCTCTTGCTTTAGACGGGCACGTACAACATCCATGCCCATATATATATATATATATATGTTTATATGTCTATGCACATGTATGTGACTGTCTCCATTTCGGTATGTTAACCGTGTCTGAAACTCTCTGCTTTATGATCATTAATTTGCCCACTTGCCATGGCTCTCATTTTGCTGAGAAAACGCGCATCATCATTTATACATACATACATACAAACATACATACCTACATACATACGAACGTACGTATATGTGTAAGCAGTAAACAGCAAACAGCGAAACATACACAACATTCAATACAATTTTTGTAGTTTTTAGTTTTTATAAATGTATATAAACATAATACACATAATAATATATTTATACGTGTGTTAATGTACATCACAGAAAATAATGATGATGACAGTTTTCTTTTAGTATACGTGCATGCTTACCCAGAAAACCTTCCGAGACAGACTATAAGTAACAGGTTTTTTTTCCATTTTTTTACCCACCACCATCTTAATACTATAAGAAAGTATATTAAATGCCTCATACTCTTTGTAACATTATATATATATGTATATATATATATATATATATATATATATATATATATATATATAAATATGTAGAAGGAACACATATAGAGATCTCTTGACTAATAAATCCTCTCTGCCAGTTCATTGAGTGGCTGTTTGTTTGTACGTCTGTCTTTTTGCGAGCTTGACTGATTAGGTTTAAATGTCGTCAATTTAGAGTCGGGATATCTCTCTATCTCTACTTTGGTCGATTTTTCTTTCCCTGTTTGTTTGTTTGCAACATTGTGCAATCATAAATTTGTCTATTTGATATAGAATACGATTGATTTAACTATGTCTGCGCGTCCGTCTAAATATATTGTGGGCCTGTATCCGTTAAATTGTCCGTTCGTTGAGTTTTCGCTTGTTTTATGTAGGTTTTCCTATTACTTTAACTATGTCTGTCTGCCCGTTCATCGAGTATCAATTCCGTCTGTCTGTCCGATTGAATTTGTGTTGGCGCTTATTGTTTTACTTATCAATAGATAGACAAGATCAATCTATGACTTTGTGCATTTGATTTTTTGTTCTCCTTACGTATGGTTGGTATTGCCAGGCATGTCGATCGATTCATTTTGTTGGTCGCCTAATTTTTGGCAACTTCGCCAAGATCGTCGTCAAGTCAGGCCGCCTACCCTTTTTTTGCACTATCTGTTTATTGGTCCGTCTTTACGATCACGTTCAGTGATGTGTCCAGTCTGGTCTACCACTTTATTCACTGGTCATTTTCGAGTCCATAGAATTCTTTATCCCACATGTAGAACGTAAAATGCAGCTTCAAATGGCGTCATTATGCTTGTTTGTTTGTCTGTGTGTCCAAGACCTTTGTAGATCGAATCAACGTACATCCCTGTGGACTTCGTATCTATTCGCTTCTTGTTAATCATTTATTGGCGAAATATATGTTTGCAAGCCTATCTTTGAGCAAATTGACTGCCTGGTAAGTTCTGGCATGTCTGTTCGTCTGTCCGTTTATTTATTTATTTTTTCTATTGTTGTTGTGTGTTTTTAGGTATTTGTAGGTATTTTAATGAATTTAGCCGGGCGTGACCGGGCCTGACAATCCGTTGCTTTTGCTTATCAACTGCGTATTTTTAATTTTGTTGATCTACAGTTCGTTAATCCAAAAATAATGTTTCTAAATATCATAAAAAAAGACTTAGAAATATTGCAGCAAAGTGATTCTAACCCTAAGTTCCATTTGTCGTTATCAGGAACTAAAGTAATGTTGATATGAATTAATCTTCAGTGATAGGTGTCCGATGATTCGTTCCAAGATTTTCTTTTATGCTTTTTTGTCTTCCTGTCGCTTGTAGATGATTTAGTGTTTATGTGTAACTGTAGTTTTTGTTGTTGTTATTATTGTTGTTGAGTATTTTCATTTTTTCTTCTAATTTTTTGTGTTTTATTTTTCGTCTTGATTACAGTTTGTTATCGTAATGGTTGTTTAGTGGCGATGTTGGCTGCAGTTAAGTGTAAAAACTGCATTTCTAGGAATCCTGACCACATTTTTAATTTCTTAGTTACTGGTCCATGGTATGCATATCTTGAATAGTTTATATTGATTGGAATGAAGTAAAATGTTTATGAGTTTTATCACATGTCCAGCTGTCTTAGGCATTTCTTCTTAAAAAGTAATAACGATTTGCTATAGAAATTTTTCCTTTTTTAAATCTTTATAAATTTGTCTTTTTTTTTTTTTTTTTGAAAATTTATACATGATTGGCTTGTAGGTATTGTACAAAATTGGTAATAATTCAGTTAAAGGTCGTAAAGTACATGTTCGTCAGTAAGCAAAATCAAATCGTTTGACATTCAGTGAAAAAGACAAAAAAAAAAACAAAAAAAAAAACGTTTTTCGCTGGTGAACAAGACAAAACGACACATTGATGTGAGTAAATAGGTGTGTTGGTGTTTGTTAACAAAAAAACAAAACACAGAACCAAAAGAAAAAAAAAAAAAGACAAAGAGAACAAAATCAGCAACGAAGACGAAAAAACCAATACTTTCGCGCATACGCATGAATTTTCTTAATGTATACTTTTGCGTAAATACAATAAAATGAAAACAATCAAATAATAAATAAATAAATATGTATGTAAATGAAATCAAAATAAGCCCAACACAATGCGAACGTATTAAAGAAACAAAATATAAATAAAGAAAGAAAGGAAAAAAAAAAAAATTAAGCAAAACAAAAAAAAAAAAAACAGAGGAAAATAAATCCAACAAAAACAGTGAAAGACACATCGTACATAAAGCAATAACGACATTTGCGCCAGAAACCGCAAAAATCATTGCCAAGCAATGGTGTGTTGAACGAATGAAATGGCTTTTAAAACGCAAGCGCCTCTTTAAGAGATTTTAGTGAAAAACAAAACACACACACACACACATACACACACTCATACACATGCATACATAAAGACACATTCATATAAAGTCTCATATATTTATATATATATATGTAGAAACACAGGCGAAACACAACAAGCTGTCAAACAAAACCACCATCAGACTGTTCAACGGTGGCACTAAACTAAACCACCAAACAATAGCTAACAATCAAGTGCTTTGCCGGCCAGGTTATAAGAAATTTCAACATTACGAACCGGACAACCCATATCAATTACCAAGACTGCATTCATGACAACCGTTTTCTTGGGGGACGTTTTTGTCAAACGACTTCTATGTATCAATGAAGATTAAATGATTTCTGCGCTTCCACTGCTGCTGCTGGTGCTGCACAATCAGAGTAAGATTTTTCATTGCATTCAACCAAACCAAACCAAACCAAACCAAACAAATTTACACAGAATCGTATAATAAGAAACGGAATAGCACTTACGTTTCGAAGCAAAAGAAGAAAGATTGGGAACGAGAGAGAGAGAAAGAAAGCTTATAATAAAGCTTTCACCGAAAGATTTTATACCCATCACGTCCTAGATGAGTAAAAAGGTCTCATAATTGCACCCTGACAGAGACAGAGATCAAAGAGGACTCGATTCGGTGTGAACCGAGTTATACCAAATTGAGAGGGCGTAGTTCTAAGCTAGCAAAAGGAATGAGCCACCAAGGCTGAATATGAAATTCACTTTGAATTCACTTTTGTTTGATGTTTTTTTAGTAATTAAACAGCGACAACTTCCCATACAGTGAGCATTTTCAGAATCTGCCCGATAACTAATCATCTCAGTTCAATTGCGATTAATTTTCATGAACATTTTTTTCCACTCATACTAACTGCATAACTTTTTTGAAATGTTATCGTACTTTATAAAGACTATGTCAAGTGCACTTAAGTTAGAAGCATTTTCAGCTTTCCATTAATCTCAGAATAAATAACGTGCTAACTAGAGATTGAAGCGAGCGCCTATGTTTTCTAGTACTCAGTAGAGAGAAGACCCGGTTCAACTTTGATATTTAGAATCCGAGGCGATTCTAATTCTGACTGTTCAGACGGGTTTTAAACTTTTTGCCGATCTTCTAGAATATTGATCAGGAAAGAGGAGCAAGTCTCTATATCTTCAGGCATGACATATCAACTTAGTATGTATCTTATATGTCGGAAAATGAAAAAAAATCTTACAATCTTTAGTATTTTTGTAGGACCTCGTCAAAGTTTTTGTCATAATTGCACGCGATCGACACACTACAGATCGTAAGTTATCGGTAAACGTTGACCAAAAATTTAAATGAAACCTACTTGCTAGGACATGTCTAAGAGCTGTTCATCACAATCTTCAACATCAAACTCAACGGGATTGCAGACAGTAAGCTTTTTCCAAAAGCTTAGCAATAACGATTTAGATAATGTTTTCAACATTAATTTTTAAGAAGTTGTTGAAGGGCGGCTTATAAGCATTTTTCATTTCCCCAAACCCTTTCTCAAGGGTTTCTTTGGCATTAGCTATTCGAGATTTGTCTAAGGGCGACCCGAACTTATTTTAATTTTGAAATTTAAAAAATGTGGATTCCAGGATGACCTTGATGAGATCGTTGAACTACGTGCAACAGACGCTTTATTGAGTTCTCGCTACATCTGCATAGGAATGGCAAATGGTTTGTTCAAATAAGTATAACGCCTTTCTTCTAAAGATGAACTATGAAAAATGGGGCAAACAAGGCAGACGAAGCTAAACAAGGGTACACTTAAGGGTCATCAATTATGCTTGCATTCACGATTAAATGACAGTAAGCTTAACCCCTTACGACGCTTGTAACACATGCAGAACTATTATCAAAAGGATGCGGAAATTTTTGATTAGATTTGGACGCTTAAGTGTTTTTGTAACACGCTAAACACGATCTACATAACTAAAAATTTTTGCTTGTAAAAAGGTTGCAAAATGTAATATACTAAGAGTACGCTTTATAATTGATGGAAACTATCTCGAAAGGTTGGCAATATGTTACAGCAGCCGATTTTTGGAAATTTGCAAAAATGTTATAGTAAAACAACTGCATCATGCGATTTGGTTGCAGAATGTGAGTCAATAATTCATCCTAGGGGACGATGGGTAGCGTAGTGTTCACACCATACACTCTAGGATATCATGGATTTAAGATGCTCGTGAGCAAGTATTCACGTAAAATCCTTAGAGATAGAAGGGTCTTATTAACGTCTCTCAGATGAACATATGATTACATTATATAAAAGTTCCACATTGGGTTCATGTTGCTGTAGGCAAGCACGGTCTTTGGTGGATAAAGGACATGTTTGGCTCTGTGGTGACAGCAACTCACAAATCAGAGCATCTCCTCTAGAGTGTTCCGATTTCTTTTCTGAAGAAAAAGTAAATCGTGACTAAAACTACTAAAGTTAAACGGATCCCTTCAGCGTCTTTTATGCCTGGTATTTAAATATTTTTGGGCTTAATGTACTACATACTTTAACACAAAAACAAGGGAGACAAGTTTTATCCATCTGTACTCCATAATCGTGCATATTTAAGAAATGCCCATTAGCATCATGAATGCATGTCGTACAAAAGTAGAGAAGCAATTCCTTTAGGTCATATATTTACAAGTGTCGAGTATCAATGAAGTCGACTTGAATTGTTTATGACCTCGCTTTTGTTTTGTTTGTCCTTTAATCGTTTAACTTTTCCTCAGCTCGATACAACGGCATCCTATGCTACAGAGGTACAAACATATGTTATTACACCCGCGATAACTTGTCATTTAACGTTCATATTACTTCCAATGGTAAGCATTTGGTGGCTGACGATACCCGGGTGGTAAGGGCCCACAATAAAGAACAATAACTCGAATTCTAAAATCGAAAACAGTAAGCAATACGAACATATACACATTTATGCGTGTCTACCTACCTATGCAAGCAGGCAGGCAGAAAGGTAAGCAGGCAGGCAGGCAGGCAAGCAAGCAAGCAAGCAAGCAAGCAAGCAAGTAAGCAACCAGGCAGACAAGCATGCATGCATGCATACATATATCGAAGAAAGAAAATTGACGTGTGTGTCAATTGCGCTTTTTTTTAGCTGTTTTCTGCTTTGTTTTTTGTTTGCTTTGGTGCAATAAAAAGGTGCTCTTAACAATATCGATTATAAAATACAATGTACGGCACAATGAGCAAATAGTTGGATTTCTTGCTTGATTCTTTTATATACACACTTGTGTGTGTGTATGATTGTAGTTTTTGTATGCAATTAAAAAATATATGTATGTACATCAACGGTCTGGTTAAACTTATTAAAGTTATTATTACGAATGGTTTCGTATGACGTCAAGCGAAATTTAAATCAATATTGATAGTCCGTCCGTCCGTCCCCGCCATAATCATTTGTTCATCTTCTTAATAACATTACTATTAAAATGTCATCGTTTCGTTCGTGCTGATTAAATAAAATCTCTGATAAGTCTTTCAGAGATCGCTTAAAATCTTTAATGAATTCTTTTATTTAAAATGATTTTGTTTTCATTTTTTTTTTGCTTTAGAGAGAAAGCAAAACAATCTAATCACAAAAAGTAGGCAAACTGTGGGCAAGAAAGTGTAATTGAGTTTTTTTAAAACCTTTTTAGTTTGATTTGAGCATTTTTCAACTTGTCCTACTAATACCTACTGAACTGAAGTCTTTTCGAGAAAGGGATCTACAATTTTTTGTTTGCCTGTTTAATCTAAAAGGTCTGTGAAGAACTATTGATTGAATGCAAGAGGCAAGTGTTTGAGATGAATTTTCTCCTCCTATTCAAGATCTAAATTATTCCAGTAAGAGAGAGAGAGAGGATACTTTTCCATGATCCAATCGAAGAGAACCGATTTGAACTCGACTGAAACTTCCATAGGGTTGTGATAAATATCAAGCTTTATATTAGTGCCTGTCATAGATTATGTATTGGTAGGATGACTATTCTGGGAAATTGGGAAAGTAAATGCTTTAATATGTTCTTTACTGCTTTTAAGCGTTAGAAAGAAGTAGCAATCGTTTGCTTGTATTTTTTTTTTTTCATTTTTAATTCGTTTAGATTTGTTTGTCCAATAAAAATATTTCTGAATTGACTGCTTTGAAGATTGCGAAATTTTTAGTAATTCCTTGACATACAATTTATTAATTTATTTCTTTTGTTTTAATAATACAACAATTAATATTCTAAGCTAAAAAAACAAAAACGGGGAGGCTACGAGACTTTTGAGTTGTAGCTGTCCCATAACTCTTGTTGAGTAGACAAGAGTCGCGACTACCAAGTCGATGTTCGCGGGTTCAAATGTCAGCGCGATTTATCGTAGCTGTACTATTGTCAATTATGTAAGTTTTTTTTTATCCGAGTGTATACAAGTAACGGCGTTTATTGTGCTTTACTGCATTTTGTATTTATCGTAGATATTAAAAATGAGTTATAAATTCTAACCTAATAGTTTTATTTCGAATATAGCGAATTGCTCCACTGCTTCGGATATCATTTACATATTTTTTCCTGGAGTGAAGTGAAAGTTTTCAGTCATCCAGCCTGTCCTTCTATCAGTCCGCATGCATAAGTCATGCTTATGGCTTCAAAGTTTTGTATAAAAGAGCGAACAACGTCTCAAATTATTTATGATTTTTAAGTAAAGAGAGAAACTGCAAATATTTTTTTTAATAAAGAAAAGTTTCCCGAGATTTTGTGGGCAATTTTTCTGTTAGCACAAGAAATGCCGAAGGAATAATACGCCTTCTGTCGCCTGGAGGCCTAAAAAGGAATCAATCGAAGTAAATGTTAATCCGGAAGGGCAATATCTAGTAAACAGAACGAGGGCCAATAACGCAATCCATTGAAGTGCTGTAACGTCTCCCGGAGGAGTTTTTCAAAATATCCAACAGAGCAGCGTTCTGATGGAAAATGTCTTCACTCTGTCTTTCGGTATGTTGCGGCAGTTCCACTTTTGACGGAGGGTTTCATTGTATTCGATTTTGTTGAGCAGCTTATCTTTCAATATCCGTACTAAAGGAGTCATAAATATTAAGCTTCATTGTCCACGTTCACCTGATTGGACTCACTATGTCTGTATGTTGGAGGCTTTTTTTATTTCTGCTATTGTCTTTTGCCTCTTTCACTAGCGGTAGTTTTCTTCAAATAAGATGGGGAAGCAATGTTTTGTACAAATTTGATCTTTTTGGCATAGAATCCCACCTATTTCAAGCTCAAATAAACCTTAGGCTTTACTTTTTAGCGGTGTAACTTATGCTGTTACGGGAAAGGTAATATTTTCATAAGCAGATGCCTTAGTATTGCCCCAAACGAAGTCGTACCATAATTTTGCTAATTTCAGTTAATTTAACTTCACTCTCTAAAGGTGTTCTTAAAGATTTGCAAAATCGTCTAACGGGGCAGCACCCAAAAATAAAAGCCTTCGTCTATTTATTCAATAATGGATTCAAAGTTGAAAAGTTTCCAGTTTAGATCTTCAAGTTTCCCTTAATTAATTGTCAGTCTCATGTTTGAACAGTAGCTTATATTTCGTTCATGTTCACTAAAAAACTATATACCAATCAGGTAAAACTTCTAGTGAACCCCCGTCTTTTAAAGGACGGTTTCCAAAAAGCATTTGCAATGTAAACCGTAACGGAACGCAATTATTTCTTACTACTATGGCAAAGTGACTTTTCATACAAACATTTTTGTCACAACTCAGTGGAGGCAGTAAAGTGCTATGACGCGTACGTGGAAATAAATATTGTTTCGTTATGGGTTAATATATACGTTTCTTTCTGAATCTTAACAAAAGTATTAATTTGTCATCCATAGAGCAGTGGGCCTTCAAGAAGAAATTTTTACCCGATGGTGACGAATTTACGGTCGCAGCTCCTACAAGTGGTATGATATGTGAAGAAGACTCTTCCTCGCCTCACTTTTGGTCATTCGTAGCATATTTATAAACAAGGCGTAGCTTGTAAAAGTGACTTTAATCTGCACCAAAAAAAAACGCTACCAAATCGTGAACCATGGATGAATAAAGTGATGCCATTCACTTCCTCTTTTTTTTTTTTTTGCAATTAAATAAATGCAGTTAAAGTAGTAGTGACTATGTGACTTCTTTTTCTTGAAGCTTTTTCCTTATTATTTATAAACTGTAAGCATAATATCTTGACTGTTTCGTTTAAATCCCATAGATCTATTCGCACTTTTTACAGTTTATTCGAAAATGTTTTTCGATTATGTGCAAAATGTTCTGTATTCTCGTTTTACACTTTTTACAAAAAACATTTCTACCGACTACTAGAAGAAGTCAATCACTGTCAACAGCAAAAACGTGCTTCCATTTGCCTCCGTTCCTATTGAAGTTTCTTCTTAAATTAAAATGAGGGATTTATCTCCTGAGGGATGAATTGTTCGCAATTAAACAGAAGAGTAGGAGGAATGAAGTTTTTAAAAAAAGTTACTTTTTAAATCGCTTTTTGAAAATAAAAATTTAATACATAATTTTATTCTCCTTCTCCCTCAAGTCCTAAGCAGAGAAACAACTGCATAGTATTTACTAGATTTCATGGTTTTTATAACTCAGCGAATTTATCTCACATATCAGATGACATAACAAGAAAGAAGACATCGGGAGCCTGGGGGACTACTTAAAAGCTTTAGCTGGGATTTTCGCAGTTAAACAGTTAAGCTCGATGAGAACACATCGTTTAGACCCCATTGCGTATGCGAATTAAGAGACAATGAATAAATTTCTAACTTTCGGCGGTGGTTAAAAAACAAACCCACACATAGACATTCGTACACACACACGCACACACACAGACAGAATATAAAACAACAAAGCAGCAGCAGCAGCAGGTGTTATAACATTGCATGTTAATTCTACGGCTAAAAAATATTGCCGGGCATTTTACAACTGCGAGAAAACAACATTATTCAGAACTAAAGTAAAAATGGGGAAAAAATGGAATAAATAACCGCAATAATGACAACAGTAACGAAAATGTTGTAAAAAAATATATATTTCTGTCAACTTTAAACGAAACACTTGGGTACACTGGTTTGAATAAATGCACATATTACACAGTGCATATATTTATATATATATACATATATATATATATACATATATATGTATGCATTTGTGCATGCGTTTAAACTTTTGTATACCTATACGTAGCTACGTTAGTCAAAAGTTAGTAAAGCAGCTCACATGAGACTCGGCATACACTAAAATGTAATTAACAAATGCAACCAACTAAGATGATGACAAGACAAAAAACCAAAAACAATAAAAACAAGAACGAACGACAGTGAACCGCCGAAGAATGAGTGAATGAATGTTGAGGGAAGAATACAATACATACATATATACGCATACACAAACACACGACACATTCAGTACACAATGCTAATGTCGCTGCGTAAAATTCACACGCCAACGTATTCAATACACAGATAGGTAGAGGTAGTTAGGTACACTAAAGGTATATACTAAAGTCAGTAAGTAAGTAAGTGCATGTATTGTACTTTTAAAAAAACAAAAAAAAAAAATTTTACGTAAATATGTGTAATTAGTAGCAAGAAAACAACAACAATAATAATAACAATGAGTGCACATTTTGAAACATAGTTTCGTGGTTTTAGCAGAAAAAAAAAACATAATCACACACACACACATACACACGCGCGCGCACAACGTACATGCTCAAGTGGTCGTTCTCTATACAAAACAAATGACACACACACACACACACACACATACTCAGATGCTCTCGAAGCAAATACACACACACTATACCCAGTTTTAGAGATTGGTTAGGATGTGAACCATATAACCATGTCAAGTGCCTTGAAGATAAAAAAAAGCAAAAAAAAAAAAAAAAAACAAAAACAAACAGAAAGAAAAACCAAAAACAAAAAAAGGGTCTCACGATTCATTTACATTCGGAATATACGCGTATGTGTAATAAAAAATAATGCAAAATTTTCATTTTCTGTGCATAATAATATTTTCAAGTGTATGTACAGATATTAAAAAAAAAAATTCCTTTTTCTTTTTTTTTTTTTTTTCTAAATCATAAAAAACATTAAACCAAATGGAAATAAAATAATTGTTGTAAAAGAAAGAACAATCAAAAAAGAAAAAAAAAGAAAAGAACAAGAACGGAATAAACAAATTAATGAGTAAATAACGTAAAGAATTCAATTTAATATATATAGCGAAAAGAATGTTATTCACCCACACCATCAACAAACTTATGTGTTATTTGTGAAATTTTGTCTTGCTTACCAGCACTTGTCCGTGGCTTTGTACGCGGTTTAACGTCTGGCTTCACATCTGCCGAATTCCCACTGCTGAAACCTGTTGTACTGTTCGAATTGCCCCCTAAAGCGCCCGACATACCATGTCCGACGCCGATACCATGGGACATACCCGATGTCCCGGCACTCCCCATACCGTGATGATGATGGCTATGATGATGATGTCGGGCAACGGCTGCTGCCGCCATCGAGGAACTTTGAAACATACCGGCTGCAGCAGCGGCTGCTGCTTGATGTTGAGCAGCCGCATGATGATGTGCCGCATACGACACATAACTGCTATCGTAATTGCTATTATTCGTGTTGCCCGCAACACCATTACTACTCCCCAGCCCTGAACTGCCCAAGCTGCCGTAGTGGCCTTGTGCGACCCCATCGAAGAGACCGGTATTACTACTATTCGAATGGTGCGCAGCGTTTTGCGACGCCGACGAAGTCGCACCTCCTGACGATGAAGAGGGAACATGAGTCTGATTGTGATTCGTTTGTATTGAATTATTATTTTGATTACTATTATTAATGCTATTGTTGTTGTTATTGGATGTTTGATTGTTATTATTATTAGTACCTTCACGTTGTTTGGGTGCTGATGACTGGGCAGTGCCGTTGTGACCGCTCGATGAATTACTATTCTGAATGGTGGGTTTTATATCTAAAGCGCAACTCGTATCAGCCAGCGTCGTAGCCCCTGTTGCTTGAGCTTGATGCATGAAAGCATTTACAACAGCCTGAAAAATAATTAAAAAATACAAAAAAGTTATGTTAGACGGGAAAGCTTTAAGAAACGAGCTTAAGCATGCCATAAGCGGACTTTGCAAAATACATTTTGCAAAATGTTTTTTTGGAAATAGAATGGAATTTTTCATCTGAAAACTTTTACTAAAAGTCATTCAAAATTTTTATCGAATATTTGTACCAGGAATGCATTCAAAGCGATTATCTTGCGAGCATTAGTTTCACTTGGGTACAAATTTCGTCTTGGGCAAATACGGAATTAACTGGCGGATGCCAAGTCATCTTACCTATATTGTTAAAGGGTTAAGGTCATTATAGGGCTTAATATAGGGCCTGTAGTGATCGTTGTGCTTGCGCTGGGCTTGAAGTTATCTTTCTAAGTCGGTTTTTATGGCTTATCGTGAGTCTTGAGTTGGCTGCACACCGTTGAGAAAGCCAGATCACTTTACTTAAACTGTTGAGCATCAAGCCCCTCATAAACGCTCGGGAAGATGGCCCGTTAAAGACTAAGTAATATCTTCAAGAGCTTTATCGTGACCTTTAAAAACGCTGCTTTTCTTTTGTATACCTCGTAAAGTGAAACCGGCTTAGCAATTCATCTTTTTCCACTTCAGGAATTAATTGCAGCAGCATCATAGATGCACATAGTGTTTTTAGAAGCAGAAGTCTTTTGAATTTTGTTAAAGACAAGCTGGTCGTTTACGGGATTTTAGGAGATCGTGTAATAGGTCGGAAATGATTTATTCGACACCAGTACTTGGTGAAAAAACAGAGTATAAAGTGGTCCTTGGCCAGTATAGCAATGCAAGCTTTTAAAGTCCGACGCAGGCAACTAGTCTTCCGGGCACCAGAAATTTTTGGTCCGTGCATCAAACTGTGCTGATAATGTAAAAAATGTCTGCTTATTTCCACCTAACATCTTACGATTTCTTTTTTGCCACTAACGAAAGACAAGCGGACTGGACAACGACTTTTGAGACTTGAGACAGCAGTTACATCATTTAAATGGCACGCGATTAATTATGGGAAGGCGCTTGACAGCAAGTGCTTGGAAAACAGTGTTGTTCCTTTCATGCATGGTTTGTGTCTATTGTCATAACATTGAGCTTTCAGCTGCGTTGCAATAACTATCTTAGTTTATAATAATTTGTAAATTGAATGAAAAATTTTACCTGATACTCCGACGGACCTGTTTGTACTGAATCAGGAGTTGAATCTTTTGGCGGTGTGGGAGGAAACGGAAACGAATGCTGCCCCGTTACCGACGATTGATGCGTTTGACCAACTTGAGATAATTTATGATCCAATTGCGGTTCTTGGGGACAGGCGAACGGGCTTCCCCAGGGACTGGCGGGTGCAAACGATTTGTGATCGCTGGTCAGCCACGAACTCAGTGGTGGATGAAAGTGCGGCCGACACATTTGAGGTGATGAATGTGATGATGGCATTCGAGAAGCTGTAAAGCAAAACAGAATAACACTTATAAGGTCAAAACTGATACAAAAGCTAAAAGTGTTATATGATTTGTTGCAGTCATGATGCCTTAAATCAATTATCAGTAACAATTTATATATGTATTTTGTGTAGTTTTTGTGTTTGTTATATCTGCACGTATACTACACACACAAAAAAATGTTCGAAAGTAAAAAGTGAACCCTTTTGTTGTTTATAGTTAGTTATCTTTATACTACGTACTTTTTTGTTTGAGATTTGGAAACCAGAAGCGTCCAAGATTTATAATAATAAATGGTGTTTAAAGCAAAATAAAACAACATAAAAAATCGCCACAGAATGAATTGTATGCACACATATATACACAGGCATACCCATGAAAATACATTGACTTTAAGAGTAAAGAGAAAAAAAACAAAAAAAAATGGCGAGTGTTATAATTTATGACTGCCGCCGTCAGAACGCACCATTTGCTGCCGCTTGCAGCAGAAGCTCGATGATGCAATTGAATATATTTGTGTATATATATATATATGTATGTATGCATATCCATGTCAATGCAACTATGTTAAGCCTAGAGCTGATAAGTTTAGGAACGATTTCCGTACAAAGTACTGGTGATCCTTAAAGCTTTCTTTTTTCTTTCTTATTTTTTTTTTTTGCATATCGCAGATTATTCGTTTACTTGCCGTCGTTTGTCGTCATAAATTGTTTAATTTGTATCATAAACAACCGCGTTAAACTTTGTCCTAAAGCCAAACAGATCGATCATGGTGCACCGGGCATCCATCGATCGTTGCTTACGCCCCAGGAATAAACGCAATAACAGTTTGATTGTCTTTACCGTAGCAGATGTGGTAGAACAGAGACTTTACCGCCTTGAAAATAATGTCTTATCTGCCTCCTCCTCCTACCTCTTCCCTTCATTAGTTCTACGAACTATGGTGTACGTACGTACGTACGTATTGTATAAGCAAAGTTAACATTTTATAAGCTGTAATTTAGCGAACACCAAGTGAGATTTATGTACATTCAAAAGTTACCATTTTTTCGATCATAGTGTTGCACGCGCATACATAGGCACGTAAACAATATTGCACCAGCTCCTTGTCAAACAACTAGTAACGTCAGCATTACCAGCATCAGGTTATGTGCTTGTCAGTATTAATGTTCGCTGTTATGTATGTATATATATTCACAAGTAACTTGTACAGTGTGTTAACAAAATTTTTATCTTATCTCAAAAGCGATTTCCCTAAAAAAATTAGAAAATAAGTTAAACTCTGAGAAGATAAGTATTTGAGAAAAAGATGAAAAAACGTCTGCCTAATTTTGTAATTTTTGAACAAAAGTTCGACATCGTTTCCCTTATGCACTCTAAGGCGAAGGTAATTAAGGCCTCTTGAGCTCACGAAAGAGTAGAAAAACTTTGCTATTTTGTTGTTTGTTTTTTTTTTTAAAAATTCAAGAGTAGAGTGTGGACATCCTTTAAGAAACCGAAATCGAGAATTTACGCGTCCTTGAACATACCTTTTAATCGTTAACACTACTTCCTTCTTCTTCTTCCAACCGTCTTCTACTTTTTTACCTATAACCGATTTTAGATATACATGTTTGATCGGCGAAAGACAATGTATTGCATCGCGTAAAATGTGTGGCCTTTTTATTCCCTTTCATGTCTGCACAGTGTCTCAGTTTTGAGGGATTCAAACACATATGTAGCTGAAATAATGATACCAGACAATGATGTCACACATTTCGATCCTTTAGTTGTTATCAGCAGCCTTTAATATTTTTCTTCGTATTATAGTGTTTTCCATTTCTATAAAGCGAATAGCACTAAGCACTAGACTCACTGAAACCAAATTTGAGTGATCAGGAGCGAGAACAAAAACCAAAGTCGAAAAAATAATTGAGCCAAAAGCGGGAGTTCATGTTAAATGACCCCTTTTCAATTTTCCCCTATCCAATATTTCAAAGGATTTTGATTTATTTTACCTCAGATTTGAGAGATGTTTTGAAAATAAATTGTATCACGAAGATTTCTTCAAACGCCTAACCCTAATATTATTCGTATAATGATCTCACGTTTATTGTTTTTGTATTGAAAGACAAATTCAATGTCCTTTTGAACCAGAGCGTTCCTTTAAAAACCCATACAGTTTTCGAAGATTGTTGCACTACCCATTACTTTTGATCATTGTTTGATTCGATTTCAGGAAAAAGCACTTGCTAAAGAACAAATGAGTGAGAAATTCGCTAATAAAAGGGCAATCAACTTAAAGATCTCATTCATTTGCGGCTGAGAACCTTTTTTTTTCGATTAAAATGCTTGGAGCTTTTCAGAAAGTGTTTGTGTCCTTAGCTATCATAAATATTCCGCTCACTCTTTTCCCAAGCTCTATATTGCGAATTGGGCATGAAATAAACATTACGAACACACATAAATACGACAGAGAGAGAAAGAGAGAGGGAAGGAGAGAAAGAAAGAAAGAAAGAAAGAGAGAGAGACACAGAGAGAAAAAGAGAAAGAAAGAGAGAGAAAAGCAGAGAGAGAGAGAGAGAGAGAGAGAGAGAGAGAGAGAGAGAGAGAGAGAGAGAGAGAGAGTCAGAGAGAGAGAGTGAGAGAAAGAGAGAAAGAGAGACAAAGATTTAAAATTTCAAACTGATACGGAAGTCATACATAAGTTACGTGAATTAATTCTGGCTTCCAAGGTCCTCTTTGAATGGACATAAATCGTTTCCTTTCTTCTTCGGTATTGATCAGAACATCACTTTAGATGTCTGTATATTTTTTGGTTTTACTGTTTCGTAAAACTGTTATTGTTTAGTAAGAAATATAAGAACCTAACTGCATTTAATATATTGTTGTTGTGTATGTTTTTGTTATTATCATAATTGTAATTATGATTTATGCTGTGGTCTGTAACTTTTTCGTTTGTTGTGTTCTGTTTTCATTTTTAGCCTCCAGATTACTACAACTTTTTTTTTTATTTTTTGGGTTATTGTTTTTTATTTTTTTATTTTTTTATTTTAAAGATCTACGCAAAAACCAATGCGAACACGCACTTACATTTCGCAGTTAGCTTTCCACCTGCAGGAACTGATGAAATGTTTGCCGAAAATATGTTCGCGAATGACATTCTCTTCCGTTCATGTTCAATTATCTTGAGTTGTTTGTTGCATTGTATGGGTTCTGCTTTAGATATTGATAACGTGTAAACATATTTCTTGAGTGAAGAAAAACGCAGGCAGGGGCAGCTATTAGATGCTTTAGGCGAATTGTAAGTACGCACTAAATGCTTAAGTTTTCAATGTTTTTACAAAAATGCTTTTTTTTTTTTCATGTGCATGCAAATTCTAACTCACAAGCTGCTATATTAAAACTAGCCTATATTCAGTGCCAGACTCAGCGAACTTGGCTTGGTAGGAAAATGAGTTCAAAAATCTGTTGTTAAAAAGTGACAAGGTGTTGGTCTTTTCATAGAAAATTTTCTTGACATGCAAATTTCAAGAAAAACGCCTGCACTACCCGGGACAGCCACTATTCAATAACAGTTTAAGCAGACTTAGCGACGTAGAAAAGTGTTTTTAACGGCGAAAGTGAAATTTTTGTAATGAACTATCACGTAGTAAAAAATGCTGAGTATACATTTTCTGTTAGCGTTTCTACTTCTGACACCTTGCTGAGCGGCACATAAGGTGATGTATTCGGCCGCACCTTTGTAAGGGCGTCACATTGGAAGTAAGTTTGTAGAATCTTGTCCGTCTTGCCGGATAAATTCATTTAGAAACCATGCTTGTCTGAGACTCTACCAAAGACGAATTAAAAATCGGTTACATTCACTGGGGGATAAGGAACTATTAAGCTTCATAAAAATAGGCGGAAGCCAAAACTATGAAGATGCAAATTTACGGCTATTTGACCAGGCACTCTAATGCCTGGTCCTTTGGTTTGTATCGAATTTATCTTCATTTTTCACATAAAAAACGAAGAAAAAAAACTTATTTCAAAATCACATATTGTGTTATGTTATGTTAAAGATTTGCAAACGAAATGACAAATTTAATATATCGGCATTGTTCAAGTGAAACATAAAATATGATAAAAAGCGACTACAACCATCAGTCATTGCGGAATTTTTTCATGTTTGAAATAAATTGGATGGATTGAATGGATGATCGTTCACATTCAAGCAGTACTCACTGTTCACGTGAATAACGCGTTCGATCTGCATTCGAGATAATTCACATTTGATTATATTAATAACAGTTCTTTAGCCAATATTAAATGTACGTGTGGCTGATTATAGATATTATGCATCGACAAAGACCAGACGGTTAGACGATTCGTGTAGCTTCTACAATGAATTTTGCTTTAGTTTCTCGTAAAAGCTGTACAAGTAACATGGCGATGATTATATTATATATATGTGTATATATATATATATATATGTGTGTGTTTGTGTGTGTATAGATATAGGTACTGTGTTTTATATCCACACAAACACGTGTGGCATGACATGATAGGCTTCTAGTAGCTGCAGGTGATGATGTAGATGTTGCTGTTGACGTAATTGTGTATGTGTTACTACGAGTTAAAATAAGCACAAATCAAATGCCACCACACTCAGGATATATTAAAGAATGTATTAAAGTATACTAATATCAATAATCGAAAAGACTTTTTAAATATATGCAAGTATGCGTATAAGAGGAACTTAATCCTAGGCAGCGAAATTGAAAAAACAAAGTTTAGAAGCATTTTGGCTTTTTCTCAAAACTCTGGTGTGTATGCACTTATGCACTTATGCACTTTTCAATTCGAAATTAGCAATTTTCACGGAACCCTTTGGTAGTGAAAGCTTTCTGCTCACGCATTATCATGGTAAGTAAGGTGGCAGCTTAACAGGAGCATTGCTCCAGTATTTAATTATGCGAAACTCAACGCATAATAAAGCATAAGTCAATCATGTGATTTCACATGATCCTTATCCTAATGTAAAATTTAATAATACACACGATGACATGATGATGAAGGAACCGCATGACTTGAATTTTTATGAAAACTTTCAAGCGTGTAAATGAAATGTGCATTAATAACATTACGCTTGACCTGATTCTTAGCACAATCTCTTCTAAAGTTTTAATTAAAACTCAACTAAAGCTTTGTAAACATGGACTCAATCGATGCCAATGTCAAAACATTTCCAGGTATTGCCAACTTTTATGCTAATAAAAGCGATAGCATTATTGATAATTCCTTTTAGGATTTCTCCTCTTACCGCGATTGGATCTAGCTATAGCTCATAAACAATATCATCCGCTTGTTAAATGCTTAACTGCATGTTTTTGTCTTGAAACTTATTGAACGCAGTTCAGAATCTAATCCTAAAAAGCCACCTTGAGGAAATCTCGAATATCGAACAATTGGAGCTTGGCTTGTCAACTCACTATTTTCTTAGTATTTCGCTCACTTTGAATGCTTTTCCACATATATTCTGCATTGAAGTTCGCAGGGCTATTGAAATCGGTAAACAAAAATCATAGCGTATTTTACTAGATAATGTTTCACAATCAACGAAACGATTTTCAGGTCGAAATCGTTGCACATCACTCATGTCGGTATAGCTCTAGAGAATCTCTTGCTTACTGCTTGCTGTCGACCATTTTTCTTCTTCTGTTCAGCTTCTAGTGATAGCTACAGATGAAAAATGCTTTCTCGTAGAGTAAGTCAGGAACGAAGTTTACCATCGACTGGGAGGGATTAGCTTCCTACACTTCCCACGGATCTGGCGGTCATCCTAACTAGCTAGCTAGCGTAGTCAACTTCCGAACCAGACCACTTTATTCATATTCTTCTCGCGATTAAAATTGTCTTAGCACGTTTCGTCTCGTCTGATATTGTATGGGCACAATTCATTAAAAGTTTCGCCATCTGCTATATCGTTCGCCAATCTATTAACCTTAGTTTTCAAATCAAGTCAGATCATTTTACTTATATTCCTAACGCGATTGAAAACGTTTCGAGTCTCTTGCTTCCCGCGACCAATTCAAAACTATTATGCGGTTCATTAAGTATGGCGTTCCAATGAAACCATCGCGATGGTTCAACTTCGACGTCTTGCCGTGTATCGGTAATTTGTGTATTACAACAACAAAATCATTTTTCTTAGAATTAGAGAATTTCAAAAAATGACTTTCGTCAGAGACTAGAGGTATTTGAGATCGTAGTGCATCGCCGATCCCTTTACACAAGATATATTACCTTTCAAATCAAGCTAAACTTTTGTATTCACTTACGTAAAACGATCGAAATCATTTCTTTTCAATTGAACACTTTTCCTCAAACGAGCGGCAACCGTTGCGTGGTCGACCAGAAATTCTTGTTGATTCACAGTCACAAGCACAGTTGGCCATTTCTGCATACGTTACATATTCTTATATGTCGGCCGCGATCGTTTACACAACTTTTCCTCAAATGAGGAAAAACGGTATGGTGCTCCACTAAAGACTGCCGCGATTAATTAAATGTTATATTAAAAATAAATTAATGTCCGTACGAATTTCATGCATCTTTGGTTTTGAAAAGAGAAAATCCATCCATAGGCGAACAAAAAAAAAAAAAAAACACCAACCTGTTGGCCACCCCTGTTAATGTATGCATGCATGAGCTTTAAAGTAAAGTCTGAGTGCAGGAAAAAGAAAGAAATCAATGGAAATTACAAAAATATACAACAAAACAAACATTTTTAATGATTTACAAAGCGCCTGCGTTCATGTTTGATTTAAATGGCAGATCAAAGCTTAACGTGCCGCCGTCGAACACATATTACAATTAAGGTACTTTATAAACGGGTCTTGGCGTTATGTCTGCAGGCCGCTATCGTTTTATATATTTATGTATATAAATACAACCCATACATATACAGGCACACGTATACACATGCCGACCATACATACTTGCTGAATAGAGAGTATAAAGCTTTTCGTTAAAATAAAAGGTTCGCAATATTAAAAAGCATTTGACGGCGACAATCAACTGCCAGAAAAAAAAAATATATATATAGACGATATATAGCAAATACTGCCACTAAGAGTAAAGTGACTAAGTTGTTTTATTTCTGGTCTGTCTTAAAACTTGACAGTATCATTTTAAATAGGAACCCAAACAAATGTCTATTAGAACATTGTGTTGTGTCCTTTCAATTGCCGCTTTTATCAAAATTGATTTTTGCTTCTAAAACAAAAAAAAAAAAAAAAAAAACGTAATTAATTGCACTAAATAGTTAAAATGCAGTAGCAGCAGAAGTCTCTGTTGCCTTTTGTCAAATAAAATTTTCCAGAATATCCATCTATTTACGTTGAAAAATAACTTGAACAAGCTTTGACAAACGGCCAACATTCTCGTATGCCGCCATACGAGTTTCACAGTAACAAAGACGATGACTATTTCAATTTAATCATCCATTTGTGCCGCAGAGACAGCAATAAAACGGAAGGAGAAAGGGATATGTATATTCATATGTTCTATATATCTATATACCTATATATATATATATATATGTGTATATATATGCATGTATACGTTCTACCACCACTAGGCGACAAATTTAATTTGCTAATGAAACCACCACAAAATTTCCAAATAAACTCATTGTTCTTCCTCTAGTTCTCCTGCGTCTAACCCCTTTTGTGCCCGACATACACCACTACACGAGCAAACATATGGTAATAAAATTTTGAGGAAAAAGAGAGACAAAGTAACCAACCAAGTTATCTATGATTGAAATAAAATAAAAAAAAATGAAAAGAGAATCAGTAAAATTAACACGTTTTGAAGGTACTTTGTAAAAATTACAAACAAAACCTTCAAAAAAAAAAAAAAAAAAAAAAAAAATGGAAGTAAATCTGTTATCATTTATATACAATCTTATTTAAATTCTGGCGTTTTGTTTTTTTTTTTTTTTTGTAAAGTTCTCAAAAGCGGTCACATAACGATAATAAAGAGAGAGATTGTCATACAACAACAAAAAGAAAACAAAAAAAAAAAGAAACTGTAACCCAAAGCGAGAAAATCTGGATAACGATACAAAGAGAAAAATGTAACAGATTTCCCACTAATCGTAAAAGTATATGAATATATATATATATGGATATGTTATGTATATATATATAAATACATGTATGTATATGTATATGTATATATGTGAATACATGTATGTATCGTCTATGCTCTGAATAATTGATAAAAAAAAAGATTTGCTCGATGCATAAAAGGCTTTTCGGAAAATTAAATTCATTCACACGTTCGACCCCTCTTAACAGGAACAAAACACAAAAAAAAAAAGCTGACGGTAATCACTAAAGGGATTAAAGCAATATATATAAATGTAAGTGTTGGTGTATTTGCTCCTCTATTCGGCGTCCCTACATACAAAGTCTATAAGCAAAAGGGTACTTTGTATAAACGCATGTAAACATGTATGCATGTATGCATATGTGTATGAAATTTTTGATTAGCAAAAAAACATTACTTGAAATTGTTATTCTTACTAATCAGGGTTTTAGTGTTTAGTCAAAGTTGCATAACGACTCATGTTCATCTGCTTGTGTGTTTTTGCAAATTTTAAAAATGCCTTCACTAGTATTAGTATACTAGTATTTGCATGGAAGAGGAAGAGAAAGATTGTTGCAGGATATTGGTAAGAACAAGCAACCTACAGCTGCCCATATACATAATGGCAGGTGAATTTAATAAAAGGCTACGCTGTTCGTCTTCAGCTACAAGTTCATTCTTTTTTTTTCACGAGAAGTAATGTTTTTCTTTTACCCGCTAGGTCTTCATCGAGCTTAATCCGTTTTTTGCATACACAGGCTGATTGCTCGCAGAAATGCAAATAAGCAAATATTTTTCTGAATATCTTATGGCCTAATAGTGAAACAGTGACGAGACAGTATGAATGAATGAAGTTAAAGAATACTTTTTCTTTGGCATAACACTGTGGCCAAGAAGAATGACCAAAATTCAAGTTAAATTTGCGTGATTATAACGAGTATCAGAAAGATTTTTTTTTTTCTTAATTGGCAGCACTCTGACAGACATCTGGGTCCACTTTCACATCGTAAACGTCATTAGTGTTTCAGTTGCGCTTGCACGTTGCTTTTGTACGATAGAAAAAAAGCCTTTTTTTTGATTTTCACGAAGTGTGACTTTGCTGAGCAAAAAGCTATCAATCCTTCATAAAATGTTTTATTACGAGAGGTGGGATTTGGATTTACGCATACGATCCGGGAATAAACCATTAATCGAGCGAATATCGTACAAAAGATGAGCCAAGACCGAACAAATCGTGCCAACGTCGCTCAATAATCAAGAATAATAACAGTTTTCTTTAATTGTGGTGGTGCACTATGAATACCTTCTTGGCCGGGCCAAGCAAGGAATGTTATAGGAATGAAGATGTTTGCAAAAACCAAAATAAGCAAATAATTAAATTTTTTTTTTCAAGGTTAACACGATTCCATTTTAGCGACTTTTCTCTTCATATATCGGCAGGAGGCATTTTGCTTAAGTCCTAGGAATTCCAGAATATCCTGAAAAGCTTTGCTAATTGGCGAACAGAAGAAGTCCTATAAATCTTTACGGGCATGGCTTCGTTTCTTATTCGAATTCTATAGCTCTCCAATGCGGATCCGCTTTTATATCTCAACGGTGGCCTTAAAGTAAAGCAATCCATTTTTTTTTTACGGTATTATATATGTTATTATATATTACATAAGAATTACATGAAAATTACGAGAAAAAATGAATTAATTAATAAATCCAATAGTAGCTAAGTGAACATCTTGGAATATGTATTAGAGCTAAAAGTGGGTATTCGAGACGAACTCAAGCGGGTATAAGTTTGGCAAAGGCTTGATTGACACTGATATTGATATCAAGTCAAACGTATCGTTAAAATTATCATGAAAGATTCGAAAGCGATTCATTTTGAAGAAAAAATATTATACTCTTTATCGATAGAAAACTTTCATGCCGGGTACTTTTCGCAAGCATAGTTTTTGATAAATTTTGATAAAATATAAAACATTATGATAAGTTACTTAACTACGAAGGAAAGTTTTTTGATATCAGTTTTTTACAACAGTTATGGAGTTTAAAAATGTTAAGGCAAGTGAACGGTTAAAGTTGAAATTCATTTTGCATTTAATAAAAATAGGGAGTTGACAAGGCACTATACCTAAGCTAAACATTACCTCTACTGGGAGTTTACAATTTTCCGAGAAAAGATGGGTCAATAAGTCGGGTGCTAAAGCTTACAAGAACCGAAGAAGGAAATGAGATGGCAAACAACGTAGGATAGATTCAATTAAGTCAATATGGAACTGATAACAAGTCCAATTATTTGAGAGACGAATCTAGATTTTAGAACGCAAAGGTCGAAAATTGCCAACAACAATTGCTGCTAATAATGCCCTTTATGTGTTAGCCCACGAACTTTTTGAACATCATAGCAAATTTTCTACTTTAGTTCTTTTTTAACGTGTTAGCATATTCTTCACCTAATTACAGATAACTTGAAAATATGTTAGAAAAAAGTTGGAAATAAAATTTTTGGTCGACTATCAATTTCTTATCCCCATTTTCGCAATATTCGGCATATATTGCGTGTGTCATATTAACCTATTTTGTTAGAAATACGTATACTTCACCGGGATCTTGAAAACTAGATCAGACACCTAGTTACTTGAAGGCATTTTTTGGAAAAAAAAGTGACTAGAAAATATTGGAAAGGTTTGCTTTACACCCATTTTTTTGAAGGTCAAATATTAAGTTAACCAAAGCAGTAGTTCTGGTGTTAATAATTATATATATATATATATTGCGAGGATCCAAAGTTGTTCCTCGTTTTGGGCTCACGGATTTTCCGTCTCTGGAGACGGGAAGAGAGTGCTAAGTTAAGGTAAAATAGGAAATAACTTAGGTTAAGAATAGATTAAGATAAAATAGGAATAGAATAGGAATAGATTAGGACGAGGAACAGAATAGGAATAGGTTAGGACTAGGAATAGAATAGGAATAGACTAAGATAGAATAGGAATTGAATAAGGATAGTTTAAGAATAGGTTAAAAATAGAATAGGGAAAATTAGTTTAGTCAGTCGAGTTCCAGACTCCGAGAGAGTCGAGTCGTGTTCAGGAGTTTACTTTATTCATGTGAAAGAGAAGAATAGAAATAAAAATACTAAAGTGAAGAATCAAGGCTCTGCAAAATATAAATTTCTTGTGTTTCTCTTCCCTGAGCCGCTGAAATACCTCAGCCCCAAGGAAATGGGCCGCAATGGTATTCACTATATATATAGATAGTTGTTGTAATTTAATTTAGCCGGAGAAATAAATTCTAAGACTCAAGTCTTAAATCGGCTTTATAAACGTCATGATAATTTCATAAATTACTTGAATCGATTTCAAAATTGGTTCGAAAACTTCCATTTCCGCCAGAAGCTTTTGTAAACCATGTAATGATTGTTATTAAGAAGTAAAACAACGTTTCATTTTGAATGTGACATGCGGTTATGATAACGATGACATCGAAACAAAAGTAAAACTATTTAAAGTCAACACAATTTCATTAATCATGATCGTATATATGTGTGCTTATGCATGCATGTCTGCAACGAAACTTTTTTGGATATTTTCATATGCGACTCACTACACATCAAAACAAAAAAAAAAAAATTCGCTTAAGTCCGAAAAGTGCGTTTTTTGTTTTTTTTTTTTAGGTTTATTCCCGCGTTTCCTGAAATAATGTGTAAAGATGTGAATTAATATCAATGGTATGAATATAATATAATAAAATATGTCCTACATATACGTCCAAGTGTAAAAAAAAGTTAATATCAAGGGTTGTAGGTAAACATGTTATATGTTATATATGAGAGCGTTTACACCTGCTTTATGATGTTGTAGGTGAACGCTGTGCTTACATATTTCTCTTATTATGCCTCCTGAATGATTTGAACGTGCATATGAGTGTGTGTGTGTGTGTGTGTGCGTATATTTATATGTGTCTATGCATGTGTGAATGACAGTGAAGGGCAAGCTGCAAGGAATTGAGTGCCAGTTTTTCTTTTCTTTTTTTTTTTTTTTTTTTTAGGACACGCGCCCTCTTAAGACAATCGGACAATTTGTGACCACTGAATGGTATTAATCCCCTGTTTAAGACACCTGCTCATATTTTTGATGTGTTTCTCATTAGGTGTATGCCTGTGCTCTTGTGCACATGTGTGTGTGTGTGTGTGTGTGTGCGTGTGAATGTATGCTTCAAACAGGCAAATTTAGTAATAAAATGTAACGTAACGGCTTCTTTTCCTAGCCTGATTGACCGACTGAACATCAAATAACATACAACGTGTATAAGAGTAAATGTGTTGTTATAGTTGGATTAGTTTGAAAAATGAAATTAAAAACATTGTGTTTATTTATTTACTTTTTTTTTTTTTTTTTTTTGTTTTTTCGAAAAACTTTGCGCATAGAGGGGAAAATATTTTATTCTCCACTAAATGATGGGAGTTTACTTAGCGGGACATTTCATTTCCGCGCAACGAATAAATTAATAAATTAACGGAGTAACTGAAGCAAGAATTGATATTTCGGCTTACTTGACAACTGCACTCATCTATGAAGCGCTATACACAGATTAGTGTATAAGTTGGGGCAGTAGGAACTAAAGCATTCTTTATGGCTTCACTTGAGCAGAAGACATTGGCATACTAAGAAATACATAAATCATTTCATCTTCTTAATTCCTGACCATTACCTAATAGTGTATTGATCAAGCGTCTCCGTCCGTAAGGCAGTGTAATGTCTTTGGTCTACATTGTATTGATTGCTAAACGGAAAGTAATGGCTTCAAGTCGGAAACTGGAAATTCGTGATTGATATAGAAAATAAGGCAAATCGGTCGGAAGACACATCTACAACACCCTACGCGTTGACAATGTTTTCGTTTTCGAATGCAAAGAAAAATAAATTGCGTTTTCTGCTCCTTACTTATAAAGTACATCAGTTGCAACAACAAAAATTTCAATGTTTATTTTACGAATGCTCATACACTACCTGAACAAACTTGGAAAAAAATTAGCCATCTCCATCCAATATTACACGTAAAGCATCGAAATTTTAGATTTTTATACCCATCATCGAGAGATAAGGGGATGAGTTTCCAACGGCCAGAAGGAAACTTCAGAGATTCTTTTCTAGATTAGCGTCAAACTCTAAATCGATTTAAGAATACCCGTTCGTGTGTCTGTCCGTCTGTGTAATGTCTGTTGTAAACATTCTCGAAAAACGAAACAATCGGCATTCGAAGTTCCTGCACGCAGGTTGGTGTTGAAAATGAGCCAAATCGGTGGACTGACACAACTCCACATAAACTGAGAGCACCTCTGTTTTTCAAAAGGAATAAAAAATTGTTTTTTTGTGCATTACTCATAAACTATAGCAGCTAAATACGCAAAAATTTGAATTCTATGGGTGATGCTGTAGCGTCTATACAAAAATGGAAAAGATTGACCACGCCTATCCAATACCATAGTGCGTATAAATTTAATTTTCTTTCAATACGTTTATAAGACGGAGAAGCACGTTTAAAAGCTTCGTTGAAGTATAAATATTAAGCTTTTCCAAGGACATGCCTCGAAATTTCATTTCGAAAATAGAAAAAATCAGCCGCGCGCTCTTTGTGTTACAGAGCATGAAAATTTCGTTTTTTTTATGCATTTCGTCCTTTTTAGGATAGCAGTGATGGCCATAAAGGATTCAGTTACGACCGAAAATAATTTTCTTACTTGTTTTAAATAAAGATAGTGGGTCTAAAAGATTCGATCACAGCTGCATGCTGAATTTTCTTGCAAAGTCATTGAGTGAAAAATACTTTACAACTTTATTCATTTGTGCCATAAACAGACGACTTGAAATAACATCAATTGTTATGCTTTAATAAAAAAATAAATAAATGATTGAAAGCCAATTTTTAATAATATTACGTGCGCTAGCAGACTCTGCATAGCATTGTAAAAAAAAAAAAAACGAAAAGAAAAATTCAAAACGAATGCGAATAAAGTGATTAAAAATGTTCGAAAATATTACGCTATTCAAACACGTAATTTGTCATTTGTTGTGTAAGTAAACCTAATTCGAAAACATATCGTTAACACAAAAATTTTTATACGATGATGTTTTTCAAGACAATGAAAACTTTTTTTTTTAAGAAAAAAAAAAAAAAGGAAAAACAGAAGAAAAAGCATAAACATTGTTGGCAACTCGCAGATGCTAATGATGTTGCAAATGTCGTATTACGGATCTTTATCGGTATGACGATCTTGACTGCAGACAGGAAAATGTTCTACTTGCTCTGTAACTAACGTGAAAAAAAAACACTTTTTAACTTTTCTGTGCAATGAATATAATATCGCGAGCGAAAGAAAGAAAGAAAGAAAGAAAGATAGATAACACTAACCAACGTCTTCTATAATGCTGCACTAGGTATAAAGCAAAAAAAAAAAAAAAAGAAAAAAATTACTCTACTCAACTCTTAATAGAAACGGTGTAAATAACAATAGATTGCACCTAAATCAGTAACCGATAATATGTGAGCATATGCTTGAATAAAATCCGAAGCTCACATGAACGGCATATACTGCGCATACGAACATTTATAAGGATACATATATACAAATATATATATATACATATATAGATACATATGCATATACATATATATATATATATATATATATATGTATACATATGTATATATATATATATGTCGCCTCGATCTCTGCATTGTGTTTAAGCAACTAGTATCATATCTGGTATATATATGTACATGTCTGTATGTATGTGCTCTTATGAGTATGAACTTTATATTAATACTTATACAGTGACTCATAGAAAAAATGGCCTCAACTTAAAAACTTGCTCCTTCCTAAGAGCCATGACAAATATTAAATAAAAAATTTGTATTTTTCATTTTCATTATGTTCCGCAAATTTATTTTAAAACCTTTTTTTTCCATTTGTTGGTATTGCATTGAATATCGGATTGGGTTGGCTTGCTTTTTAGCAAAAGGTCAGAATGACTGAGAACTCCATACATTGACCAGGAAAGTGATAGACTCGACAAAAAATCTGAACAGAAAAAGTGTTTGGCACTACATTTTATAGTGAGAAGCTGGTGACATGAGAAACTCTTTGGGTGATTAGGGAGGAGATGGTCTACGAAAGTGCTTGTAACAAGGTTGATTGACTCAGAAACACCTAAGCGCGCTAATACTATGACAGACTGGCTAAAAAGACCCTGGACCAAAAAACGATTCGTTAGTAATTAGCAATAAACTGACTGACGGAGTCATATGGCGGTTAAGTAGATGGCGGGATAAAGAAGCGTTTCTACGTAACGAGTTAAGTGGACTGACTAAGTAGAAACTAAGTTCAAAAAGTAACCGCATTTTCAAGGTAACGGATTAGACTAAGTGGAAAGTGTTTAAGCTAATGGGAAATTGTCTGAGAGAAGCCGGACGGAGAAAGCAATTACGTAAACAACTACGTCTTCTAACAATGGGTCCTGATAAACGGAAGTCCTTGTCCCTACAGTGTCGCGCGGCCAATAAAATTTTAATTAACATAAGTGAAGCTACCAAGAAAGCTTTGGGGGAGATGAACTTAAATTTGTGTGGTCTTAAGGTAACTTTACAGCCGTTTCTTGATGATCTGTGTAGACTGGTAGGGTAATTGCAGCTTCTTAATAAAAATATAGCGGGTGGCTAAGTTTTTTCCTCTTTTGTGTTATGTGAATGTTTATAGCTCGAATGCCCTTACCCTGCCGCTTGTCTCTTACTAAGGATATCTATAATTCTTAGTTAAATTTCAATTTCTTATCTTATTTTAGCTTCTATTCGAAGCCAAAGATAATAAACGGTTTGTATGATGAACGGGCGGATGGACAAAAAAGCAACAAATCGTACGGCAGCTGGATAAATAGTTCGATATTTTGTTTTTTTGATAATATTTTGGAAATTGAAAAGTTCAGGCGCTAATAAGCGGAACACAGATAGATAAGTTTTTTTGCTTTAATCCATTTAGGAGTATTTAACTAAATGGTCCGGCAATGGGACAGACGAGTATTGCTAAGTATTAAAAAATGGACAGACTGATGGACAAACTCAACATTGACTCGCAGATATGATTAATTCTACTCAGAATATAACAGTCGTCTCAGGAATATAACGGTATCGAGATTTCAGTTGCAAGTGGTGTAAGAAAATTACTATGTACTTCTAGGATCTGGTTATGAATAAAATACCATTAAATTATTTTCTTTATTCTCTTTCATCGCATTTCCATAATAAAGAAATATTGTTTTACCGGAATAGTGTTCCTTGAAAGTGGATCATTATTTTTGCAGGATACTGTGTCTAGGCATTTATATGCAATGGTAAGATGTCAAGAACTTTACACAAAGTTTACCAATATGCGGGCTTATTTTCCATTTTCGTAACTTTATCTCTCTGTACGGTTGTCTTACCAACAATTGCATGCGAGCAGTAACTGTTTTAGCCGCACGCTCGTAGTAGTAAACGCATTAAAGTTTTGTTTTAGAAAAGCATTTAATATCATCTGTGCTGTGCTTCTCGATTAAAAAACAAAAAACAAAAAAAAAACAAATCTTAGAATAACCATATAAAACATTGCGGAAAGTAGGCGTGTTTATGGGCGAACGTTGTTCGTTTTACCTTTTAACAGCAAATTTTCTTTCATAACTAATACGATCTTTAAGCTTAAGAAAATTACTTTGAATCCTACCATCGCGATGAGATGCGGATATAAAAAATTTTAAAAAACATGGTATACATGCGACAAACTGTTGTTGTTGTTGATAATGCCTAAATGCTGTATGCTTATAAATTCTAAATGCTTTCTACACAGGTTTGTAACGAGTGTTGAGAAGAGAAGTGCACATAGAATGCAATGAAAGAAAACAACTCAACATATAGAAGTTTATGCGTGTGTACATGCTTACGTTGGTGCAATTGGATTTTTCAAAAGCTACAATTACAACATTTTTATTGCAAGTCATGTTGTGAAGCTTGTGACTTTCTTCTCTCCAAGTTTCTATATAGGAAACAACTTACAAACAAACTTATTGAAAATTCATTCAATCAAGTTTTTCATATTTTGCGAACAATTTTGACTTTTTATTATTATTTCTTTTTTGGGACATTTCTCCTACACTTACAGTGAAGCTATGAGTTATGCTTGAAAAAGTATTAGATTTCCAAGATCTTTCCAACTGTCTATAGACCTTAATAATCATCATTTATAAGACGTATTGCTCAAGTTCTTCCTCATTACAAAAGAGAAAAGTAAAGCTAGCACAGAATGTCGGACATGTATATTCAATTGGTGCAGACAACGCGAACTTGAAAAGACGCATGGTTCCATAAAAAGTGTCCCTAAAATAAATGAAAATTTGGAAGTAACTTCAAGCCATTTATTTCCAAAGAACAAATATTCCATTTTGATTTCCCTATGGGAAGATTTCTAATCAAATTTCCGACCAAATAGCTTGGCGTCAACCGTTATGATCCATCAAGTGAATGCCACTTGTATAAAGAGCGCCGGCCGCCAATGTATTAAAAAAGACAATTTTATTGTTTCCACTGAATATAAAAGAGACACGATTTACAGTTGCATTCTGACATTGTGGCGGACCGTGAGAGATCGGTCGGTTGGTAAAGAAAATAGTGTGCTTTCTTGTCATAGTTCCTGTAACGCATGAAAATAAGGAAAAGAGATGTTTATGTCTGCCTGGTATGTCTCTTTGAAAGATAACGGAATATTAGCCTTATATTTGCATTTAAATCAAGGAGAAATATCAAGAACGCCACCAAGAACAACCGTTTGCCTCAACGGCGTTTCTATTCGTATAACGATATTGAAAAAATGTAGCACCTGTGCCTCAAAACACTTTGTCGTCGTACACCACATTCGCATTCGACATCACGTTTGATGATAGCATTCGATTGCTGTTAACTCGCAATTACTTTTTTATTCATTAAAACAAACAAATTAAAAAAGTAGAAATACTATAGCGGGGCATGCTTTACCATTATAGGCCCTACATCGCCTTATAGTTGTTCATACATCGACATTTCCAAACAACGCTTTATGTGGGAAGTGGTGCGTTGGACCAAAAAACGTTAGTGTACCTCAACTCATCAAAACATTTCAAAAATTTCCGCCTGCACGTTGAACAAAAGAATAGAACACAAGCAGACGGACAGACAGACAAACAAGATTAGATTATACTGATCAGTGGGATAAAAGATGTGTATATTTCAAGTTCTTCTGGGCACTTGTGCACGTCCGCACAAACTTTATCTACCCTACCAGAACAAGTGATGTAGAGTGCAAAGATTTAATAAAATAATTCTTTCAAAAACATATAATATCTTGTTGAAATATCTTAAGATAATATGCCACATTTTGTCTACTGTTCATATCAATTAAAATTGGAAAATTTAAACATAAAAAAAAAAAAAAAAAAATATGTAGAATAAATATATCGACCCTTATTTAAAATTTCTAATTCTCTTCTTCTTAATAGCTAAGTAATTGTTTGTTTTTCTATTTTTTATCGTTCCAGGAAAGTATTTAATTCTTCGCAGTATACCGTTATTTTATGGCATATCAGCAGGTAAGAGCATCAAAAATCATTATTTAATTTTATTACTCTTCTCAACATATTGGAATTTCTTGTTGTTAATGAGATCAGGCAGACTTTTTATGTCCATTCATTTTTCAAATCAACATAGCTAGCATGTCTGAATCTGAAACTGGAATGTTTGTATAGAAAATACAGGTTCATTGTATGAAAATCACAAAAGTTATTTTATTCGAAGCGTTGGCCATTGCCGGTGACAAGTTCTTTTTAAAAATTTTTCCATTCTACCGCGAAACCTTCATCGAATCGCTTTTTTTCATATCTTCATGCGAATTAATGCCGCGCTTAACAAGTGCACACAAGTAGTAATTGGAAGTATTCAGGCTTAGTGATTAAACAGCACAGGCTAACACTTCCTAGTTGAGTGCTTTCTTCGTGTCGCGAATCAAAATTGCAATACGGATGAGTGAACGGATGACATGTAAAAAGGTGGTCCCGTGTTGCTTTTTTTCTTATTCCCACTGTTTTTTCTTTTTTAAATAATTGTTTTCACCTTAAATCAAACCCTTTCGGTCTCACCAAATACAGAGCGTCTTCTTGTCAAAGCGACGTACCTGGATCTATCCAAGAATTTTTTTTCCTGGAATTCTCAAAATAAATCCACTTTTTATCTCGAGCAACGGCACGATAAAATATGTTTACCTTTCGTGTACGTGGGGACAGAAATGACGCTGCGGCCAAAGACAATTTTTTTGCATACTTAACGCTATTGTTATGAGTTTAAAATCTTTGTTAGATGCTACCAAGAGAAAATGGCACTAATGGCGAGGTTTGACAGTAATTATATGGACACATAGGGCCATCTGTGGGCGTATTCTTCTTTCAAATTTACATACCTTCCATAGTTACGTGTTAGCAATTTTCGATTCAAGAGACATTTTTCATTCGAGATCGAAAACAATTTATACCGTTATCCCACTCCTCTTTGCAAATTGTTTGATATTCAAAGCGAACAGTTCTTAATAGTGAACAGTTCGTTGAACTCTACTCGAAACCGTATGCGACATTTTGAACCTCAGATATCCTTTCGGCATAGAACTCATATTTTATTTGAAAGGTTGGGAAAAAATATAATAAATAAATAAAAATAATATATATATATAAATAATAAATAATATAATAAATAAATAAAAATAATAATAAAACCCATCAACGGACATTAAATAAAAAGTCTCTCACTATTCAAGTTGAAATAAGTACTTTTTCATAAACAAACAAAACCGATCAGGAATTTTGCAGCCCAGAAACTTGTACTAAAGTACTTGAAAGCGTCAATGTTTTCATAATGAAAATTTTTAACTGCTTCCTAGGAAAGTATCTCTTGGTTGGTTTAAAGCTAGCCATTGTATGGTCCAACATTGTAAAGGTGAATAAATTATTTCGTTATAAAAAAAAACACTTCCTTCCGTTCTTCCACACCACCAAATCACGAGGAAAGCAAAATTTATATGCACCAAAAAGTTTTGCCTACGATTTTCTGGCATAATGATAATGGCGAACAGCAAATATTCTGTTGCTGTTGTTGTTGTTGTTTTTTGCGTTTCTTATTTTTATATATAGAGTTATGCATGCATATACTATATATTTCTTTGTAAAATTCAGAGGAACGCAGCAGAGACAACAGAGAATAAAAATATTTCTGAGAAAATTTCAAGTTATGAATCCTTTAACCACCCAAGTAAGCGGTTGTCACAGCATGTTGCAAGAGTTGAATTCAACACGTTTGCAAGCTTTTCATTTTAAGAAGGATTGTTTTGCATACAAATACAATCTGATGAATAAAAAAAAAATGCATAGTAGAGTATAGTAAGAGTAGTAGTAGTAGTAGTAGTACTAGTAATAGTATTAGTACTACTAGCAGTTCTGGATATGTATGCTTGTAATATTAATCAATTTAAGCTTGATTTCTATGTATACACACACACATATATATCGTATGATGGAAAATGTTTGCAAAGCAAAAATCCAAATACGTACATGAATGTATGTATGGATGCGCGTATGGAACATAGTTTAAACATACTTTAAAATTCTTATGCTTAGGTTCTTGCGTTTGCACTTGAGCATACATACATACACATACAGGTACACATAAATGTTTTTTATAATATTTATCACGTTACGATGCTCGCTCGCATCTTGTCTGGAGCGGCACACGTTCTTATTTAAAGAATTTAATCAAAGGTGATAATCATAATTTTAACAGGGCGTTAAATATGACGCTTTGCAGTTCGTATACACACACATATGGATAAATGCATACGAGCCTGTGTGGTGCATGCAGGTACATAAACTCAGATAAAATAATATATGAATTTTTCCCTTTCTTTTTTTCTTTATTGTTCTTGGTTTTTCCATTCCGAATACAAAGGAAGGAAATGTGATGTATAACAAGATTTTTAAGCCATTTTTAGCATATAATTGTTGCAAAAACACTTAAAGATGGCAAAAAAAAAAAAAGTAAACAAAAGAAGAAAAAAAAAAAAGCGAACAACAAAAATATAATGAAAACAGTGTTGTGAGCGTCAAAAAAATCATTAAAATTGACAAGTTTGCGTGCCACATACAATGGTTGCGGCGCAAAAGTAAACGCCTGCTGGTGATATATGCGGTTTACGTCGAACATTTTCACCAGTAATCGGTAATATGATAATTGTAGCACGGCATGATTGCCAGCGGCACTCATTGCTACTTACATTGTTGAATATTGCTACTATTAGCTAATTATTCTTAGATTAGTAGTCGTTGCAGCATGATTTTTTAATTCCCCTATATTTCGTATGATTTCATTATGCTATGAGTGTTAATGAAATATAACTTCAAAAGGCTCTTCCTAATACAACATAACATCCCTATGGAACTACTTACAACGTCCGTAATTTTCTAATCCGAATATAGCAAGACATCCGCGTATTAGTAACGCGAAGAGTACAATGCAGTATAGGAGTACTGCTGCTCTTTCTAATACAACATAACATCCCTATGGAACTACTTACAACGTCCGTAATTTGCTAGTCCGAATATAACAAGACATCCTCGTATTATTACTGCGAAGAGGACAATGCAATATCGGAGTATTGCTGGTTCTACCCATGCTTTTGCCATTAAAGCATGACGTTCTTAAACTCCTGCTATTGTTATGATATCCTTCCTCATGTTGCTACTACAAATTCCATTTGATTTCGGCCTACTGCTAGTGTTTAGAGAATAAGGCTTGTTCGTACTCCTTCTGCCAGCGGGGCTCTCTCACACTGGTCTCATCTAAAAAGTGTGACTTCCATAATTGCTACTGTGCAGTATGTGCGCAGTGTGTTGCTCATATTTCTCATGCAGCATGCTTTCACTATGACTTCCGCATATTGCTAGTGTCAATAGAATATGATTTTGTGATTTTTTCATATATTTAGGGCCTGAATAGAAAAACTTTTTCATACTAATATCGCCGAGATGACTTCGGCATTTTGCCCTGGCTAATATATGTGTGACTTCTGCCATATAGTATGTTGTTATTATAGTGTTACAGCTAACGCAGGCGGATTTTACACTGCTTCTGTCAATATAGTATGATCTCTACCACGCAGTATACATAGAAGGGATATAATATCGCTTTTGCCTCTTTCTCATATTACTAGTGGAAGTATAATGGAAGTCTTCCTCATACCGCTGCCAAAGCAGTGCAGTTTGTAATGCATGATATGTTATTGGTATGTTGTTGTTATTGACTGCGCAGGATAGCTTCGTAATGCTTTCCTCGATGCAATATTACCAATAGAGTTGGAACTCCATATACTGCTCCTGCTTAGATAAGATTCTCACCAGTCTGCTCTCAATGCAGATAGATTTTCCCGGATTGCTATTGCCGTTTCAAGACCTTCACACTGCTACAGCTTCCTTACACTGCCGTATCATTTCCTTGGATTTCCTGATTTTGCCACAATTTGCTGTTACTGTTGCTTGTCCTATGAGCTCCTGATACCACTTTTGTTAACGTAATACGGCATGTTGTAGTACAGGCCGTCATACCATATTTTCACAGAAACCTTGCTCCTGTCAGGAAAGGATTAAATCGACCAGAAGTTTTTTTTATTCGGGCTTTGCCTTCACAGCAACGCTGTAGTCTCTAAAGCAGTGTATGTCGGCGTTTTTCTTTAATTAGCATTAAAGGCATTGGCATTTGATTCTCTCCGTGCAACTCGTCTATTTCAGTTCTCTCTTACGCTAGAAACTTCACACTATGGCAGATGGCGACTCTTTCGTTCGCATAAATCGCGACTATTGCGTTGCGTCTCAATAATTGATAAGTTAAACTAAAGTTTGAACTAACGATACCGTTTCGTTCATAGCAATGAGGCTGAAAGCAAAAAAAAAAACCCATAACCGAAAGCATTTGCCACCAACATTTCGTGGTATGTGTCCTTTCTTTTTTTTTCGGTTGTTCGTTCTTTTCACAAAAATATTGTGTTGACAAGATGCTGAAATGTAGCGCCTACATGGAATGTATTCTTCAAACTGTCCGCTGCTGCTGTGAGTCTGATTGGCATTGACGGGATTCTTTCCTCATGCCCGGTGGTCAGAAAGAAATGTTTCACGTTCACATGTCATAAAACAAATAAACAGCGCTTTGTGACATTTATCACAACCAATAAAGCCGCAATACATATACACACATGCACGCACATTAAAAAAGGACACAGGCTTGCGCACAAAAGATTCGCAACAATAAAGGAATTTATGAAAGATTTGTCCGAAAACAGAAACCGCTTTAATCGGAGCGTCTGCAATAAATATGTGCGCCAATATTTCAGGCAAGCTTTCGAATACGTATGAAACTACTCTTGCAGCAATTTGTACATCGCAGAGACTTATTCAATTTTGTGCTTATTGTTGTTGTTGCTGTTTTGGTTCATTCTTTTTCCTCAAACATGTTATGCATAAATTTTCAAAACATTCGTCTTTCTTTTCTTTTTTTTTATTGTGAAGTTACAAAAAAAAAAGAAAAAAAAAAAATTTCGCTACGTGTGCTTGTGTTTGTCCCCCCACTAGGGACTTTTTTAGTTTTAATTTCAGGTTCAGCTGCACACACTTTCCTATGGTAAATGCGTGGTGTTCCCGCCAAACGCTACAAGTATTTATCATTTATTAATGTTTTCTCTGTTGGTTGTTCTCTTTGTTATATGTTAACATATATTGTTTTATATGATTACGTACATATCTACTATTAAATGTGTTAGTGTGTGTGCTTTTACATACATACGGTATAAATTTATGCTAAATAGCTGCTGCTCGTGCACACGAATTTATATAATAAGTTGTTTCTTTGCAAAATATTCTGAGCAAAATTCTTTATATTCGGACTTTCTGTCCTGCCGTCCGTCCATTCATATTAGAAATATGCAAGTATATGGTCGCGGCTCTTTCAACACATTTGTGGTGACATATTGTCTTTTTCAATTTATTTCTTTTAACTTCCACTTGGACGGCATGTTAATTTAATCACCAAGCTTGTGCCTGGGGTTGGTAAACTTTTGCACAAATAATGCATGAAATATATAATTTTGTAGAACTTTTAGTTTGGTTTTGAAATCATGTTAAAAATGTATATGCTGATGCTCTTATAATCCTTTCATGTCGCGCCTAAGCGTTGCTTTCACGCTGTCATCAATTTTTTAAATACTATTTTCAAACTTGATACTAACAGTAAAACGAATTACTTTTGACATTTCGAAGTTGGCAAGAGAGGAATTTCGTGAAATTTTGGCATACATCTCTCTTCCTTTTTCTACCCTTAAGGCGTACACATGATAAACAGGTATGGTACGAATTGTCTTATACTCCTCACTGGCTCCTTTCTATACCGTATATTGTATTTTACATTTTATGAATCAAATATAAATTTATATGTTTCTAAGATCGTATTATATATGTTGAGTACATTTCAAATCACTTTTTTGTACTTTTACAACTTGTTAGTACCTTGCAGGTAAAGTGGCGCCAAACCTTGGTACATTCAAATTAAGGCGATGGGATAAGTGATGAGACTTTTGTTAATTGTCAGTGGACTTATTTATGGGCAGTTTGATCTGGCTATCAACTTAATGTAACTGGAATAGTACGCAAAGAACTTCAAATCAATTTCAAGTAATTCACGACGTATTCATTCCACCATGTTTTGAGGTTGTAATCGTAAATTCATCAACCAGACAGAGAGACTAACATATGTAATCCTTTGTGCTAAAAGCGTTAAACAAAATTAGATGTTGTTTGTGGACTCATATATTGGCCATTTTCGTGAACGTTAGCGTTGGAAAATATATAGCCCTAAGAAGTCTTCGATCCACATCTCTACATATTACAAAAGTATCCAAAAAAAAATGTATGCTTGTATTGGAAGAGATAAAAAACAAACATTTTTTGGTTTTTTTTTTTTTTTGCCATTCTAGACGTTCCAATGAACCATGGAGCTCAAGTTCAATTTTTTTTCTAATCTAAGGCTCATACACTTCAAGCAAACGATTTCAGAACACATCATCGATTGGTGACTTCTTCCTAAAGAAAGTCGAAAGTCATTATATATTGATACCGATGGATATAAGCGAATCACCCAAAACACTTAAACATAATGTTATCGTGTTTTTCTTCAATAAAAACTTTTTGTTTTCTTTTTTTTTAATTTGCTTTGCGTTCATAAATTGTTTGCGTTTTGTACGTTGTCAACCATATCTTAAATGCAAACGTGACTTTTGTTTTCAATTGCATAAAAACACACAATATTATCGTCAATGTTTATGATATTATGTCTACAAGAGATCCATACGCAGTTATAATCATATGTTTATGCTAAGCTGCTGACTTAAAGATTTATTAAAAGGAAAAAGTAAAAAAAAGGTAAAGCTAAGGTAAAGTGAGAAAACTTAGTGTGTACTTGGTTAGTGCAACTTTGGCAGATTCATATAGGAACTGGAAAGGATACAGATGCATATGTGGGGAAAAAGTATTGGGAGACTTTTGGTCATTTATTTATTATAAATTGAAGTTTTCTTTTCCTTCAAATGATTGTGTATGTGGGATGAATTTGTTCTCCGAAAAATTCTATTGCTAATTCTAAAAAACTCGTACACCTATTGTTTATAACTGTGTGGATCTGCTTTGGAAATTCGAAATGTCTTATATGCTTAAGAAAAAAAAAATTATGTATAAGTTAAGGGACCCATTATTTAAGCATATAAAGAGAACATCATGCATCATCTTGAAAAGGTAATGGAACTACCTGTTCCTGTGGCATGGATGGTTACATATGAGGAGCAATATTTGCAATTATTTTTTAATTACCATCTCAGATGGTCGGGACTATTTTATTTTAAAGTCATTGGAATAATCTTTCTGGTCTTTTAATGGTATATGCTCGGAATCTCATTTATGAAAATATATTCAAATGCCCAGATTTTTACAAAGGAGATGATTTCAATTTTTGATTACAACGAACGTCTTATGTTTCACAAAAGACCATTGCAGATGGGTGCCTAAATGGTAGCGACAACTGTATGTACATATAAAAATCGACAAATTATTTAGGATTTTCCTAATAATCAAAAAAATATCTTTTGAGAGCTTTCTGCTTGTTTCCGGGCATTAAAAAGCGAGAAGGTGGCATTTATTAGTCTTTCACTAAAAAATGTTTTATAAAAATACCCTAACATTTTCTTAACGATCTTTTCAGTGCAATAGGGCGCCCATTTTGAAAAGTTAAAAGTGTTAATGTTCTTGGGGTGGTTTTTACATTATTTCGCTATTGCGGCCATGCTTGAGGCGACTTTAAAAGCGTGTGTTTGAAATGACGACAATTTTTCGTTCAATGCTAATGATTTTGGAAATTTTTTAAACACTTGCATAGAGGGAAGGACGAAGGGACAGACAAACTCGAGTTCAAAACTATACTTTTTGGAAATTTTCAATCACGCAAAAATAAAAAAATTGATTTAAGGTATTGTTTAGCATAATAGATTAGGTTGGAAAGAAAAAATTCCCGGTGGCTTCTTCAACGCTCTGTCGTAGATGATTGGCGTATAGTATTTGAATAGAAAGAAAAAAGGAAATAGAATAATAGAAAAAAAGAGAAAGCCAAAGAGAGTCAGATGGACAGACGGACAGACAGAAAAGGGCAGAGAAAAATATTTGCCCTTTTTATCGCTCATAATTGACATATAGTGCAGCATTACGGCAGGAAAAAAGTAAGGAAGAAAAAGGATGTGATACGAAGGGAGCGAAAAATCTTTATTTCTAGAGTTCGACCATCCTATGGTATATAAATGGAGTATGTTACAGCATCGTGACAGGAAGAAATATAGGGATGGATAATCAAAGAGACAAAAAGAGAGAACGGGAGACCGAGAGGAAGAGAGATAGTGAGTGATGAAAGCAAAGAGGGGAAGCAAGAGACAATCATTGTTTTGCTATGTGGACTATTTCTTCCTATCACATCTAATTAACATACAGTTACAGTTGAAACAGCTTGCATTCGAATCGTCCGCACCTCTCGTTACCACTGCTCCTGGATCTTTAAACACATTGTGCGTCCTTGGAAGAAACTGCTTTTAGGAGGCTCTCCCTCCCTCCAGTTTAGATATTCCTTACATAAGCTCAAACATACACAAATAGTACTCTCTCTTCCCTCCTTCCTCTGCCTATAGTCTTTTCAACCACCACAGTGCCTATGTGCTTACGGTTTGAGTGGTCAAATAAGAAACGAAGGAAACGAAGCGAGAGGCAGAGGAAGAGAGAACGGGAAAAACATAAAAAGAAGCAGTGAAAAGTTAGCTTGGGTGAAACTTTTTTGCCAACCTAAGAAGTCAAACTTCCCTAAGGTAATTAATTCTGAAACATTAGAGAGAGCAAATACACTTTAGAGTAAATTATATGTAAGAATATTGCAAGGTACAGAACGGGAAAAGTCGGGAAATAATGTGTATGTGCTTTTTAAAAATGTCCGTCTCATTAGTATTTCGAAAGAAGTTTGATCAAGTAATAAAAATATATAATTTTATGATTTGAAGAGACAATCACAGCCGAGTAGAGTTTTTCTTGTTTTATGGCAAAAACAATTTTGCAAACAATTCTGGTTAACTATTTTATTACGTCGCATAGGTTTTATTATCTGCGCGCGATAGCATTTCCTTGAAAGTATATTCAGCTCCTATTTGGCGAATACGTAATGCTTTCATTTTTTTCTTCTTTCACTCTTTATTTTTGCATTTCCACGTATCATTAATAAAAATCTTGTAAAAGCTTAATATGCACGCACTCACATAGCAATCGCTTCTGTAGAATAATGTTTCATGAATATTAATTTGTAAAATCAAATATCGTTAAAGTCAAAATTAATAATAATACGACGAACAATACCGCAGTTAGGTGCCTACCTCAGTGTTCCTGTATGTGATTTGTTATATTTGTTTATCCACCAGCAGCAGCGGTAGTAACTGTTGCCCAAATGTCTGCTCAGTTTCATCCAAAAAGAAAACTCAGAGGAGAAGCATCATAAACACACATATATACACATACATATGCACAAATGCACTCGACTCTGTATATGTTGAATGCCAACAGCACTGCAGCACATTATATTCACTTCGTAAAATCAGTGAATATCTAACGCAGCAAGTGGCCGATACGATAATAAAAGCAAATGTGACAACGTTCATTAATTTAACGATGTTTTCCCCTCCCCCCCACAGCAGTGCATTTGCATACATTATGCCATAATACGTACATTAATACAATAAAAAGTGGAGAAAGAAAAAAAACGAAAAAAGAAACAGAAACACATTTATAGTCACATGCCCCGCCGTTGGAGAAAACCGAAAACTCATTTGTCTTTACTGTCCTTAAAGTTTCCTAACTAAACAATGTCATGATATTGTAAAATTTTAAACAAATTGTCACATGAATACCACTATACAACAAAGTCTTACAACGAAACGAAATGTTTCTGCGAATTTTTTTTTTTTTTTTTACGCCGAAATTTACTGGAGATTGTAAGGTACACACGTTTATCTTACCCTTAATGGGATAACGAACTTTTACTCACTGCGAAAACTATTACTATCACTATCGCTGATAATGATAATCGATAGTCTTACCATTCTGGGTATTACATGAGAGATGATTGTATCTTAAAAGAGTAGGCGAGGGATTGTAATGTAAATTGTTTTTCCCAGTGGCTGTTTTGCGCCGCTGCTGCATTTTGTATTCACCTAAGACTGACCTAATGATCAACGCGGTGTTATAACCGCAGGTGTGCACATGAATGACTGCATTTTCATTATCCAAGCGAATGTGTAACTTTCGGTAGCGATTAAGCGATCACCAGATGCTTTACGTTTTGTTTAAATAATTAGAATTTTTGCTAACCAAAGATGAAAATGTTGAGTCGCCTAATCAAAATGATGCAACAACTTTTACCAAGCACATATCGATATCAGAGAACCCCACACATATTCATTAACCTCGCCGATTGCACTAAGAAATAGTTTAACTTAGCTTTTAAAGAAAATAATTCAAATTCAATCGCAACCTGTCATTGAAAAAAGAAATTTTTTCCTTGAAAGTGATTCACATCACCCAATGGTCTAATGTAATAAATTAATTCAATTCCGTCATGTTTGTTCGTCCCTCAGGTTTTAGTCAGGCCACCGAAAATTGCTAAGCGAAACGGAAACTAAAAGAAACAACAAAATGCAAAGCATGATTGACGTTCAGGTGACTGCATCAGATCAGATTTTGGAACGAACTCAATTAGCCCAAAAAGAAAGTTCTTCACAGAAACCCAAAAACTAAACCGAGCATAAAAACTATGTAAAGCAAATGCGTTTTTCATTAGTGTTACCGTGTAGATCCGTTCAGGTACGTCCGCCGTTCCGTCTACACACCTTTTTAGACTTTTGGGAGTGCTAAAAAAGGAAACTAAAACATGACCCATAGAGTTTGTAGACAGCACAGAAGATGGAATTTAAAAATGGTCTGATCTTCCGCATAGAAACATGCCAGTAATAAACACGGAAAGTATAAACTGAAAATATACATCATTAGCCAGCTATCTCACATCGCAGCTTAGCTACATTCTTTCGTGCGTCCGATCATCTGCTGTTAACTACCTAGTCCTAGTCCTAGTCCTAGCTACAGTGCGCCTAAAAGCTAAATAAACTCGACTGATGTAAAGAAAAAATGTTTTTTATTAACTCAACAGTAGAAGCCTGCTAAACCACGTCTGTCCCTCGGACCGTCCGTCAGACTGCTTCCCTCTTCCTTGAAGCTACAATAAATAATTAAAAAAGAAATCGAAAGTTTGGACCACACATTTTAATGCCCTGGACGAGGTCGCGAAATGTATTCAAACTATCCAAAACGAAAGTAAGATCGAAGCGTTCAAAACAGTGAAAGTGGATTGACAAGACAATTAAAAGCTTGAAGCAAATTACTTAAGTTTGCCTGGATAAAACTATGTCTAATAACGAATTTGAACCGCGCAAAAACCTACTCAGATGTTCATTAGTTTAACATTAAAAGTTAATTTGGCAAAAAGACTCAAAGTTTAGATCAAAATTTCTTAAATTTACATAGAAAAACGAGTTGAAAAATGAATAAAATCTGCCCAATTTATCCAAAACGAATGCTATTTTTTTTTATTTCTTTGCTTGAAAACGAAACAAGAAGAAGAAAGAAGAAGAAAAGAAGTCTAACTAATCGTCTCTGATATAATCAGAGTTTAGCAAAAGGCTTATCTTTATTTCTGATTGATTTTTAGCGACGGGCCGACGGGTATCCAAGCGTTCGGTTAAGGCTTCCGCAACGCTTTCTTATTTGTTAGAATTGCAATTTGTCTACCTTCACCTTTATGTAAAGTTATAATTATTTTGAATGCAACAACACATATACTTCCAAAATCACCCGCGAATTGCATGCTTTACAAGACATATATATCTGTTGTATATATTTCCATGAAATTCATTTGCAAAACAAGTCAGTCATATGTATGAACATTTATGCATATAAACGTAAAGATCGGTATCCGTGAATCTTTTTCGTTGATACGTATGTTTGCATATCTGTATGCCATGTCACATACAAATGTAATAATAAATTGTTCGGTATTATGTCACCAGCACACGCATACACGTTATACGTTATACGTTATACGTTATACGTTACTATACCTAATATGGTTGTAAAACTGGTAATTTCTAGCCATTGGTGTCCTTTATTTTATTTTACCACGAATTCTATTAAGCAACGGCAATAAGTTCTACTCGCAACAATTTATTCAAAATTACTTCCATAGCCGTTAGCCAGTGTGACACTAACATCTGCAGCGTGCATAGCATATAAATATAATAAAATATGCCAGCGTCTTTACGGTTAAACAGATTCATTCTAACTGTATAATTATAAGGTACATAAACACCGACATTATATACAAAGAAAAGTTACGGGATCAGTTAGTAAAAATATTTTTTTGTGCTCGACATCGGAAGTCACAATTGTTATAATAAGGTTGCTTTCTAATCACTGCCATATATATATGCCATCCGTCCGTCCATGCTTATATTTTCCTATTCAAGCTTTCAAAATTCTGAAAGAAAAGGTGAAATCTTGCATCATGGAACTACAGAATGATTAGCTAAAATTATCTTTAAAAAAAGCTTAAAATGTTCTATACGTGTTTCTTAATAATCAATAAGTTGTAATAAATAACATAAGGACCTTGAAATATAATCTGAATATTTGCTAGTTTATGATGAAAATATTTCCATTCGACGCGACATAAGAGTGTGAGTGTGTGTTACTAAAGAATTTATAGCGTGCTAGAAGAAAGCTATCATCGGAGGTAGTGTAGGAGCAAAGCTGTCGGTAATTTCTATGTGGGGAATCCCTACGGCGGCCTGGAAGGTCTATCGCAGTAAAAGCTTGTACTGTTCCCCCGTGGCATTTTCTGAAGACTTTTCAAAAGACTTTTACTTCGGCATATATTAACCTTGACACGGTTCACTGGGAGCTCTTAGTGATTACTAATTATTATTGGGCTACAGGCTTTTAAACAATGCTTGGATTTTGGCTACCTTTTCATTGATTGTAGCTACTCAGCAGTTTGACGAGTGCTTCTTTCGCAGAGTATTCGCGAAGATACGAAAGTGTCGTAATATGAGTAATTTATAAAAGCGCAGCTAAAAAAAAAGGACGAAAATTCTGAAAATATCTTAGATATCGTATCAAATTTCTTAACTTAATTTGATAAAATCCTGTTTTATAAAAAGCGACTGGGAAAGAATAATAAAATTAGCCAACGGAGTTTATTCTCTTTTCCCCCTTTTTACAGAAGCATTAATTCCAATAAGTAAAGAAATTCTTGAGATCTTACAACGCTTGCGGTGCCTGTGGATGCTAGACTTAGTTCTACATGAAGAGAGACAACCAGTATATGACACGTTCAGGCATGAAGAGAAGTGTATACCTGCAAAAAATATCGCGATTCTCCCCCATCCTTGGTAAAACACGTTGCTGGCCTTATTAAGTATCACTCGCGTTTCATTCTAAAAGGGATGAAGAGAACCACAGTATCCAGTCGATTATGTGCGAGGATGGAGTGAAGAGAACTGTTGATCGCGATTTCGGACTAATAAATTTCATGCGGAAGCGAGAGAGACTCGCTAGCGACGGCCTCGCGATAGGCAACTGTGAAAGTTAACCATGGAAAAGGAACAGATATTTGTAAAACGAGAGTAAAGAGAACGGTTAACTACAGTACCAGATTAGCAAGATCCGCATCGATAGTTAAAGTAACCTTTAACTGTTCATCGGTACAAGCATATGCCACACGAGATCGAAATCTTTGCAACGCAGCAGGTCTCTATCAGCGCTACATGAAGAGAACCTTTACCCAAGGCACGGCAAAGTGAGACTGACATAAGTCCCTGTTGGGACTGGTAAATGAGAGGCGGCAGCGAAGAAAGCCACCAAGTCGGAAGAGGTCGTCGTAGGGCAGACGATTTTGAGGGGTTGGTGAAGAGTGTCCAGAGACCAGAGTGAAGAGAATCGTTAATTAAGCCATTGATCAAAAGTGAGATAAGAGTTAAGAGAATTGTTAACTGATGCGCCGTAGCGAGCTTGTAGTGAAGGCAAAGTGTCGAGCTACGTGTACGTGAGGCGAAAATCAAGGAAGTCAATAACCATTGTATACCCGTTCAGTGATAGGTGATCTGAGGGTAATAGCGTGGGAAAAGATGTATGAAAAGTGTCGCTAACCACAGTAGCGAGAGAGATATTTGTGCGGCGAAAGTGATGCGACTCCTTATTGAATGCTTGCGTAATCGAGGCGAGCCGAGCCGAGCCATTTATAAACGGATGCATAGGCATGTTTTCATATTCTTCCTTGAGAGAGTGTAACTCATTAAGAAAGTATTCAACATGACAGCTTTGGTGCATTTCATTGATTTTCACACCACTATCACTTGCAAACAGTTGCGCGGCTGTACGGCTGTATATCGTCAAGGATTGTTAGCCAATTAGAATGCAGTATCAGTTCATGAGTAAGTCAAGAATCGCATACATTGGCGGCAAAAGTACAAAAGTTTACAAAAGATACCTCACCACTCACTCAACAAACGACCGATTCACAAGACACTGGTTGGCATGCAAAACAGTTGGACATTAACCGTCAGAAAACGTAGTAATACATGGTACAATAAAAAGACAGCACACAGAACAAAAAAAAAAAAAAAAAGCAGCACACAAACCACGTAATCGTATAGCGAAACACTTACGCGTGTACAATTATTGCGAATATCGTTAAATTACTCGATAAAAGCTCAACTCTCTATGAATGTTTAAATGCTTAGTACGTAAGCGGCGGATACCTAACAGGTTGTTGTTGTTGTTGTATAGAGAATTTGTGCTTGTGACGGCCGTTTTAACAAACGTTGTAAAGTTGTTGTTGTTATTTGCAATAATGTCAGCGGTAAAAAAAGAAAGAAAGAAAAAAAAACATCACGTGATGATGAAACTGCTTACCGTCAAACTATTCCGTTCATCAATGTCTGTTCAATGTAAGTATGTACAATAAACGCTCAAGTGCACCTAAATGTTTATATATTATATTATGTGACGACGTGACTGCGCTAATCTGTTCAATAGTTGTTGTTGTTGTAGACATTAGAGCAGTGTCGGTAGTCGGAGCTTCTAACTTATACGCAATAAAAATGGAAAACTGCTTGTTGCGTTATATAGGCTTTTACTAGTTGTTTACAATGCGTCTAAAGCGAAATTGAAATAATTATGTCATTAAATTATGCCGACAAGTTGCCACAAAAAGCCAAAGCCGATCGAAAGTAACAACGACAAGTCCTGTTAACATGCGTGTTCTGGGCGAAAAATACAAATATTCCAACAGTTTGATTTTAATTGTTTAATATATTTATGCACACACACTCAGACATACGTACAGATATACGCAAACATCATTATCATCATTACATAAAACGCTCTTGAATATCACATGAATATCATTGACTAACTAACTAACCGGCTGCCTGTCTTCCTGCTGTAGTAGTAGTAAGAAATCAACTAAAAGAGACGCCGCCGTTATTAAGCTTAAACGGCTTAAATGTGCCTCAACTAATTAAAACATCGCACAGCAAGGCGGGCGGTCTGCTCCGTATCAAAATATGCACGTATGTCATTTTGTTTTGTGTGTGCCATACTGGCAACTAACTCTTAAATTTAACTTAAATTTTATTCAACCCCAACTCAACTTATTAATGTTGCAATGAAATTGAAATGTTCGTTCGTTTTCTGCCGTTTTCATCATCCGTCACCATGTGGTTCGTATATGTACATTACATATATAAATATGCAACTATTGTCTTAAAGTACACGCTTTAACCGCAACTGCCAACTGTAGCAAAAAAAAAAAAAAAAAATCAAGATGTTCTTTGTGTTGGATATGTAATATAATTGGTCTCTGAATGAATGACCGCCACTGTACATAAACGCTTAGCGATCGTTGGCATATTTCTTAATTATGCAAAGACAAGCCCACCATTTAAGACGCACAGTCACTTTGCAATTCTCGCATAAATGTTGTTTGTTGCCTCAATGACAATACAATAACATCAAACATCATAACGTCATAACATCATAACATCAGCAAGCAAAACATATCTATATCGTATGATTTCTTCAGATATATTGCACACATATGTGTTTGCGCTTTTCCAGGAATTTAGGTCATAATTAATGTTGCATGATTTCAACACATTTTAATCAAAAGTGAAGTAATACATATGTTTACATATTTATATATATAAAGTAGTGCGCGCACAATAGTGCATTCCATTCATGTGGCATTCATCTTTGTATGCCACAGCGGTAGTTATTTTTGCCTTTTTTTTTTTCGTTTTCTTTTTTTAGGCAGCTGGAGGAAATTTAATTCCTATATACATGACATGGCCTTTCTGGCCACAGCAATCGGCTTAAGATTGCTATGAGGTGAATTTAATTTATTCACCACTACAGCAATTCGAAAACAGTTTGATAATTGTAAGCGCGTCAGTTGTCTTCTTTGGCTGCTGAGCTTTTAAATGAAAGTCGTCTTACAGTGAACTTTAGTTACCTTAACAGTGCCATCGCAATTGCAAACTATTACGCTAATTATGATTTCAAATTTTAGATAGGTTCGATTTGCATTTCTAGTTGTAGACGTGTTTGCAGACTCATTGTTGCATCAACAAAGATTTGTGGACTTGAATTAAAAGTATATGTGACAAGGCAGAGCTTTTTATCTTCAATCTATCTATTTAGGTAACGACGTTTTCAGAATTCCTCTTTACGTTGTACGTGTGGGATCATTGATTCGCGATGATGACCAGTGGACTTATATAGTGTCAGTGCACGCACTAAAGTTTTAGGTTCCTATTCCCATTGTTTCAAGCACGTAGGTACGAGGAGTTCTTATCAGATGGACAGACACGCAGCTAAATATATTTACAGCTTAACACATTTGAAGAATTTATCGGCATATACTTTGAAAAAAAAATGGTTTTAAACATTCAAGTTTTTTCTCTTCACATATTGTGGGCATATATGTTGAAGACTTGTTACTTCAGTGAATAATTTCTGAACTTAATCTACAAATATATAAGCGAGCTAAAGATATATCAGCTTTCTGCATCATGTTTGGCGGGAGTGTGGATTATAGTAAATGGATGGATGGACAACCTGGTATATTCAATTAAAATTTAACCTTGATTAAGAATATAACGGTATATCGTTTAGATCATTTTTTTTGTTAATAGTTTCTTTCGTGTATGCTTAGCCATTTAAATATTATAGACGGATGGATTGTCATTTAAACGTTGAAGCACAAACTGCAACCCAAAGTACATGCAATACTTTTCAGCATTCTATCACAAGTTTTGCATATATGTGGGCTGCAGCAGTTTACAGTGGATGAATAGACCGCTCTACTCACAACTCCATTTGTAATGGTCAAGAATCTTAAATTAATTCTTTAATCTGAGTTGCTTATGTAAAAGATCAAGTTATAAGACAAATTGCTCAACTTTATTGGAATAAATGCATATATGACGCGTCATCGCGAAACATTGCAGGCCAGCAATATAAAATGAATTAAATTACATTTCATTCGTCAGTGTATTCTTCGTAGGTTTCATCATTTCTTCCGGCTATGTTCCTTAATCTTCCTTAAAGCTTCTTCCTTAAGAGCAACGTCTCTATTTTGTCTATTTTATTTTGATGAAAAACAGAGTCAGATCAGGGAGAACTTTCTTTAGCACTTCCTCGACAATTATTAAATTCTTTCATTTGATGATTGCAAGAACATTTTTGCAAACGGATCCCAAAGTTTGAATAAAAAATAATCTTTTTTACCTTTTTTCTGGTTTTTTGCAAATCTTTCCTTCAAACGGTATTATATTTTTTAAAAGTAAAATAAAAAATTCATTATTAGAAAAAATTTTCCAGGTTAGAAAACAACTTTTATCTTTAGAGCAAAAAGACTTCTGGAAAAGTAATGATATTAAAAAATAACAAAATTTTGGAGAAAAAAAATGTCAAAAAGATTGAAAAATAAATCTTTTTAAGGCCAATCGCCCTCTCTCGTAATTCAAAACAGTTCCATGTTTGAAGAGTGATTTTCATTAAATGAAGATAAAAATTTAATATTAAAGACTATTCCAGTTGCTTTCGAACTGTAAAGGAATAAAAGGAGATTATTACGCAAACCTATTCAGTCAATCGAACACTAGGGTTCTTTTAATAAAATATTTTTTTATACAAAACAAAAAAAAAGTGTTTTTTTTTTTTTTTAATTGAACAAAACCGTTTGATAAAAAACCTTCTGATAGCATTGTCTTACAAATGCTTCTTCTCGCATCGCTTTGGTTGCCTTGAAGACTTGGCAAGTTGGCTCAGAGGATTATTTTAGATTATTGTCTTATTTGAAGAGCCCTGATTTTAGTTAAAAGAGTAAAGTTAGTTTATGACTTAATTCCTTTCGCTCCGTACTTTGTTAGATTCTGCATACATTCTGCATATACGATATAAAATTTAGCGTTTTTTGAAAGGAAAGGACATCGGCCGTCTAACCAGTACAAGACAAATTCTTTACCTTTGTGAATATATGACTTTCCGCGATCACTTACAAGCGGCTGTCATCGTTTATCTCGCATTAGAAAGTTCCATTACACTACTTCTCTTGTTCATTATAAAGCAAATTATTTTAAGTAAAGAAATGCAAACCTTTCTCTGGTCATCAATGGATGTCTTTGATTTCTGACAGAAATTCTGAAATGTTAGAAATATATGTAAATTATATGCAAACTTCGTGTTAGAAAGACAAGAATTCATGTTGCTTGGTAATTGCCGAGAATATGGCACTGCCCGAGTATTCATTTTCGATGAAGATTGCAGAAGAGTGCCTAGTGCTAGTTGCTCCTTAAAGTATTTGTAAAGCAAAAATGTACTGCGAACATTCAACGAGTTGTGCTAAGCGTAAAAACAGACAAAAAGCTTAAAAAGTTCCCGCCCAAAGCGTTTTCGAAAATGACAATAACTTTCTATACAGTAGAAGACGTTAAGATAAGGAGGTGGGAAAAAAGCACGCACTAGCAGAAGTGTCTTCAAAAGATTAATGTTTACCGCCTTAGTACACACTGTAAGCATTCTACTTATGCAAAACGAGGAATTTTCAAATACTTGAAGACAATGCGGTGAAGCAGAAGAACTCGATATGGAAAATTTTAGATTTAAATCAATAAGGTCCACCGGTCAATTGCGCCACGAGGCGAAAGCTTTACTTCTCTGTACTGGTTAAAATATGTCAACATGAACATCTAAGCGGTAACCACTCTATGGTTGCAAGTTTTTTAAAAGATAAAATATTAGCAGACCACTACGGTGTAAGAGCCTTCTGCGACCGCCTGCCTGTGATGCAGGATGATGAGCGCGAAAAAACGGAAATCCCGCTAATCTACTAATGTTTACCTGAGTACGCTTTGAGTATATTACCCCCCTAAAAAGTAAAATATCTTAAATTGGTGATACAAACAAGTTAGGGGTTCAATTAAAGAATTTAACGTAACAGCTACGTAACAACTATTTATCGAGGAACCTTATGACAAGTAGCTAAATAGCAAGGATTCGACTTGAGAAGTACAGCTAAGTGCTTAATATCTAACAAGCAAATAAGTAGCTTGGATTTTACCTGCTGACGGCGAAGAGCTTCAAAATTACTTTCTCTAGTACTACAAGCAAAGGAAGGACTCGATATATTACACGGTTTTTTTAAATGAATGAGTTAATGAGCTTCTCGACGTAAAGCGAGAAGCCTTAGAATACTTTAAGATTGAAAAAGGATTCAACATTAAACCCGCTTTTCAAAGGTAAATATTCGCTAGAACAATAAGCTTTAAGGATCTCATGTGTACATCCTGGGCCAGGCAGCCATAAAACGCAGTTTAAATCGATGATCGTCAACGTTTGTTAATTTCATTCTTCAAATTTCGGAACAAATTATAGTCAGGGGAAGTGAAAGCCGATACGAAGGGGGCGGTTGATTAAGCAGTAGCCGCTTGTTATAAACAAATATTTATGGAATATTTTTGCCTAAAACTTAATCGCAATCAGTTTTCAGTATTAAAGAAAAAAAAAAAAAAAAAAACCACAAAATTTATAATCAAATAAAGCAAACGGTTGATTAATAAACTGTTAAAGAAAAAAAGAGAAGAAATATTACTCTATATGGAAAAAAGATTAGAAATTCAGGTTTTCCCTCTCTTTGCTTGTGTAATAAATGACGGCTGATTGTGATCGTGACGTTTGCAGACGCAATCATCAATAATAATAATAAAGTTGCCGTCAAGTGACAGATTGCTATACATAGGCACACGCATCTATATATACAAACAAATATTCATAAATGCATACATGGCAACGTATACGTATGTATTCATAGCACCATATATAAATGTATATATATATATATATATATATATATATATGCAAGCAAAGCATAATAACTAAATTATTATGAAATTTTTGACATTTGTAAAGCTTTCAATCAAACCGAACCAAACCAAGTCAAATGACATCCGTCGACTAATGAATTTTAAAAACTTAATTTGCCTGCTCTTGGGATGATGATGATGACGACGATCATAATAATAATAATGAACAACAATTCGACATTTCATTTCTTTTACCCAACCAGACAGTATGTCTGTCATATGAAATCGGTAACCGATCGGTGCAGGTCAAAACTGCACAAAATATACAACAACAATAATAAAAATAACAATCACAAGACTGAATTGGCAATCGGCATAACTGGCAATGTGTCATGGCTGGTAGTCGTGAATGAATTACAATAATCAAATCGCCTTAGTTGTGTGTTGCGTTTCTTCGATCCTGACATGAATAAGCATACACACGAGGCATGTAGGCATGTATGCACATATGCACGTTTACGCGTATGTATATAGCTTTTGAAATGATTGTTGAATTCATATGGATTCCATATGAATTAAACATATTGATAAAAAAAAAAAATAAATAAATAAATAAATAAATAAATAAATTTTCTTTCAATAATTTTTTTTTTTTTTTTAGTCAGTTTGCTGACTGATTGACTAGCTGCGTGGTCGACTAACTGACTGACTGACTCGCTGACTAATTGACTAACTAACTAAGTAGCTAACTCACTAACTGACGACTGACTGCTTTCTTTACTCTGCACAAAACTCTTAACAAGTAAAGAAATAAACAATAACAAGGAGTAAACTGATCAATCATGCATTTTGTTTACCGATTTAAAATACTAAGTGACGTTTTAAGCTGGTTTCCAGTTAATACACATACGTAGCTGAATAACAACAACAACAACAGCAACAAAAACAGCATTCACGCAATGGCTAAAGTCATTTCGTTTTCAATTTAAATGTTTATATAAAAGCGCATAAATTCATACATACATATATACATATATGTATATATGCTTATAATGTAACGAGGCGTCGAGCGGAAAGTTACTTAAACAATGCTTCTGAGTTGTTCAAGTTCTTTGAAATTGAAATAAACGGCTTTAAAACTACTCATGCAAAGCCGAAAATATGCGACAAACACACTAACATATATAGAGTACAGAGATTGACAGGCAATCCTTTGCCAATAGGGAGTTAACTTAACTGCGCTTGTTTCAATGCCTGTGGCATAAGCAGTGCAATTGAGGTTGCGACTGATTAATACTTCGTTTTTTTGTTTTTTTTTTGCATGCCGCGTTATTTCGGAGGTGTGGGAGCGTAAATTCAATTCAATTTGTATTCATTTACTTTATGCCTCTGTCACAAAATCTTACAAACGCTTTAATACCGAAAATTATAATTTGAATTTCGTTCGCTTAATGAGTTTTACTAAAACTCTAAAAATCAGCCAAAGAAAGGAAGGAAAGAAGAAAAAAAACCAATGCAAAAAAAAAACTAAATGCGGTTCCAAGTCAACATAAGTTATGTATCCATTACAGGAAAAAAAAAAAAAATATACCAAATGTATGTAGTCTTTGGTTGATTGTTGCCATGTTAGTGGATTGATAAAAAAAAATGTTTTGTTTTATTGAATTCCTAGCATAGTTTTCATATACATTTTTGGTACAAATTGATTAGATTTTTAATTTGGTTTTTTCAAAATTGTTTTCCAAATTTGTACTTAAGTGTAACAACTTAAATTGAGTTGAAAATATTTGTGCAAAATATCAGTTTTCTAGCTCAAGCGTTTATGGCTTCATAAGTTCCAACCAACCATAGATGGATAAGTAAGGAGAATAGGGATAGATGGGTAGACGACGGACGAAAAGAAGGAAAGAAGCCGGTTGATAAAAAAATCAGGCAATCGGAGTAGAGACGAACGGGGATAGATGATCGGACGGCATACAGCGAGAAGGAGAAATAATCGATCAAAAGCTGAATTGTCCGAACGATAGACAGATAAATAAGGGAAGACGAAAATAACTAGAAAACCTAAGTTAAAAAACGCGGACATTTCCTTAATCTAAGCAACGAGAAAATCACACGAATTTACACAATAACTGGTAAGACTGGTAGATCCACAAACATACCGGTGAACATGCAGCTAGGTAAACACGCGCTCAACATCGCAAACATAAACACGTTGACTTACCGACGGATACAAAGTAAACTGACCAATTGACCAAGGACAGTCCGATAGGCACAAAAGAAAAAGATAAGTAGGCTGGTATGCGAACAGATAAAGACGCGGGTGAATGGATAGGTGAGCAGGCACGTGGCTAGATACATGTCCAAATAGATCATCATCCAGAGAAAAGCATTAACAGGCAGAGTAACAAGCAGACGAAGGGACATCCAATGTGGAATTGTGGCCAAAGAAGTATCAAAGTGAATGGACGAAAATACGGATGGATGAATAGATCAGAAGATGGGTCGACGGGCAAACGGATTCCCTCATAGACAGCAACACAGTCAATATTCAATGGTGGGGAGCTACACAAGAGAAACGAATATTTGGCGAACGGGCATGCGCTGCGAGTGGCGAAATGAATGGCGAGGATAAAAGTTATATGAGCGGACGACTCGCGGACGGTCATCCCGCCTTTACATACGTAGATTAAAAGATGACGAACGTGTTTCGCTTGAATGCCGCGTACATAGATCATTTGATCTTACGATGGCAGAAGTAACGAAGTTTAGCTTAAACCACAATCACTAAGAAAAGTTTGTTAGCAAAGCCACGTGTGTGGCGAATTAGAAAAGAAACAGAAAAACAAAAGCAACGGCAGCTGCTTGATGGTATTAGAATCCGCAAAACAATTCTTAACCACGATTTTAGGGAGAAATTCGAGAATTTGATTGTTTATTGAGGGAAGAGAGGATGGATTAGGCTGTCGACATGTTCTGCTATCACGATTCTACAGCATCTATAAAGTTGTCGATCCTTATCTTTTTGCACAGATGTAAGTGAAAAATTGAAGAGGGAAGCAGAGATATCCGAAGGACACAAACAGTTATATTGAGTCCGAAAGTTTATTTTAAAGAGAACACAATTTTTGAATGATTGAAGCTTTTATTACAGAGTGCGAGTTACTAAAGCATTCAAGAGTCTGGCCCTGCGGTAATCTCGAAAATATGAAAAATGTCAATAAACCGCGATTTCCTTCCCTTAAGGGAACTAAGGGAACTTAATAAAAGCTTCATAGTTAAATTTAACTTAATTCAATCGAAGCCAACCGGATATACGAAATTTTGTCTAAACAAATTTTTTTTGTTATTTTTGTTTTAATTATTCTTTTATTTGTTGCGAGCACACAGTTTGGTTTTTTTTCTTTTTATCGTTTATTTCATTTATTTGTTTGTTCTGCACTCTTATTTTATGCTGTTCTTTTCTTCGGTCAAAACATGCATTTTTATGAGTAGATATACCAGACGCCGTCAATCACTCACGCACCATTTTGACAATTGAATGACTGGCTTAACAAAAACATTGATAAAAGAATACGTTTAAGCAACAATGAAAAAAAAAGTTAGGAACTCAACCACAGTAAATGTTTTAATAATAAAGAAGTGTACATTTTCGGTGTCAAATATAAAAACAGTCCGAACACGATTACAAACACATAAACATGTATTTATGCATAGACGAAATAAGCAAAAAATTTGAAGCTCTCAATAACGAAATTATCGAACTGCTGTGTGTGTGTGTGTGTATTGGTGTTGTTATTTTCTTTTTTTTTCGATGATTGTAGGGAAAGGGTCTTTGGAGTAAAGTGGTTTCTCTTTCGCAATGTTCGCAACGCCTTACAAAATATCGTAGAGATCACACACTTTTGACGCAGCATGAGATTTTGAACTGCTCCGAACTTGAGTATCCTTTCATGAAAACGTAACACATAGTTTTGGAGTCAGTAAACAGAACAAAAAGGATTTTTCAAAAGGATATTTGCATAAATTTATTACTATTTGGATATCTCTGAGATGCACATTTGATTGCTTAAAACGGTGGACATCATTCACCGCTTGAAGCCACACCCAGATTTTATGGATTTCTTGTTTATCATTATGCGCATGCAGGAAAATTTGCTTAGTTTTTTCTTGGCTGCGAACGCACTACCAGCCTTCTAAGTAATAATTGACTAAGTAAATCTAACGGTTTCGTTCTTTTTCCCCCTTTTTTCTTCACAAACGGACACTCGGGAAATGGCCTCCATACGTACTGGCATGGCAGTGTTAAGATAGAAATATACACAAAGGAGTCGCGAAAGTAGAAGAAAGAGTTCGCCTGCTTACATACTACTCAAAAGACTTATCGAAATCATTTACAAAGAAAACTTTTCAAATGGTATACTGCGCCATCAAATTGTAGATCAATGATCGGGGATTATAACTTATTCTTAAAAGTATTAAAAAAAACGGGAGAACAAGGGAAGAAGTTCATATTTTCTCTGTCCTGCTCAAGTTTTTGCTTTTGTCATAAATTTTGCTTACAGACGTCTGGACGGACATGACAAAATCAGTTTCCAAATTTAATGCAAATCAACAAGTGTAACGGTTTTAAAATAGGTCGATCCTTTCAATTGGTACCGATTTTAGGAACTATCCGCAATCGCAAAAAAAATGCTATGATTTTATAAAGATACTCCTCCGAAAGCTTAGCCCCATAAAAAGCGATCCTTTTGACATTCCTAGTCTCCTCGGTTTGCTGAAACAAGTCTTCAATAAGAGTTTTATTCCTTCCAATGTGTATACCGTCGCAATAGTCTATAGTGACAACGCGTTCTTGAGACCATACGTAGGCAAGGCCGATGCCCAATTCTCTTTAAAAATGTGCGGCAAGAAAATATCTGTGGCTTTGCAAGGGCGTTTTTCAGTCCTTCAATTCTGATGACGCCTCTATACGTTATTACCGCGGGAATACTCTAAAGTTTATAGGCCGTTGCGACCTTTTTCGTAAGAAATTCAGTTTTTCATTTCGGAATCTAATTTCGAGAATCGTAAATTTTTGCCTTATGCCTTTAAAGCTGCCGCGATTTGTAATGAATTTCGACACGGAAAAAAAGCTAAAGTAAATAGTACAACATAGCCCCAAGAGAAGAAATCTTAAATTCGGTATTCATCAGATTGTCAAGAATCGGTATTCTAAGATCTGTCAGCTTTGAAATATTGCAAGCTTTATAGCTCGCTACTTATGGCTTCACAAAATCCTCACAAGGCAAACGCAAGGAACACACTCTGATCCTTTAATTTATGTACTAAGAGCCTACAAGATTATGTGAATTGCTTGCAAATAAAGGAAAAAGATTTGGTTGATTCCCAAACGTTGTTAAGGCGTCAAATGGAAAGTTGGATGAATAACGCAACAAATACTTTTTAAAATGCCTAATAGATAGTTTCAGATGTCCCTCATCGAACAACGAGATTTTATGAAGCTCTCTTTCACTCATACGCCACCGGGCCTCAACATCGTTGTCAGTTATTATAAATTTTTTTATTAAGCAACATGTAAAACAAATTGCGTTGAAGGCCCCCCGATAAAGAGCAAACACTATTCACTTTTTAAGTGTACATAAATCTTTGACTTGCTTGTGTTTTATTTTTCGTTCTTTACACTATAATTCGTTTATAATGCATCTCTATAAAGATAACGCAGCACTGCACTTATACTACAAGTTTGTTAACATGTTTATATTTATGACTTTTATCTGAATTTAATTAACAAAAATGTTTTTACATTCACATAGCTACTCCGGGTCTTTTTCTCTTTCTATATACTCTTCTTCTTGTTCACCTGTTTATCAAATAAATATTAAACGAAAACGAGTTGATAAAGAAATGATAAAAAAAAAAAAACGTTTATATAAATCTTTTGTGATGATTAACAAAGTCCTTAGCACGCCCCTTTGAAACATATATTTACTGAATTTGATTGTCAAATAACAAACGATTGCATTATTTCTAAGATAAGAAATTATAAAGAAAAATTTATCCTTTTTTTTTTAAATACTTACTGTGCTGATGATAGCTGGGATAGTAACGTCTATGATGACCGTTACTTTCGAGAGCATAAAAAGCACCCATATCGGTGGTATCTAAGCCTAGACCGCTACCAGAACCGGCCCCCCCTCCGCCACCGCCTAGACCACTGCTACCGCTGGCCGTAGATCCTAAACCGCCGGATAAGCCATGATGTCCCAAACTTGAGGCGGTAGCCCCAATGCCATTCGTTTGTGGCGAACCACTGCTTACCAGACGCGGATTATCGTACCAGCTGCGAGCGGCAGCTTCCGCCGTAGAAGTCATATCCATTTCGAGTATAATTTTGGCAGATTTTTTCTTAAACCACCAAAGTCTCGAATAAAATTTTTTTTTTTTTTTTTTGGCAAAAGGTTTAGTTTACCTTTTGTAATGAAATCACAATAATTTTTAGTGTAAATATTTTTGTGCAGCAATTGCTTTAAAAGAAACTTGGTTTCTGTTTAAAGAAAATCAAAAATAAATAAATATGAAGAAATCTTCACCATTTTGAAGTACGCAAGTATTTAACAGAAACCAACACAATTTCATTCAAGTCCTGTTTATCGCTTCTCAAGGCATTCGTTTGAGGTATAGTACTTTGAAATCGACTTTATGGGGAACTTAGGGTTAACATTATATAACTGAACTAAATTACTTCTTTTGTAATCACTTTTGCTTTAAAAAGGCAATCACTGTTTGGATTTACAAAATTTTATTAAACTACGATGCGTGAAGTGCTTATTTTCCCTCTATTATAAGTTTCTGTCAGATTTGAAAACTTGCCAACTATGAAGCATCGATTTTTTCAGTATTGATTTTTTCACTGTTCATTGTTCAGTCCAGGTGTAATAAGACTTCTCTCAGGTGTGTTGCGAAAAGTATTCAAGATAATCTCACTTAGCTAATAAAAAGTTCACGAGAGGATGAAAGCGGAACTTCTGTAAAATCGCTCCGTTTTTAACTCGTTCCATGTAGACAACAAAACTTGCATTCTTCCTTAAACATTTTGACCTAAAACGGAGATACATTTACCTTTAAAAAGCAGTTCAATATGCGAACACTAGAAGGGATGAATGGAACGTAATTACCCAGACCGCCTTGCTCTAAGCTCTACGTAAGATTTCGTTAAACAAATTGGGCCTTTTAAAGAACAGTCCTTCAAAGACCTCAAAATACTGCTTAGGTATTACTATGAAAGAAAAGAGTAAAACTGTCCCTTAAAGAATTGAAGGAACAAATATTCGATTACTTGTAAAGTTGTGAGAAGATCAAGAGATGCAAGGAAACTAGAAAGATATTTGTTTTTTCTGTTTATATCACAACTTTTGGGAAGCGCCGATGAGTTTTATCGTTTTTATTAAGTAGACGGTTTCCATTCTTATGGGATATAACTTGAATGGCTTGAACGAAATTTCAAATATTTTCAGTCCTTTATCAACAATTTCATTACACAGTTAGCGCTAGTGAAACTATGTTTGCTTTGAGTTTGATTCATGAAGCTTCAAATATCGCAGATCGATAGCGGTTTTTCGTGAAGAGCATTGATAGCAGTCGCGGTAGTTCCAATAATACTTATGCAACTAAATGACATTTTTTTCAGTTTTTTTTAGCGAATTTTTATTTGGCATTTGTTCGAAAATGTCCGTGTAGTTAAATCTAATTCATTCCATTTATTAATTTATCAAATTTGGATTAGTTGCAACGCTGGCCACAGAACCTCTTGAACTGAAGATGTATCTAGAGAATGGCAGTTATATTTTGCCTCCTCCACCTCCCTAGATATTACTATTCTGTTACGCTTCCTTCTTCTATCTAAAAAGAATTGTCAAAAGGCGTCTCTTTTGAGTTGTTACGGCAGACTTATCCCTTAGGGCAATGTCGCCGTATTAGTCATCTTTTATTTTGCGTTGGGACGTGGATCCATACTTTTTAAAGTAGAATATCTACCGTAGAAATATATATTGTCTACGATCAAATCAGCCCATATTTGCTTTCCAATATTGTAAAACGCTTGCAGCAATAATGGATTTATACCCGGGATGTTCAAAATGGATTCTGTTCATTCCAAGTATTTTAATAAAACGTATAGAGTGATCGAGATAGTAATTACCCTAAAATATTTATCACTTAAAGTCCTTTCAGTGCACAAATTATGGCAGGAAGCTCGTCTTGCTTTCAATTTAAACTCAATTTATTTCAAGCTTTTTCCTAAGTAATGCGAAATGATTACATGAGCAGTATGATAGTGAGAGAGAGAGAGAGAGAATAGAGCAGCGAAACACTGTTAGTTTTCTTAAATGCGAGGATGCGTAGAGGAATTAATTTGTAAATGCTAAGAATCGAGAAGAATTACATTGAAGTAATTAAACAGCAGTGAAAGAATGCATTTTCCTCCAAGAAACATGCCCATCCGCTATTATGGGACCTTACGAGTAGAACCTTTTAAAAAAAGTAGCGGTAAGCAGTGCGTAATTTTCTAGAAGCTCAGCAACATTACATGTTTCTTTTAAATAGTAGGTGTGGGTGAAAGTCCATTTTGCATTGATCGATGGCGCACAAGCATGTGTACCTAAGTTCAATTTTTTAACACACAATGATATCCAAAGCTTCTATTTCATAAAAAAAAAAAAAAATAAAACCACTTTTGAGATCGAGATCTAATCTAGATCTACTTTTCAATAGAGATTTGTTTTCATTTGTTTTCAAGTAAAACATTTGCCCTTGATTTTTAGTTTTTTTCTTTCAATCGTAAAATTGTTATATGCCAAGATGGCAATAGCAATTAATGAGGTGAACAGTTAGACAATAAAAATCTTTAACTTTTTTAGTTCATTTGGTTTATAGGAGATATAAACATTTTGTGGACGTCTTAGAAGGAGGTGATAAGTATTTTCAACCTTTTAGACATCGCAGAATGCTTTCAGTTATTAGAGATTGAATCACGAAATGACTTTCAACACAAAGCTTGGAAGAAGGCAGGCTTAGGATAAATCGCCAGAAGCAGAAAGTATTAGAACATGTCTTTCCATCATTCATATTTGAAGTGGTACAACAGTGGACAATATTTGGGACATTTTTTATTGTATATATATATATATATCTATATGGATGCATTTTGTCACATTTATATTAATTTTATTTATTTATTTTTTATTCTTTTAGTTTCGCACACATTTCATTATTGTATTCTTATGTGTTGAAAGTGGCTTATAAGTATTTTCTATTTATTTCTTTTTTTTAAATGTATTTTCTTATGAATTGTTTGTGGCGGAAGTCTTATTATGAGATATAAGATTTTTTTTTTTTATTTATTTAGAGAGGGTATACTTTTAGTAAAATTCATTTTAAAATAAAAACTTTATTCTAATATAACGGTTTTTTTGTTGTTGTAAAACGGACTGAGGCCACTATAAAAATAAGTTCCTCCTAATTGAGGTTTAAGTTAAAAGTTTCAATTGGAAGGCAGCTAAATATAAAAAAGAGTCTTTGCCATTTTTTTATTTTATGGCCAAGACTTCACAACCATTGTGCCCTGTGCTTGGCGATATGAAGTTATTGCTAATCTATCAAGACACTCACAGATATATCGCAAAGATACCATGAATGAATTTATCTTTTTATGTATTTATATTATCTAGATATTTCAAAACCGGGGGAAAACTTCTTTCAAATGTTATTAAGTTGTCTGTAATTTAATATTAATTATTTGTCCGTCGGTCCTTCGGTAATAAGTGAAATATTTGACAGAGTTATCTAAAAACTTGTTAAGGTCTTGATGTAAAGATTTTGTTTAGTGAGACATGAAAGCATTAAAATTCATTAGGGGTTTATTTATCCTTCAATGCTAGGCCGCTATGAAAGATATCTAGAAATATTTAACAATTCCTTTAGATAAAGTCTAACTACACTCTAAATGCTCTGGTAAATGTATAACAAACTGTGTACATAGTTAACCTATTGCTTACAAATTCGAGTCAATGTCTACTTAAACAGGTAGCAAATGAAATTTTCTATATAAAATCTTGATAAGAAATTTTGTTGTTTTTTTTTCTTTTCGGCAATCTAAGAAACGTAAGTTGATATGTCTGAATGTTTACAATTCATAAAGTAAACATTTAAGTCACATAACTAATACCCGTAACGAAACATTGGATGATGTATCGAACTGAAAGATTTCTTATCAATTTCAAGATATGATATGAAACTGAAATTTATTGTTATGATTAGAAAGAAATATTTGCTTTCTATCTGCTATAGATAAACTGTTTCTTATAGAATTAGGCGCACAAGTGCATATACAAACATATATAGGTCGACATATAAAAGGGTATATTTGTTTTCCTAAATGTTTAGAGAGAAATCAAGACGAACACCTATCGTAGGTTGATATTTTCAATTATTGTGCCGACGCAAAAACCGTTAACTGTAAGTTAGTACTAAACCATAGGTGGGTCGATATGTTAAATACATTTTTGCCTTTTTCTAATGGAAATCGCTTGGTTTCCGTTAAAGTTTTGCACTTTTAATGCACACAAACACACACGCACACATACACGTTTTCGAATAACGTATGTAATCGGCCTTACATTAGCTTAAAACCTTTTCTCAAGTTTCGATTTTATTGAATTTGAATTTTTGCACATATTTCGTTTTAGTATTAAATACCCGCACATACTTTCACTTATATAAGGAAGTGCAAAAAAGGAAGAAAAAAAACCAATCAATTATCTTAAGATATTTTTTTTATTTTTTATTTTTTTTTATATATATATTTAGATTAATTAATTTGTTTGCTTTAAAATTTTTAAATTTAGAATACGTTTACACGTATGATGTATTCGTATTCGTTTAAAGACGCGTGAAAAATTTCGTTCTGTTGATACATAATCGACGGCACGGACACCCGCTTTAATGACAATTAGCGTTTAAATTCACTACGTTTGTGTAAACAACGACACCGATGATGATGAAGTGATTATATTGTAATCTCTACTATACTTTTTTTTTTTTCTTATGCTTGGGTTTTGCTTCTTCTTCTTCCGTAATATACAAACAAATGATAACGAAATCACACAAACGTAATTCCCTTACTCACGCAAGCAAACACGTCAACAGTCGCAGACAAACTAAATTCACATCACATGCAATAATGAAAACAAAGCGCAACATTGTTAAGAAGAAAAGAGATGGGAGGATAATACTAAAAGAAAAAAAAAACAAATAAGGACAGAGGTTGGCTATATGTTTGGTTGGGCGAAGTGGTTAAACAGCTCACCCGATTGTTGGTGGAAAAATGCAAAAATGGCTTTTTAGGTGTGCTGTTATCCGTAAAGCGAGAGTCAAATCTTTACTTTTAAAAGATGTCTGCGATTATCTCTTTTCCACGCATACTATCTGCTTGTAAAAGGCGTTGTTTGTTTTAAAGAGAACCGGTTTTGCTGGTTGTCACTTTCAAGTTTTTCATTTAGGCTGGCAATGCCTAAAAAAACACGCACACACTCCTTTAAACAAAATAATAGCAGCAATACTTGGAGAAGATATTTATAAATGGGTAAACTTTATATGTGTGTGTGTGTGTATGCATGATATGACCCTCTCTCTTCCTATATGTGCTGTGAGTATTAAATATTAAACAACTTATTCGTAAGCACTTTTGAGTTCGTGTTGCTATCTCTGTTTCATTTTTTTCTTGTGGTGCTGACATTTCTTTCACACCTTTGGGTGGTAGTTGATGTTAAACTGAAGTTGACGATGGTGTTGGTGGTGGTGATGATGAAATTGCATGCATGAGTGCATCGTTCAATGTTTGAATGCCCACATAACGTGGCACACATATCTACATACATATGAACATGTATGCACGCATACATATTTACATGCCTATATGTATGTATATATCTATATATGCCTAGATGTTGATAGTATTACTTTCGAGTACATAGTTAGATGCATGCGTAGTCTTACATGCATTTATTATGCTCTCTTCGCTTTAAAAATTCTGAAGCTACTCGTACGTTTGCTGTCAAACAGTGACAACAATCATCGATCGTTCCGTTTGTGATTATGCGGTTTATTTATGGTTTTAACATGTGCAGATTTGTCTTGATTTTTAGCCCATTGAAACGTAGACGCGCAAGCGAGAAAGGCTGATTCAGTATGAATATGACGAGTGTAAGCGTGTGTGTGCATATATATATATGTGTGTGTGTGTATGTTTATGTGTGTTTGTGTGTTTGCATGTATATGTTGGCACTTATTGTGACTGTAAATAGGAATCCACACAGATTTATATAACGCCTGGTTGTCGTCGTTCCTGCCGGTGCCGTCGTCGTCGTCGTTGTCGTCGTCATCGTCGTCGTTATCGTTATTGTAATGTGCTTGAATGGAAAGAATAAAATAGTTGTTGTTTAGGTATCGCTCTGTTTGCGGAAGCAGTAATAGCATATGTGCAAGTAAACGCGAAATTTCTTTGGTTTCTTTTGTTTTTATCTCTTATGTTATGTTATGTTTTACTGTTTTTTTTCTTGTTTTTTTTTTTTTGTTATTTTCATTTCAAATTTGCCAAGTTTTTGCCATTTTGATTTTAGGCGGACTTTGGCTACGCAAGCTCTAAGTCTTTTGTTGCTTTCGTTGTTGTAACCAATGCGTTGCTTTTCTTAGATATAAACAAAAAAAAAGAAAACTATTAGCGTAGAACATCTGCATATATACATACACACACATATGCATAGATATGTGTACATACATATATGTATATATATATATATACATATGAGAAACATGTTTGTTTTTCTACGCATAATCGCAAAAAAAATTTGCTTACTTCCTCTATGTATAGTAAGTAACAGAATACGAATTTTTTGTTTTATTTTTTTTTTTTCGCTTGAACAATACGCTTTGGTAGAAATAAACCGTTTAATTTTCTGAAAGAATTCATATTTGCCTAGAGTTTGCATAACTAACAGACTGTCTACCCGATTATTTGGTTGACATAGTCTGCCATTGTGTCTACACCGTCATCATGACAATGGTTACTGTTCGGAAATGGGCAACACCACCGACGCCATTAATACTTTGGCTTGTTTCTGTATGCATGTCCGTATGTATGTTTATATGCATGTGTTCTTGTGTGTCTTTATTTGCTTAAAATCCTCCGTGCAAACAGGCAGGCAAGTATACAGCGAAAATTTTTGTGTGAAGCATATTTTCCTTCCTTCCTTCCGTTCGTACGGCCGCCGTTTGGTTTGATTATTATATAAACATACATATATATATATATATATATATATGTAAATTTTTTTTTTTTCTGATTATTTATCGAATTCTTTACTCCCTAATGTTTGGTCATACAAACATAGTGCTGTTTGTGACATTTGCCTTTTTTGCTTCGTTTTGTTTCGTTTTATTTTTTTTTTTTTGCAATTTCTTATTAAGGGACATTCAATAGCTGTTGTTGTTCATTTTTGCGGACTATTGAATTTTTTCGCATTTTTATTATTTTTGTGTATTGTATGCCTGGCTACACAACACAATAACAGCAAGAAAATGTACTCATACATGCAGTGCAAAAAGATTGTGATTTCGTTTTTGGGTTTTTTTAGGCTTCTAAGGAACTTCTTTCACAGTCTTTTACTAATATGTTCACGAGTACATATATATATGGTGCCAGTTGTATATTAAAATGTTCCTTATTAAATTGATTGAATTTTAAAAGTTCAATTTTATAAAATTATTTTATTTCTGTATTAAATTTTTGTAGCGCATTAACATCCTATTTTTTCATGTTTTTTAAAAGTTTTTGTTTAATATACTTATTAACACCTATTAAGCCATAAGCCAAGGCACTTAGTTACATTAGTTGCAACTGTAAAAATGAAGAAAATTGCAAAAAAAAAATTTATTTAATACTTTGAGACGCGCCGTCCAATTAGGATCTAACGACATGAAACATTTCAATGCAAGCTAGAGAAATTCTCAACTGTCGCAAAATACCATTCTTGAAGCGTTAAAAAGAAAAACAATAGTTTTAAGTAAATTCGGTGGAATTAAATTTTATATATAAAATAAAAAAAGTATCTTCAAAAACATGACATCAAAAGAAAATTGAAAGTTGGAACACAGGAAACCTCCAGATAACACGGCTGTTGGATTCTATTGCACTCCTACACGTTTCGAGAATTGGGAAAATCGTGAAATGTAATAAAACCTGTTACAAGCAAATTTTATCAAACTTTGGCAAACTTCAGGAGACTTTTTAATTTGAAATTAGGGAACTCTTCCAGTTTTAGTAGAAAGTTTACTCTGCAAAGCATAAAGAAAGTCCTAGGCCTAGATGAACAGAGTCGTTAGAGTTGTATTACTTAAATGAAGATCCTTCAAATGAAAGGAGTATGAAGTTTCAAGAGAACTTCACAAGTGCTTAGCATCATGTAATGGAATTTATAAAGAAAGTCCTTTTAACTGAAAGCAAGTAACCTAAAATAACAGATTTTTTACAAAGGATAGAGCATGGATTTGAAGAGAATGTAGTAAAATGTTCAAAGGAGGCGGATATCTTGCCAAAAAGGCAACGCCTGTGGTTAGTAGAGTTCAATAATGGTTTTTACTTTTTTTGGTACGTAATCGCTCTTCTCGTATCAGCTCTTTGTTTCGTATAACACGGATTCGCATAGCTCGGCAACTATTTGAAACGTATCTCTAGTGCTATACGGAGGTTACCTGCGCTAAAAAAATCAAATTTGAATATACAGTGGCACTGCACATGGATTCATTTCGTAGCCTTCTATACAAATTTCTATGTTCATGTATATATGGGTGGAAAGGGAGAGAGTGAGAGAGAGAGAGAGAGAGGGAGAGAGAGAGAGAGACAGAGAGAAACTATAGAGCGAAGAATGTGTTATTAATTGTTTTTACGTTTAATAACACTATTCGTTTCAGACCACAATTCTGAACAACCTATGCATGAACAAGTGCCATCTGATCATATATGATATTCACTGATTGAATTCCTATCTACTCCTTATATTATTTTGTACATTTGCTAATCTGTAGTTCATGCACTGATGTATTCTTGCTCTTCAAGATCGTTGACTATATGAAACCAGTACTAAACTAAAGAGCTTTTCGAGTGACAACTAGTCGTGTCTTCAATTATATTAATGCGCGTTATATAAGTCTTCAAAGAAATCTAAATTATTTGCTAAATAAATCAAAAATAAGTGTCGAGTTACTGCAACTTTTGCGTCATATTTGTTGAATTTTTAATTACCTGCAATATAAATATGTATTCTTCTTCGGTATGTATGTATTTAATAAAATTTGATATATTTCATTGAATTTATATCAAAACTTATTATAAAGTCTTTTCCTATTTCCTATCATCCTACAGACGGATATGCTTAAATCGATTTAGAATTTGACGCTGATCAAGAATATGTATATATATTTTGTGGGGTATCTGATGCTTCCTTTTAGGCGTTTGAACAAAATGAATATACCCCTCCAACCTTCGGTGATGGGTATAAATATAAGAGAAACCTAAAAATTATGAAAAACTCATTAAAAACTTTAAACACAGCAATGTCTCTTTTGTCTACCCAACAGTTACACAGTTTTTTTTTTATTCATCGTCGGCACCGATCCTCCTTTGGAATATGAAAATGAAAGACTAATAATCATTAAAAACTTGTGTAAAAACTTCACTGAGCATAAAAGTATTATTGCATTCGATTTTGTAAAAAAAATTTTACAAATTTCTTCAAACGTTCAATTACAAATCTATGTGTGTGTGTGTGTGTACACTAAAGTCCAACAAATCCCAACTACCCAATAAAACTAGAATTAACAATTTGACAGCAATAAACTAAAAACTTTAATTTTATTTATTTATTTATTTATTTTTTTTTTCTTTTTATTTAACAATTCGATTGTAAAGCCCTAGGCAAGTGAAAAATCGCACGCATACACGTGCATTTATCGTAGACGTTTATAGTTCAAAAAAAAAAAAAAAAAAAAAGATAGAGAAAGAAAAATATGTAAATGGTTTAGCGCAAATTAAGTGAATAGAAACTCAACCATGTTATTGAAATTGTACAAGCACATGCCAATAATTTTACACACATCCATACATAAGCATTTATGTATCGCATGCATGTGCATACACACACACACACACACGCGCGCCTATATATATAAATATAAAGTATTTATAAACAGACGCGCATACATAAATGTTTATGTATCTTTTAGTTTCATTTTGTTGGTAAGCCGTGTATTTTAATAATCGCTTTGTTTCGCAGACCCATTTCGATGTTCACACATATGCACATTGTTGCCGACATTATTAAGGCTGATTACTTTGTTGCTGTTGTTGTTAATTTAGCTGTTAGTAATGTTAGTGTTATTGTTATTGCTATCGTTGTTGCCGTTGTTGTTATTGTTGCTGTTGTTGTTGCTGTTGCTGTTGCTGTTGCCTTTATTGATGGTCATCAGTGGCTCTGCATGCTATACTTTCAAGTCATAAATGAATTGAATGAATGCATGAAAAGTGGATATTGGGTGTTGTACAATAAATGCAATAAAAATAACTACCATCAGAACAATGAATTGATGCACATGTACATAAACAGACATGTGCACTCACACACACGTATATATATATATATATATATATATATGCACACAAGGGCGCGTTTACTTACACAAACATACATTACATCCAGAGGCAGTTTGCATGCATACACTGTGATTGAAAGCTTTGGCAAGCTCGTGTTATGTTTATGTCTCAAATCCCCATAATAGACTGTGGCATACGTTCATGCATGTTTATTTGCCTGTGCACAAACACTCGTTATATACACACACATATATATATATATATATTCTATAAATTCATAAATTTTATATTTAAACGCGAGCTTGGCAAACACAATTTGTACTCAACTTATGTACTCTGTTATAAAGAGAAGGTTGTTGGAAAGGGGCAGAGAGAACTGTGAAAGCAGCTGTGTACGTAAGCCATGTAACGACCTGACATTTATTCTTTCTTGTCTATCACAAATACTTACCGGTACATATGCATTGAAGCATGCATACACACACACACACACACAAACACACAACTTAAAAAATACAATATTTGTCATTCAATGTGCAATTCTCTTTACACTTCTCTCCCTTGCGTAGACTGCTTGATAAAAGTATCATTCTTTTTTTTTTTTTTTGTAAAATACTTTACAACAATTCTAGGCTGGTATGTAAGTTCAAGGGTGTTTCACGTTATATACATATGTACATGTATACATATATATATGTGTGTGTGAACAAAGTTCCCTAAGCTGGATATCCTGAATGGGTCAATTATGTAAATTCATTGACTAAAGATGTACACGTATACATAAACGTTAACATACATATACATGTACATATGCCTAAGCATGTAAATGTCTAAATGATTTAGTACTGATAGATTTCTGCGGCCGCTTCTATTCGCAAAAACAAATGTCTGACTTAGGGAAAGTGAATTAAGTGCAATAACTAAATTTCGAGCAAAGCATTGTGCTAACGTTAACTTTTTACGTGTTCCGGCTTTGCTAGCAACATATTTGATTATCTGCTCTTTTTTTTTTCACTTTCATAAAATAAGAACGATAGTTAAGAAAGATATAGGGAATTGCTTATAAAAATGTTTTTAATGATGAGATTTCGCCAAACACTAGAGAAAGATGAGAGTTTAGAGAAACCCGTGACTTATCAGTTTGCTAAGAGTTGTTTTAAAGGTCTTGCTCCGCAACTTTATTTAGAATAAAGCACTTACTCTTAACTTTACATATCTGAATCGATTTAAGACTTAATAACACTGGGCTATCGGTTACAATTCATTGCTGAAAATATCTGCATATTAGGTTGTTCGGAAAGTGTATTCGTTTGTATTCTCACAGCTAACTGCACTGAGCTGTATTGTCGTAATATGTTTTGTCAGTTGGTTTGTGAAAAAGTTCGTTTTTGTGTGGTACCCAATCAACTATGGAAAATCGATGGCAACACTTTCAGCATATTCTGCGTCTTACTATCGAAAAAGTAGGTACATTGTTCAAAGAAATTATTGAATGTGTGTGGAAAAGATGAATTGACATAATCCCGTGTCAAAGCTGGCTTGGAAAATTTTTGTTCCAAAAATTTTGATGTTGAAGATGCATCACGTCGTGGAAGATCGATTGGAGATAATCGCGATGAAGTAAAGGCGCTTATTGTTGCAAGCTGATGAATAACATTTCGAGATCGCTGGGAGTTTCAATTTATCGAATTCGACCGTTCATGATGATAGAAAATCGTGTTATATTTTGAACAAAAAAAAAGAAATAACTCTCCGAACAACCCAATATTATTAAGTTCCCTTTAAAATCAACAAAGGATAGGCAAAGTCGCTTAAACTTCCACTCTTCTATTTAATTTCTGCATTTATAGCAATTTCGTCAAGAGACGAATGGATACACACTGCGCATTTTAGTTAGAAATTTCTTTGCGAAATCGAAAGAAACTAAAGTTCTGTGAAATGAAATTAATTGCAATGCGTTACCAATAGAAAGCATTCTTCAAAACCCTGTTGACGATATATGTTAACATCTTCGGCATGCTTCACGTCGTGCTGGTCTTATTTGTTGATTGCCCTTTCCCTAGTACGATTGTCACTTGATGGCCTTCTCCAAGCTCCTTGCCCTCTAAACTATGATAAAAACTCCTAGTTGGCCGCTAGGGTTAACACGAAAAGTTTCTATAAAAAAATGAATAAAAATTAATCCATCAAGATAATCGACAAGTTCCTTGTAGATACAAAAAACTTTATTTATTTTTATTTATTTATTCGTTTACCGATACACTAAATAAAATCTACAATGTAAAGATTCGATTGAGTTAAGCAAATTTAAAATTATAAGCTTAACTATGACATTATGTTGAAAGATCATATAAAACTAGAAAAAATCTATATACAAATAAATAAATAAGAGAATGAAAAACGAAGGAAAAACATCTCAATTTGTAGCAAAAATCTATGAGCACACTTTAGTAGAACTAAGACAACACAAACAGCTACTGTAAGCAAATTAATTGGAATTGATCCACAAGTGACCTTGATTTGATGTCTCTATGCAATCAAAGGTTAATTACCGATTAAGTGATATATTTTAATATTCCTGGTACTTTTTTGACAATATATATATATATATATATGTATTTATTTATTATCATTTTTCGTATTTCATAAGTGAACACTTTCACATTTCTCGGCCATTGAACACGAACGAACACCTTTAGTAAATATCGACAAGCTTACGACAGCGACCAGAGCGATCGAAAACTGGTGCTATAAACAAAATTAATTGAAATTGATCCACACTCGACCTTGATTTTATATCATCTTAGATTTCTATCAATTCAAAGGTTAATTACCGATTAAGTGATACTTTTTTTTTTTTTTAAGCATATTCCTGGTTCTTTTTTGGCACGAGATATGTGTATGTGTACACAATATATATATGTGCATTATAAAGACTCTTATTTTTAGTATTTCGCAATTTGGCCGTTAGGATAAGATAAAAATCTTTAAACGATACCGGTCAAGCACTTATGTGCCTCAAGTGCTTCACTCTTGTCTTTCGAAAAAAAACAATTTTTTTTTATATGAAAATTTAATCAAAATTCTTCATTAAGTCTATACACATATTTTATTTCGTTTCCTTAACTCATTTTGCAAGCTGCTGATAGAAAAATAAGAAACACCTAAAGCAACATATCAATCAAGAACTTAAGTTTTTCGATTTGTGATTAGCTTAATGGGCAGATGTGCCCAAAGCTTACTATTTATTGACTTAACTAAAACAACATCTCAAACTAACATTTTAGGCTAAATGAAGTTCTTTGCTCGCTTCTATCCCACAAAATGTTGATAACATGAAAACAACCAAGCAGAACAACACTAGTTATTATTTCTATCTATGTTTAAATGTTTTATAAACAATTATTTTTTAGTGTAAAATATTTATTCAAGTGCTTGCGCCCTCTTTTCAAACCTTATATATATATATATTAGGTGTGCCAATAAATTTTTTTATTATGGTTTAAATGTACATGACGCCTTCATTTTTTCCGAAATTTTGGGTATACATAGTGTACACATTGCTCTTTGTATGATACAAGCTTAAGTTATTTACAAACTGTCGTCCAGTGTATAGCAAAAGGGTAAAGAGGTCGATGGTAGCAAGCAGCATATAAAAAATGCAGCTGAAGCTGCAGAAATGATTCAATTGGTTTGAGGTGAAAACAAAGTCAGCTATGAAGGAGTGTTTTCCTTCATTTCGTGCAACAAATTGGAGTCTCGAAGACGATGAACGCTCTGAAGATACGTTTGGTGGTATTAGCAAGGAATCATGTACCTGAAGTCTGGTGAAAATGTTACATCTGAACAATAGCAAGCCCATCTAATCCAACTAAATGAGGCGTTTGAAAAAAAAGACCATTTATTAGGAAAGTTAATCGAAAAGTGATTTTCCTTGCCACCATTTTTCATGGTGACAACGTTCATATACGTCTGGCCGTTCGCAGCGAAAGCAATCCAGAAAGCGATCTTCAACTTACGCTGGGAACTTAAGGGAAGCTGAGAAGCTAAGAAGGTGAAATCTTAGTTCCTTTTGACTTTTTGAAAAAACAAGAACTCACTCCACTAAGAGGAGAATGTCGTCTCGCAGCTTCTGCAAGAAATATGGGATTATTTTACTATTGCAGTTTATATAACTTGCGAACACAAAGCCTCATAAACGCGATATAATTAATTAAATTAGCACTTGATCTGTCTTCATATGCAAACTTGTATGTGTTTACCGAAATTTTTCTAATCAATTGTGGCTTTAATAAACCTTTTATTGGTCTACTTCATTGAATTGGAGAGGCGAACTTAGCACATATATTATACTAACATTTTTCAGTTAATAAATTATTGTATAACAGAAAAACCAAAAAAAAAAAAACAAAAAACAACTATGTACGACGCAAAGACATAATAAACAATAAAAGTGCTTAGAAACTATCCTTCGCAAACCCGTTAGGAAAAAAAAAAGGTAACGGAAGCATAGCTATCGCGTATATTAATGTTCTGGAATAGTTTTAAAGTTATATGCAATGCACACATACATATGCGTGCATATTTCTAACTGTTTAGTAACCAGTGTCTTTCCAAGGTTGCAGACAACGTCCAACGTACATATAGCACATACTTCTGCCACACTCTGTTTATATTCTTCACGTCATTGTGTGTTCCCATAATGTGTTCATATAAATATGCAAGTTTTACTTCCTTACAGGCAATTATTTGCAAGCATTTGCCGGTGGTATTATTGTTATTTGCTTGCCTGCCAAAGTTACGACGTGTCTGCCAGGATAATTTTTACGATTTCCTTGAATACAAATGCTTTGATTAAACTTACATAGAATATAAGGCCCATTTAAGTGTTTGACCACGGGTAGCTCTTGAAAATTATAGACACGAATTGGATATAATTTAAACTGGCGTAGACAATGATATTCAAAGTATGTTTAAAAGAAAATGATTACAACATACATGCATACATACACACACACATACATACATACAAACATACATAAAATATTAAGTTTTTTGATCAAAAAAAAAAACCTTCTTACGTTCACCTCATGCACTCTTGCACGTTCCTTTGCTCATCTAACAAATGACCTTTGGGAGTAAATAACATTAGCCTTTCGTTTTAATATTTGTTAGAAAATAAATTTGGAGAATTTCTCTTGGCTTTTTCAAAAACTAAGAAGCCTGTGCGTGTTGTTGAAATTGGTTGTCTTTAAAGAATAAAGCATAGCAGACAGCATTTTCGTTCATTTTTTTCTGAAACACTTTTTTCCTTTCGCTTCAAAGTTTACAGTTACAAAATATTGTGACGAATGGATTGGCAAAAACTTCATTTTGTGTATTCCCTTCAGGAAGCAATGCAAACAGCGCATGAAAAGACAATCCCGCCATCCCAGATTCAAACTTTACAGTGAGTGCATTTTAAAACCTAACAGGTTTTTTACTCTACAGTTAGCGAATCGTTAAACATGAACGAAACACAAAGTTGGACATTTGCTGCATGATACTCTGTAAAAAAGTCTCATTGTTGTTCCAACTTTGGTTTTGTCGGGTTATAGTCGAGAAGTTCGAGTAGAAAGTTTAAACGGCATCCAATCGTTGAGTTTTCTCTTGGCTTTCGCAGATAGCTTTTCTTCTAATTCAAGTTTTTTTGTTTTCGGCTTGTCAAGCAAACCCCTTTATTCACACCAAGCTTTGTTTTTTGCACCTACCTTATTACGTCGCATTTTGATAGCCAACTTTCTCCAAACGAGCTTTATTTTATGTACTCCACCTTCTAAAGTCGCGCTTTTTTTGGTAGTCAACTTTTTAGAACGGCTTACTTAGATGGAGCTTTGTATCGTGGACTCAAGTTTTCACATTGAGTTTTTATAGACAGGTTTTTGACGTCGAGTTATTTCTGTTAGCTAGCTTTTTAGCGCCCTGCCTTTGCCTTCACTCAATTTTCCGGCGTGAAGTATCCTTTAGTAGTACTCAACATTTCCCAGCCACCTTTTGCAGATCAAGCTTTGTTTTTTTGAAAGTTACGTTCTCACATCGAGCTTCTTTTGGTGACCAACGTCGACCTCTTGTCTTTTAACCAGGCGCTCTCTCTCATCTCTTTTTAGAAAGTCAACTTTTTCAGGTAGACCTTTGCTCTTACCTTTTTCATGTCGATTCCTTTTTTTTTTGTAGCCAGCTTTCTCATTTAAATCGTTTGTTAATAGCCAGCTCTGTGAGAGCTTTGTGTTCTTGTAATCAACTGGCTCTTGTTCGGTTTTTACCAATAGCATTAGCCTTCCTCGACTTTTGTTAGTATTTCGTACAGCTTTTTGTACCGTACGTTACAAGACACAGCGAGGAAAAACAAGGTTCTCTTCAATTGTAACCTTGAAAACTTCTCTTGCGTTTAAGATTTTCAACGCAGGCTACTTTTAGATTTTATTTGTATATAATTATTTAAACAAAGATCGGTCGTCTTTATTTCTTTAAATCATGGTTTACTTTCTTACATTTAGGTTATTTTTAAAGTCACTTCCGTCCAATCAACTGTCTTCCTTCCGTCTATCATCTGCTAATATCGGGAGAAGCAGTCCTAACTCTTTCGTATATAGCTTAATACTTATTCGACAATCTTGTATTTATTTATTAAATACTGATCGCGGATCATTATTAGTTTTGAGAAATTTACGTTTTCACCCTCTCTTCTAGTATTTAATTAATTAAGAAGAAACTCAAAACTACTTCTGAGAAATTTTAAAGCTATCGCCAACAACATTAACATCAAAGAAATTAATTTTTATTATATCAATAATGAGCTAAAATCACAAAGTAGTACGCAAGCCATAACTGATAAAACCATTTCTTTTGTTTTTATTATTTGTTGATATCACACAAAAAGCAGAAAAAAAAAACAAAAAAAAACATATTAAAATTGGAAAGTGGGCCATTATAAGGCTCCATCCAAAACTGATAAATAATACTCACTGAAAGAAAGATGAAAGCAGTCAGCTCAACTGAAAGAGTAATGCGCGCTAAATGAATAAATACATCTATATATACATATGTATATATATATATATATATATATGTAAAGATATTCAAAAGAACTACATATATGTAGTTCGCGGCTAGAGTGGCGGAGTCGAGTCATTAAAATCTAATTTAAAAAACAGTTGATAAAATGAAATAAAAATGAATTCTTAGAAATTTCATTAAAATCAACAAATCCACAATTGAAAATATGCTTGAAAAGAAGCGGGACAATAAAGCTGCATATGTGTGTAAGACAACTTGTATAAAGTAATAAAAAGAAAAAAGTGTTAAAAACAAGAATCAATTTGAAATAAGAAAGAAATAAACTTGACATGATGAGACCTGGATGAAAAAAAAAGCAACAAAAAAAAAAAAAAATTACGAAAAAAAAGAAGAGTTTTTTAAATGAAAGCAAATCAAATCATTTGTATGCACAACGTATCAAATCGTTCGAATCGTTAAAGTCAAAAAGTACAAGTCGTAAAACGTAATCACATTAAAAACACGAGCACAAATTCAAAGCAAAATTGCCGCAATTACTGGCTTAAAGAAAAGCTTAAAAAAACAAAAAAAAAAAACGAAAAAACCACATTCACATTTACTAACTTTTGCTATACTTTTATACACTTTTAGTGATCTGTTTACATTGTTCTACTTATATGTTGCCCGATTCAATATAAAGTTGAATATGCCGCAACAACATATGACAACAACACCAACCAACCAAACCAACCAAACTTTATATCACGTATGTATTAACGTCTAAACAAATCATCATCATCATCATCGTGATGGTCGCTCATATTGAGCTTGTGTGCTTTTCGTCATCACACAAATCCCGGCTTTTGCTATTAACTGGCGCGTGCTTATCCAGAAGGTAGTAAAGAAATTCTTCTGCACTCATATTTTTACCTAGAAGAGTGAAAAAAACAACAAACCTTTGTTTTACGAAGAATTTTTAAATATCAGAGACATTGACTACAGGGAAAAAACTCAGTTGAATTCAGATTTCCACCAGGATCCCTAAGGTGAATGTGGAGGAACTGCTTCAAGTCCATATCCAAAAATCGATATAAGGAAATAGTTTAAGTTTTTTGTTAATTATTTTTATGCAGATCTCACCTTACGAGATGGCTTTAAAAATTCGTATAAAGGCAAGGCAGTCTTCACGACTAACTTTAAAAGCGAGTTCTTTTCTCCTTCTAACACTAAAAGCGGTTCTCATCACTTTGAGGCTTGAAAGCGAGTTCTCTTCATTTCTTAGTATTGCAAGCGCATGTCTCCTTTTCTTTTTTTTTTCATTTTTAGTTTTGAAAACTATTTGCTTTTCTATTTTCCTTTTATTTCATATTAAAAGTAAATTCTTGTCGATTGTCTGTAAAAAAGCAACTATGGATACAGAACCTGTTGCGGAATTTGATATAAATTCCATGAAAGTGTTGTTGCGTCATTGCAGTGGAATTCCAGAGAGATTACTCGCTATTGATGCTGATGAATGCGAGGAAACCATCAAAGCGGGCATGCACGATGAGAAAGTCACTATACTTTGCAAGGCCGTTCGAAAAACGCATCCGATTCTGTTCAAAGGGAAAACGTAACCTTTCCATGCATTGCCAAGCAGACGCTACCTAAATTGTGAGATTTGCAATAGGAATTTCCTATGGAACGGACTTCCATCTTATACTCTGCGCAATATTTAATTGCGCTTCCTGATTATTATCAAAAGTCTGAAACCTCAAAGAGCAAGAGAGAGAAGACAAATCAAGCTCGTTCTTCAAAAATGGAATCAACACTGGTCAACAGGCGGTTGTAGAAAAAAAGTGGACTATGAACCGCATTCTGAGCAGCATCACAGAGATATCAGAAGTCACAAAGCCAGACTGCGGCTTTATATTATTAATTAGTGCATTCTTTAATATTTCAATTGTGGAAGCGCATCTTCGAAGCGAGTGCGATTACTTCTTACATTATTAGGTAGCAGGCTATGGCGGGAGTTCACAGATGACATAATAAATTATTTTTTTGTTCAAATTGCTTGATAAGTGTCACATTTTTAATGCTCGACGGTGGAAGTGTTATGTCCACAAGCGCATATCCTAATTAATTGCTTTGTTAACATTAATGCGTCCTGTTTTTTAGTTGAACAACTTTCCCAGTCGAACACCAAATTTCCGAGAAAGAAAAATAATTTTATATAACAAGTAACATTCGAAAAAAACATAAAAATAGGAACATAGTTGAAAATCTACAACCACAAATACCATGTAATTACCGTTATGTATTAGTCTCTCTTGAAAAAAAAAAATTAAAAGTTATTTACATAACCAGGACAATAAGCATTTGGCACTTGTTAAGAAAGTAGATCCCATTTGTAATGAACTTTAAACACCTATTAATTCCTCATACAACAAATAAGAGGACTTTGTCGTAACATGCATTCCTTCGGAATTTCCCGTAGAGAATTTCCTACAGAGCCCTGATACACATTTACACGAAATTTCATATCAGCAATTAAGTCGCCACTGGTCTATAAAAAATTTTATTCCTAAGGTTTTGCCCTTTAATGACCTTGTTCATGTCAGAGTAATGTCCTGATTTGTAGAATTGAATACATAATAGTTTTTGACCAATTAGAGTGAATAATAAAGAGAGGCAGAGACTGGGTAGTCGAGCGAAAGGGAGGTATACAAAGGAAGGCAGAGGTAGACGAACGAACTGAGACGCCATTAGACTACTATGTGTACGGTAGCAAAACGGATTTGGCAAACCGGACGGTTCTGTGTTCAAAAGAACTCGCATGGCAATGAGCGGATTTAGAGACTGATTAATGAGTTTGTGGGAGACGAAGGGTTTCACGGATCGGCGGACAAAATGGAAAACTGCGATGCCTTTAAGTGGTCCACCATAGCTGCGAAGGGATTTAAAGACCGATTAGTGGACGTAAAGGAAAGAAACGGTTTGACACTGAGCTGGACGAATAGACTGAAAAGTAATTCAATGTTTAAATATACTAAGAGGGCTTAGTTGTGGCGATGAGATTGCCACCTGCACATGAAGAGATCTTCGTGTTCATGTCGCTTACCTAACAACTTTCTTAGTACACTGTCATCTTTAGGGAGTGACTAAAAAAAGCTTACTTTCAAGTACCACTACTAGCACACATAAAGTATTTTATGCAAAGAAATATATTTTCATTTACACAAACTCACGTAGTAATATATGTACATGCGGTTATACTTACAAATATTTATTTACTTTTTTTCCTTTTTTTTTTTTAACAAAACGAAAGCATTTACTTGAATAGACGTTTAAAACCAAAAATTATGTCAATGATGACAAACTGTGCCGATAGCTATATGAGAGCGTGTGCGCATGAATGTGTATTCGTAAATAATATGAACATAAAATAACCGAAAGGTTGCTGTGTGTAAACGAATCACTTCAGTGTACACACGATGTCGTCTAATCATGATTGTCTCAGTTACAGTCTCAGCATTTGTGTTAATGCAAATTAAAAATGAGATAATTTTCTATTAATTTTAACTTTTAATTATGTTTTTTAATTGTTTTTCTCACCTTTCTCTCTAAGAGATAAGATATAAAAAACACACCTACCGGTGTACTTACAATTAAAGCCATTTAATATAAAAATTAAATATAAAAACAAAACTTAATGCAATTTTTCTTAAAAATCAAATCTTTCGTTTGCGATGCTACAGCAATGTTGTGGGTGCGTGCAACAAACTTATGCAATTATAAGAATGACACGGGATACGATTTTTTTGTTTGCATTACATCTTACGCCAACAAGCGACTGAAAATGCTAGTGACGTATGGAGTTTACCATCATCTATAAAATCCGCTAGCGAATGTAAATACGATTTAATTGTCTGTCGCACTCACATGCAAAACGCAAAGAACAGAAGAACATAATGACAAGCTCTAAGAAAAAATGCCCGAAAAGCTATCGCTCCCAGTAAACAATTGCGAAAGAATCGTTCAACAAATTTGGTGATTAGGAGCGAAAATCGACTTTCTTGAGACTTAAAATCTTGTATTTCTAAACTTATTTATATTCCGACTTCAAAGGAGATTCGTTCTCTAAAGAGAACAATCCAGCCTGTGTCTTGGTGTTAAAGGTGTTTTCGTAGGTTAAAGTCTCACACTTCAATTTCACATCATTTTTCTTTTAAGCAAAAAAAAAAAAAAAGCTGATCGTCTCTTCGGTGAATATTAACTGCACAAGAACGGGGTCTTACCGGCGTCAAGTTAGCCCATTGTGCGTAGCTCTCACATTCTTGTCTTTGCTAAAAGCCCATTTTCACATTTGGTTTCGTGTCTCTGCTAAGGCAATCGGTAATTGAACGATGCTGATGAAAATGATGAGCAAAACTAAACAAAACTTGAAAATACAAACATAAATGAAAAAGAAATTATACTCGATCTTATAAAGAAAGTTCATTGTCACTACTTATCGGATCGTGTCTGTATGCTTTTGCGAAAATTTGTAATAAACAAAGCTACAAATATACAAAGTGTATTATAAAAAATGTTCACGAATTCACTCAAGTGCAGAATTCATGATGTGTTTCGAACGATGCTGATGCCTATTAGGAAAACCTAGTTTTATTACTAAATCATTTTTTTATCACCATCAAAATCCTCCCAAACACGCCATGGCAATGGAAATAGTAATGAATTTGTGTGCTTCTGATGGGTTCCACCATTTTTCATATCAAAAATTTGGAACTGCGTAATATCTCTGCAAATTCTTATACCTCGACTTTTATATTGCATTCTTTCAGTGTTTGTAGTGTGACTGTGCATATGACAGCCGGTATCAATGACTTTTCTTTTTGGTTTTGTGATCGTAATTAAAGTAAAGCCTTGCATTACGCTTCCAGATGCTTCTCCTCCAAAATTCATAAAATGACATTTAACGCCTGCTTAATTATTCGATTATCGATCTTTTTACAACTTTCACTTTTTAATCATCTGCGTGGAGCTTTTAGCAACTTAAGATATTTCATTTCCATTTTAGAAAATTTTTTGGCCTAAAGGGATACCTCAATATGCGTGCCTATCTACTATCACAAAATAACAGGTGTGTTGTAGTCGCCCTCTGCACAGAATTCATGAAAAGAAATGGACAAAAATAATGTGGAATTTATACAGAATATTAGCTTGTCTAACTTAGCTAAACTATGCCTTAGATCCTCCTAGAAAGAAGAAATTTCTTTAACCTTTACAACTTAGCCTATTTCCCATAGAGTCAGCCCATTAGTGCTTTGAAAAATATTTGGAAAAATTCGTAATTACATACCATATACTAAGTGGTGGAAAAAGACCAACGAAGTCTTTCAAGCTGGAAAAAAGGATTAGAGAAAGAAAAGATCAAAAAAAGTAGTGGTGATATCCGTGAGTATGTTGAGCTTTTTATGATTACAAAAAGCATGAAAATACTCGAACTTTTGATTTTGCTAGGATTCCAACCTTGGACAGTCTACTAAATCCGCTTGAGATTGTTTTTATAAAAATGAAATCCTTTTGGAATTAATTTCGCTGAAAATCTTTACAATCTCTGCCCACTTGTGTGAAACATTCACACTTACTTTTAGAAGATTGTGCTAATAAATATTTAATTTAAATATTCGCTCGAGGAAAAAGTTCAAGGCATCTATTTACTAAGCTTGAAAATAATCTTTTCTTTTCCTCTTTTTTATTATTAAACTAAATACATGTCGTTGTGATCCATAGCTTTCCCCATTTTTTTTAATAAATATGCTACGCTACCAACGTGGAGTGGACGGGAAACTAAAAGGAGTGATGTTCATAAGCCTCCTCTGAAATCATTTTCACACCACCATACCAGAGGAAACTGCAGAGGTTAAAACAAATGGTAGTCGGACTAGCAAGGCCCGATCTGGCAAGGCCCCGTTTAACGGGAAAACGCCACCAACTTTTTATTTAATCTATTTTCCATGAAATCCCATAATGCTTTGGCTTTAGATAACAAAATCGTCTGCCATTTTAAAAATTTTTGGGATGAAAAAGATCACTGCAAAGTTTCTATGGCAATTTGAAAGGTACACACGTATATATACATATATACCGTATATATACTTTCACTTTCTTATTTTACATCCTTCTCTTGCTCATGTAAGCATTTGTCATAATATTTTATATGATTTTATTTCCATTGCAATCTTAACATTTATATGTAAATCTAGATTTGTTTTGACGGAAAACATTGTTTTCGTTAGCTTCTTAAGTAGATACGACTCACATATTTGCAAAATTATCTGCTGCCTCTAGACATGTTGTCTTGTATTATAAAAAAAAGAAAAAAAAAAGAAGAAAAAGGAGTAAAAAAAAAGAAAAAAGCAGAAGAAAATATTGTTATTATGGTTTTGCGTACCATAGCTGCTAAATCTCTTATTTTATGAAAAAAAAAAAAAAAATAAAAATAAAAAAAATGAAAAAATGAAAAAATTTTTAATATAAAAAGTTGTCGTATCGTGTATCGTTTATAAGCGGCAAAGATCTTTACATCTGACGATGATTTCAATGCGATAAACTGATCTTCTCTTTGTTGAGTGTTAAAATAATCAGGAAATTTTCAGTTCTTTCATCAATTCCATGAAATTTCTTTACACGCATAGATAGGCTAAGTCGGATCGGACGGCAAATCATTTTACTTAACGCACGCTAGAGATCTTTTGCTAAAATGAAAATGAAAAAAAAAAAATTTTAATTCTTAAGAATTTCTACATAAGCATTAATCATCCTTTCTGTTTATGTGTAGATATATAAATAAATTCAACCCAAACATATATAAATATATATATATATGTATGCTTACATCGTTGTGGTATATTGATTTTTGATGCATTGAAGAGATACTTTTTGCTTCTTACATAAAGAAAATGATGTTTTTTTTTTTTAAATTAAATTGCATTTGATGAGAATAGATTCGTTACATGCTACATAAATAAGTTCAATTTTTTAAATATCTTGCAACTTCGATGAAACGATAAGAAAGATATTTTGTGGTTGCTTTCAAACGCAAAGGAAAATAAATAAAAACTTGAATGTTTTCTTTGATTTTTCTTCTCCTCCGTTCGATAAGAGAGACTTCAGCGATAAATTAATTAATAAAGAATAACCTAATGGCATCTAAATGAGAATCATGTCGTTGTCTCATTACTATTTAATTAATTATTTCATTTCACTTAATATTGAAAAGAATTTCAACATTTTTACTAGAAGTTAACGCGTTTCGTGTTCATGTCTTTCCTTCTTTGAAAAAGTGCTTGCTTTGGTCCTAACTAAATTCGGACAAAGTAATAAATAGAATGAGATTTAATTAAGGCTGGAAATTAAATTAATTACTATTAATTAACTTCCATGTATAAAAAATGAAGAGATTTATGCTACTTTTGAAAAGTGATAATAGGATTCTACTTTTTAGGCCAGAGAGCAATGGAGAGATTGTTTCCAGGAGGGAATTTTAGAGAATCGCAAGAATTACTTGATTTCGATGTCATCGTTTCATTGTCCACAACTTTTTTTCAAATGGGGTTAATTTGGATAACACACCCAGTTCAATGAGATTAAAACATCCATCCGTCAATATTCAAAGATTGATTTTTATACTCAGTCTACTGCTCAGTTCATCTGAAATGAACTTAAGCTAACAATTATGGGAAATGTGATGAGCCGAACGATTAGGAAACTGGATCGATTTCTTTTTTACTAGCTAGAGGCAAACATTCGCAACCCACTAATGATTAGAATAAGATTGAAAGCTAATGTAATGCTTTAAGCTTGACTTCAGTTCGTCTTTCACTGAAACCTTAGCGGTCGCCAAAATTAAAAAGAAAAATACATTGAAACACGTAGGTGTACATATATAACTTGTTTTCGGAAGAACGGAAGATTAACAAAAATTGCCTTACTCAAGGTGTAGTCTGTCACTAGTTAAGCATTTGTTAAATCTTTTGGACACCGTGTGGATACCACGCCGTCAAAAATGTCTACCCCTTGCTGCAGCCCATTTATAGGCTCTTTTTTCAAAGTCTTTTTAGGAACCAACGCGGTACTCAAGAAGTGCGTGACGCATTAATATAAACAAGTGGCAATCAAAGGAAGCCAAATCTGGTGAATAAGACGTGCGGTCTAACACAGCTGGGATCAGTTGAGTATTTCCAAGCTATCGCGAATCGGTTTTACTCTGTGCGGTGATAAAGATAGAATGGTATGAAGAAAAATGATGTTATTTTGCCTTTTCTTGATATTGTGGTTGTCTTTGGAACAGCGAACGGTTCAAACTGACTAATTGGTGGTCTCTTGGGTCGTCATAATTCATTTAAACTACTATCTGCAAATTTCGTGACGTGTGACGACCTAAAAGCTTATTACAAAAATAACCTTGAACGAACTTGTGTCTTGACTTTGTGTTTCACGCCATCTTTACAAAAAGTTTCTTTCGTAAATTTTCTTAAAGCTTTTGATAGGAGGGAAAATATTCGTTTTGCCGTTACAACGTGACCCTATGAAATACTTGAAGTCTTATTTGTTTCCACTTAGAAATCTTACCAAGCTATAAAAGCAAATTCTAAGACTAAAGTCTTAAAGCACCAGCGTCTAAGGCTTTTGGCTTTATTGAAACCTAAACTGCAGTTGATATTTGAATCTCCAACCATTGAGTTGTTAGTCGAGTGTCTTTGCCTTCTCCGCCGCTCAGGCGGATGTACTTAGGATATAAGAAAGATTTCGAAAGTTAAAAAAAATACATTTTCTCTTCTTCTTTATACTAAAAAAAAAGATTAAAAAAGGAATTATATAAAATTATATAATTAAAACAACAACACTTAAGCCATGTTTTAAAAAATTTTCATTTAGAAAAAACTATTCTCACAATACTCAGGATAACTCGTAATAGTTTTATCTAAAATCAACAGCTTAAATAGTTTTTGTTTATGGACGAGTTTAGCTTGTGACTGAAAATAGGATTTAAAAAAATTTTAATTCGTTTTTTGGCAAAATCTACATCATGTAAGAGAGCCTTATGAAATAAATTGTGATCAAAGAAAAGAAAAACTAGATTCAATGGTACGCCAATACTCTCTAGAAAAGATGTAAAAAATTTCAATAACGTCGGTGCGTTCATTTCATTGGAGATATCAATCGTGTCATGAAAACTTTCGGAAAATATTTTTCTTGGCAAAACAAAAAGAAAAACGGAAATGGATCTTGTGAAATTTCAAAAAATTCTTTCTCTCTCTCTCTCTCTCTCTCTCTCCCTCTCTTCTTCTCGCTCTCTCTTAGATAAAATTCACTTAATTACATTTTTATTTTCTATTCTACGATAGCTTGCAAATTAACTAACAAGCGTAAGAAGCTTTAGAAGTCGCGCAATTTTAAAGAAGAAGAAAAAAGAAAAGTGCTAATATTATTACATAATATATTCAAATCGAAGAAGTAATTGTTAGGACTAAAATAGGATGCACAGAACAAAGACTTTTGCCTCTGTCCTTTAAAAGCGATAGACTCTGTAGTTAACCTACGGTGCGAGCGTTGAAAAACATTTTTACAAAAACAAAAATCATTTAAGTAGTCAAAGAATTAGGATAATATAGGAGTATCTTTGCGTGCTAAGTGCCTCACCAAGACCTAGTCTGTATTCACTGCGCTTGTGAGACTCAATAAATGCACTTTGGCACATATTTATGTACATATATGCATATAGTGCTATTTACTTTCACGAATTAATGTAAAACCCTACTTAAGATCACTTAGCAACAAAGAGAAGGAATATGTTCAGTAGATATTAACGTCTGGCCATGAAGCCATGTTTTTATTGGTGCCTGCTGCCCACTGTGTAGCCCACATTTTTCGCTTTTCTGAGAGATGGGCTTTCTTCGCATTTGGTTCGCGGCTTTGCTAAGGCAATTCATGATATGTCGGTCGATATGGGAGAAATAACAAAATGATTATAAAAACTAAACAAGAATGAAAAATATAAACATAAATAAAAAACGAAATCATGCTTGATGTTATGAAAACTACAAAATAAACGTTTCCTTATTATTATTTACCGTAAGGTGTATCTAAAAAACTTGGAGAAAAATTACAATAGACAAAGCACATTACAAAAAAAACTTATAAACCTAATAAATTCCCGTTTGTCTATATGTCCTGAAGGACACTGGCAGACATCGCAGGCAACTGGAATTGTATTAATGTAAATTCTTTCATTATTATCATAACCAATTTAGTGTCTTTGGTATATAAGGAGGGGATGTGTAGAAGGGCTCTTGGCAACAAGGAATCCCGAACTTAGGGACGAAGTTAGGTTTCTCTAAATACTCTCAGCATCCTTTAAAACATATCAAAAATGCGGAATGGCTTTATCTCTCTGAAAGTTCTTATAGCTTGATTTATATGTGTTTGTAGTCTTATTAGCAATAACATAATTCTTGGGCGTTGTGATCATAACTATAAGTTTACTTTCTTTTATTTGCGCATTCTTCGTATTAATTTTTAATATTAACATTTATTTTAATGATTATTTTTTACTACGCGGGATATTTCAGCAAGGACTCAAACCAAGGAATGTCAGCTTAATTGCGAACTATTTCCAATTCGGTATATTTTTGACTTGTCTTTACAATTGGCCATGTTATACATTAACGCCGCATATAGCGAAGCAAGGTGAACAGCTTAGGAAATAAGTAGACATAGCCAATACTACAACGTGTAGCTTTGCGATAAACGATTGTAATACAATTTAAAATTTTTTAGGATGCATGTAAATGTATATCTTAAATATGTACTCTACGCTATACGACAGAAGCAAAACACTTAACCTTTAACAGACAAAACAAGTGAATGATTTGTATCATAACATCTATTTAATGTTATGTAATTATTGAAATTGAAAAAAAAAAAAGAAAAGAAATCTAGTTAAAATAGATTCAATTAATTACATTTACAAATTAACGCAGTTATCAATCAATCTCCCACTCTCGGTCTCTCTAAGTATGGTTTTGCACACGAATCGATATTATTGCATCTGTTTGTGTCAGTGTCACCACAAGAGGGTGAAATGCATTTCGTTGGTTTGAATTTTGTCAATTGGACAAATAAATGGTTCGACTAGCCTGGTTAGCTGGCTTAGGTTGCACTAATGAAGTAATTAAATAACAGTGCAATTACTTACACATATAAATTATGGAAATTAGGCATTCGTGGCAATATATCAGTTACGTATAATGAGCACCGCACTGCATTGCACTGCATTGCATTGCATTGCATTGCATTGCACTCACGTTAATTGTAATTAATTGATTGCAAATTTCGCTAAACAGATTGGAAAAATTGGGAAAAAATATTGGTTCAATGAATTTGGTTGTGAATCTCTCTTTCTCTCTCTCTCTCTTTTAAATTCGTATACAAAACTAAAACACAGACACACACACACACACACACACGTTCGCCATATGCTTGTAAATTTTTGGTTTTTGAGTGCTCATAAGCACATGAATGTAAATATCACTGGATAATAGTGCATGGCTTCCTAAAAGTATGTTCATTGTGGAACATGTAGTCGAAAATAACAGCATAAATTTCTAATGCTTATGCTGTGGTTGTTGTAAGTGTCAAAATATGAGAAACCCGCACTTTACGTGTTGCTTATATAGGGGTATCTATGGTAAGCATGTAAATGTGTACGTTTGTTTATTTGTTTGTGTGCAAAGTAAAATACAATAAATAAAGGATGTTATTCTATGTCATATAGTACATGCATGTATATGTGTGTATATGTCATCATAACTAGACACAGAGTTAGTGACGTTATCGTGTCATTTTTATATATATACTATGGAAACATATATAGATAACATAATATATACATATATATATATATATATATGTACATAATGTTTGTATATAAAAAGACTTTATAAATGCAATTTTTTTTTCTTTTTTAAATTTAAAATGAATCTTAATCAGATAATAAAGAGCAGAAAGAAAAAAATATCACGAAAAGTAGAACAACAAGCATTACATTCAATAGTCAAATTATGCAGTATTTGTAGCTTTAGGTTTCAGTTATTATGGCAGCTGTGTGTGACTAAAAAGTTTACAACACTTTCGCAGTGAAAGATTTTCCACTTGAAACTCTAAATTGTTGTTATTATTATTGTTGGTGTTGCTGTCTTGTGGCAACTTATAAGCCTCTTGCCCTTTGGTTATCGATAAAAATCAACATCGAAAAAAGAGAAAACCAGATGTGCGCGCAAAGATACAAAATGCTACTGTACTGTAGTGTTATGCGCGCTCTCTTCCGTGTCCATTTTTATTTCAAACTTCTGTCCATTCGAATAGTTGTTAACTGTTTGCTGTTTGCTGTTTGCTGTTAGCGGGGTAAAGGTGTTTCATAATAAGCCAAAACAATGGAGAATGGAGCAGTAATGTCATGCAATGCTATCTCGTGTGTATAACTGGGAAAAAAACAAAAAAAAACAGACAAAAAGCACCTGCTGTGTACGAATTGTGCACAAGGCGCAGACTCCATAAACCAATCAAAGAGCGTAAAATTCAAAAACACCGCCCTTAAAGAAAATGGCGAGAGTTATTCTATACAAACCTATAACACGTACGAACGATAAGGATAACAATAGTAACGAGAAAATATTGTATTTGATAATAAAACCGCATAACTATACGCAGCCATTCTCAGAGAACGTTTCTCTCATAAACGAAGAACAGTAGCAGCTGGAAAAAAGATAATGTAGGTTGTGTGTGATTGTTTTATTGTTCACAATTTAAGAAAAAATTTTGACAAGAAATAAATTTATAAACTTTATGGCCACACATTGAACAGAAGGTATAATAATTTTATTATGCAAAAAATATGCTTTCAAGTCTTCGCAAAGAATTATTATTATTTATTAATGGTTTTGAATGCTCATACATATATATATATACCAAGTGGCTTCGACAGCCTGCTTATTGGCCTGCCTCTACCACCATGTTTGTCTGTCCACCTACTTATCCATAAAAATCTCCATGGACAGTAAATATTGCTGTAAAATTTCTTATGATTATTTCAAAGAAAACTTATCCAAGTTTCGATGAAATTTGGAAGATTTCTTTAAACGAAGCTTTTCATGAAAGAGCCTTTGAAAAGAGTAAATAGATAAGCGCAATTTATTAGCGACTTTGAAAATTTATTTAATAAGATTTCTGCCTAAATTTATCTGAATCCTTACGCTTTCCGTATACGAGGATATTATTCATACTAATGTACATTTCGGCTGGCAGAATAGTGCAGCTTGTTTTTATCTTTTGCGTAAGATATTTGAACAAAATATTTTATGAACACTCTTGCAGATCAAACGAACACTTCCTCTTCTTCTTCTTCCCATCATCGTAAATAACGATTGCTAAGTTTTACTGAGGATAGAGAAATGAAGAGCTAGAGCAAGTTCAGATGTCAGGAGCATCCAAAAATATTGTGCTTCATAAAAGAAGAAAGAAGAACATTTGAAGTGATAACCTTTCCTACAAAAATCCGCAATTTCTTTCGTAACCAATTTCGATTAATTAGAAAGTCTCTAGAGAGTTTGTATAAGAACAAGTACCACATAGAACCTGTAAGTACCGTTTGTGCGTGCATTAAGAGATTCCCTTTAAGCTCTTATAGGGGATGAGTTTGTTTAGACTGATGTATAAGATAAGTTTGGAGGGACTTTTCTTTTAACATTAAACATAATTTTCTTACATTATGTTTTGGAAAATGATTTTCACGGTATATTCTCCATAACCAGATTTGATCGATGCATTATTTTTTCAAGTAGATGAGGACGACGCCTTTATTCGCAGAAGTTTTGTATATTTGGAAGAAAATATTCTGCTCATGCTCGTTGAAATCATCTTGAAAATCGAATTCCGCTCTCTACATTTGTATAGTCTAATGAACTTGATACAGATAATAAGCAAAAATTTTTAAGATTCCGCCTTTTCACATAGTGGACATATAGACAGACAAACAGTTATAGCTAAATCGATTAACGATGTACATGGTATTTTAATTTATAAATATGTGCACTATTAAATCTTTGAGGCGTGCTTCATAAACACTTGTCTGTGATAGGCGTACGCACGCATCGATTCGGATGGTTTTCGCTTCTAGCCCGATGAAGGCAGTAAGAAAAAACTTCAAAACAATTTGATTTTTGTAGAACAATTTTTGAGAATAGACAGATACACAGACACAAAGGAATCGATTGCACTATAGTTAAGTCTAGCTTATAAAGTCTCTCCCTAAACAGTTCTTTATCTAATACATATCGGTGGACGAGTCTATAGTAATAAAGATAATAAATAACAATTTTGGATAGAACTTTGTTTTTCTACAAATAATCTTCAAGATTCCACCATAAATTCATAACTCGAAAGGATGGATAGACGGATGGAAAATAAATATAGCTAAATCGATTTCGTCATATATGTGGTGGTGAGAAATATTTATATGTTTTGAGATGTTTGATGCGTGCTTTATTGAACAAGAATGCCTCCCGTAGCTGGGCTAGGGGGGCTTTCTATTATTTATTCCATTCTTATCTACTTAAACACTCTGATCTAACTTCTGGAAATAACAAAAGTAAAATATTCTAATTTTTTTATTTTTAGTTTTCCGCATCATTTTATCGGATTTTCTGAAAGCAAGCATGTAGGCGTAAGCATTGCGGCCATGAAATTACAAAGCACTCTTTGGTGGTAAGTGGATTTACTATTGTTGTTAGACTTGAAAGACTTCCAAAGGTTAAAAATCGTTTAATTAGTAAATGTAAAATAATTAATAATTATTTTGCTGATAACATAAGAATGGAAATTATTTTCATTTTCGAACAGAAAGATGTTCGTTGAATATCTCCATATAAGGTTCGCTTAATCAAATTATAATTAATTTATTTATTTGTTTTCAATGTCTCCCTTTGACACTGTATTAAGTCCACCATTGAATTGTGAATGTTTTGTATTTTATGTTTCGTGACGATAATTGCATTTTGGTTCAATTCCTTTGTTTTTCCTTTTTTTTTTTTTAATTTTTTTTTTATATTTATGTTCACCACAATTGAATCATTGAGTAAGTGAATGAAGCTTTATCAATGTCATAATGTATCTATTGTTGTAACCGTTATTGTTTTTTCTTCTTCTTCTTTTTTTTTTTTGTGTCAATTTTTATCGAACTAACTCTTTGCCATGCAGATTATTTTATAACGTTGGTTGAAATTGCAGTGATTTGTGAATTGTTGTGCCTCGATTTTTTTAAAGTATTGTGAGTGGATTAAATTGAAAACTATCTTCACATGCACGTATCCATTGAATGGATAAACAAATTTATTGAATTTTAATAAAGCTGACAAATAATTTTTGGGAAAATATTTTTAATAAGATTCAATATTCAATAAACCGAGAGAAATTGTTAGGCCAGAGATTCGCTAATTGGCTTAAATGTTTGCCTATTGTTTCACTTGATGATGGTGGGGCTTTAGAAGTGAACACTTAATTGGTTTAGTTGTTATTGGAGTAGGTAGTTAGCTTAGGTTATGGCTGAAAGCTTATTTTACCGCAAGATTTGATCTCTGTATGGAATGCTTTATGTAGATATAAACAAAACAAATGCCAAACTTGTTATTAGATAATTTGTAGGTCTCTCAGTGAATTGGTGGAAATCATTTTCACATGAAAATATTTTATAATTTTCGAAGTTTCGAGTTGGAAATGTCTTGGATTTTTCCATTGTTGTAAGCGCGAAAATAATTAACTTCGGATAGATGAATAGACGAGAGAGTAGATAAGATAAATAGCCGGACGAATGTATGGATGGACAAACAGATAGGTGGACAAAAGTCTAACTGGTTAGAACGAACATTGTACAGATGGGGAGAAGCTTAAAAGATAAACACATATATGGATATACAGAAGAGTACACAGATATTTCGGCAAAGAAGAGTTGCGTAAAAGACTTCTTTGTAAATAGAAGAGCAGATCGACACGCTAACCGACCGATATGTATCCAGAAGCCGAGAGACGAAACGTATTTATAAATAGATAAACAGGTTAATAGGCTGCGGTACAAATCATTGTAGACATACATATAGACAGATATATGAATAGGCAGGCAGCTATGTGCCTGGACAAAGGTATCGACATAGTTACTGATAGGGACTGACATTGGTCAGAAGAAGAATAGGCGGTACAAGTCATTGTAGACATACATATAGACAGATATATGAATAGGCAGGCAGCTATGTGACGGGACAGACATATCGACATAGTTACTGATAGGGACTGATATTGATCAGAAGAAGAATAGGCGGTACAAGTCATTGTAGACATACATATAGACAGATATATGAATCGGCAGGCACGACGGGACAGACGTATCGACGTAGTTACTGATAGGGACTGATATTGGTCAGAAGAAGAAGAATAGGCGAACATATGGAGGAACACATAGTTGTACAGGTATATGGAGGCAATCGATCTGAGAGCCGATAAATGGGCAAAACAACATATACGCTATAATTTGTCGATTGATGGGGAAATAATCGGATGTTCGGAGCGTGATAGACGGAAAGGAAGATAGATGCATAGACTGTTATAAGGATAAGTGAAAACTTGAATAGATAGACATGTGGATAGGTGGAAAGATAGTTAGGCCGATCTATAAATATCTGGAAATGTGGAGAAGAAGATGGAAGAAATAATAGATTAGCTAGCAGTCAGGTAGGTATCTAGCACTAGCAAGGGTGGTCTACACATGCAGGACAAGGGATAGCAGGCGCATTTAGGACTAGCACGGGTAAGCACGTTGGTGATCAAGCCTTAGCTTAGCAAGTGCATTTTTAGCAAAGACGCAAACCCTACAAAATCTGGGCTACCTTCGGTTCGTTTAAATTTTGCTTATTTCATTGGTTGACTTTATAAACGCTTCGATAAAGCGTTTAGAAGTTAATCGAGTCGTTTCTTCGACATGTCGATCACAGAATCCAAGTTTGATTTTGAAGAGTTATTCAAGCCAATTCGTCTAACGAAACACATCGAAATTTATTGTGGAACAAATTATAGAGTTATGTTATTGCTTAACGCTAGTTGCAGTCGACACGTGCGTTGTACTTGCTTTTCTATATAATTGCTTCGTATAGCTTCGTCTGCCCTAATAATAACAATAATAACAATAATAACAATAATAATAGTAATGAGAGACTGGCTTGATAATGTAAGGGATGCGAACGTTCTTTACAGATCTATGCGTGAGCTAATGTCGAATGAATATTTTAAGTAAGTAAGTAAGTAAATAAGTAAGTAATGGGGGCATCGCTAATGTTTTGATTTGTTGTGACAATTTTAATTGTGGGAACATCGGTAAACATTGCCTCTTAATTGCTTCATGGCACATTTGATTGAAGATACAACGCAAATTGGAACACTGATATAAATATTACGGTTAGGTTTTTTATGCAAAATTTATGATGCAACATTTTGGTTGCAATTTTTATGGTTGTGAACTAACGGTTGGCTAAGTGTGAAAATGAGAATTTAATTGCGCTCACACGTTCAGTCATCAGTATGTTCAGTGTCGGTTATGTATTAATATGGATTGGATGTTATGACACGAACGAGGGAGGGATCCTTTCAATTGTTAGATTCCAAAAGAAATTCTTGCGTCTTGAAATTGATTGCAGGGAAAGTTGATGAATTTTATTTATTACGAATTATGAGAAACTGTCACGTCATATCTTTTGTTTTTTTTTTTTTTTTTTTTACGCACTTCTCAGATCAAGATTTACGTTTTGTTCTCTATCGCTTTTATGTCACAATTTTCAGCGTTTTTTTTTTTTTTTGTTTTTCTTCTTGTTATTTCTTTCACATGAGATATTTGAGTGTTTGTTTTGAAAACAAGTGATTCGTATTACGATCGTGTGTCGGCTTTGTTCTTTTTGAAAAAATCTGTTTTCTTTTCGGGAATCTTTTGCAGTTTCAAGTGTTACTTGTCGCCGAATTCAATTGTGTTTGAGTTATACAAGTGACTCTTTCACCGCTTTTCATATCATCGAAATCATTCACATTACAAAAATTGTTTTTTTTTTCGAAAATTGCGCATTAGCACATCTTCATCTTTGAAATTTAAGGAAAAGTTTGTGTTATTGTTTGCTATTGACTGTAGTTGCTTACTGTCCCGCTCAACTACGCAGTAGTAGATATTTGTCGCATTTCGACATTTCGTGAAAATGGAAAGTAGAGTTTGATCAATATAAGGAAACAACAGGCGATTCACAAATAGTTGAATATTAATCTTTTTATGCCCTTACATCACCTAAGGCACAGGCACTATTAACTTTTTACGAATTTATGTTATAGTCAGAAGGTGGCAGAGAAAGATAGGTCGATCGATTCAGTCTCATTCTCTCAATCGATTTAAGTGTGTCCCTACGTCTATCAGTTTGATGACTGGCAATGTATTCTTGGATTCAACGTAGTGGCCACAAAATTTATGATATTTTGATGAAATTTGTTACAATGACCTGTTTTGGCTCCAGAAGGAAAGCTATTGAATATGGTCGCGATTACCCCATCTTTACGATTGCTTCCCTCATAACGCCTTATTTTTAACAAGTTGGTAAATGAAAAAAAAACTGCAAAATTTGAAAATTTCGTGACAAAAGTTCTTGTGGCTAGTGCTAAACAGTGTAGAGCTCTTTAACGACATACTCCTCTAATCGTTATGAGAATATCCGACAACAATAGAGGGACAAATCATGACGTACATATTCGTTACACATAGTTAACTGGTTAAATTGAGGCAGGCAAAGTGATGGTGTAATTTTTAGAACCTTCTCCCACATAAAGATCCCCTGGAAAGGACGCCATTATAGAGCAAAAATATTTAACTATTACTTTCTTATGATGAACATTTTTCTACCAAATTCAATATAGAAAATGAACTTTACTGAACCTATTTTAACCAGGCTGAGAACCTAAATGTATTTAGCCAACGTAGTAAAAAGTCAGTCTTTATAAAACAATAAAAGTGAAATTTATGACGAAAATATCGGAAGCATAGTACGATTTATATAAAAAAGTTAACCTTGCTTAACTCGCAACACGTCTGTGCGTCTTTTGGTCCATTTATGGGAAAATGACATATTATTTGGTACTTTATTACGAAAGAAATGAAAAATTATGCTGGACGAGTGAGTGCAGGAAATACTCTTGCCAACTATAACGTTTTTACTTGTTTTTTTTTAAAGAAATTAGTGTAAGGATTTACAACGGTACGCAAAGAGAATACTGATTCCGCGAGTTTCCCACAAAAAACTCCTTTTTTACAGCACATTTCTACTTATTTTTTCAGCAAGCGCTGGAATGTTGGATGTGAGATTAACTTAGATTAGATTGCCTGCTAGCTTCGTATAAACAGGGATGGCAAAGAGAAGGGAAAACTAGGAAGTCATGTCTGAATTTTTATTTTCGGTACATCCGATGAAATTGGCTGACAGTACTATTAATTACTGATTTTCAACTTTGGAAAGGTGAAGTAGCTATGTCATGGTAGTAGATGGCAGTTTTGTAGTGTGAACTCGCCTATGGAAAATGGTTTTTTCTAGCGCTGCTGAACTTATATTTTCAAATTGCGAAACTTTATTAAGTTTATCTCACCAAGGAGGTACCAACAATCGCAAATCTACTCGTCTTGTAGCTCTTAATATGGGTGCACCCTTTTCTGAAGTACATTTTAAACTGTGAATTGCTTTGTTGCAGAATTTATATCAATTACAGTTCCACTGTTAAGCACATTGGTATATAAACGATTACCTCTTTCCATTGGATCAAATTGGACGTCGGCGTATCCTTCGTCGATAACGAACGTGTTGTGCCGAGTGCATAATAACTACTTAGCTTGGCAAGAACTCGTGTATGAACCCAATCTTGCAAATTTAGGACGACGTCGTCATCCACATTATATCTCTTTCTCCTGTCCCTGTGTTACACGGACATCAAGTATCCCCTGGGTGATTGGTCCGAATTCAAAAAAAAAGCCTTGTTATATGTCTGATACACTTTTGTTTGAAGCGCATGAATTTTGCTTAAGCCTATGCAGGCATTTGTCTCAAGTTTTACCGTTTCCCTTCAGATTTTCAGGATCTCTTCTTCTTTAAGAAATTACATAATTGAAATAATTTTTATATATCTCATATAATATACGTTAAGACAGTGCGCTACACTTTTTATTTACTGTTCTATACAAATTTCCTACATCACACAGGTGAAAAAGTGATTGGTTCTTAACTTTACTTACTTTACTTTATTTTACACATCGAATACACTTTCATAACAGAATCAATATATACTTCGTATTGATATCATTGCAGAAATTACTTTTGATGAGATCCTAGGTTCAAGGATATGACTTAATGCGGACGAAAAACCGCTCTTAAGAAATTACTTCTGATTACACACTAGGTTCATGGATATGACTAAATGCGGACGATAAATAGCTCTTAAGAAATTGCTTTTGATTAGACGCTAGGTTCAAGGATATTACTGAAGGCGGACGATAAACAGCTCTTAAGAAATTCCTTTTGATTAGAACCTAGATTCGTGGATATGACTAAAGGCGGACGATAAACAGCTCTTAAGAAATTCCTTTTGATGAGACCCTAGGTTCATGGATATGACTAAAGGCGGACGATAAACAGCTCTTAAGAAATTATTTTTGATTAGACCTTAGGTTCATGGATATGACTAAAGGCGGACGATAAACAGCTCTTAAGAAATTACTTTTGATTAGACGCTAGGTACATGGATACGACTAAAGGCGGACGATAAATCGCTATTAAAAGCGGCATTCCATGAGCTGTAAGATCACAACTTTAGCGTTTTGCAAGCAACTTTATTTCCCACTCTTAAGCCTTGTGCGCGATTAATTAATGTCTGTCAGTTCACAGATCTGCCTGACATAAAAAAAAATGTTTCATACAAATGTTATTCATACGAATTAAGTTCTTGTATACATATATAGCCAAAAGTTGTGCAACTTAAAAGACTTGTGCTTTTTCTTCAAAATTTCTTTCCATATCTGACATGAATATAACAGATTTGAATTATTATTCAAATAATTACAAAAAATGTCCTTTTTTTCCTTTTCAAATACATTTAGTTTATCTTAGATAATTTAAAAATATTATTCTTAGAAATTATTTCACGTAATACTCACTATTTATTAAGATTACATACATATATAATGAAAGTTAATAAATAAATATGACAGCATTTTTAGTAACCATTTTGTCAAACTTTAATTTTTCATTTGAATTCGTAGCAAATGATATTAATGCAGCAAATAAACTCAACAAAAATGATTTGTAAAAATGTAGTTTTTTTGGGTAACCAGCAGAACGATTTGTTTTCCTAGTAAATCAAAAGGAAATTTTCCAACAATTTAAATATGGGACAAATAACGCACATTGTGTCATGGAACAAATTTTGTCAAAAAATGCAACAAAACGTTAAAGCGCACGAAACCACTCCTACTTGGCAACTTTAACTTTAGAAGTGGTATTAAAAGCTACCATTACCGCACTAGAACGATCGTAGTCTTCTAAAAAGCATAAGAATTCGCCTTTAGTTGCGGGCGTGGGAACCTTGTAAACGGTGTCAGACTACATCGCTATCTCAACGGCAGTGTTCTAAGACATATTGGAATGTGCCATTACCTCTGAGTATTCTTTTAAAAGCTAGTAATGTCCATAGTTCCTTGTGATATGTAGCCTTCTAGGGCCATTAGAAACTACAGTTATCTCTCAGTTGTGACGTTCAAAGTGCTAATAGAACGCACAGTCACCTTTAGTTGCAGTATTACCACTAATTTTGGCCTGTGTTGACGACAAGATACCACGATAAGACTGAAGGTCTCATTTGGAGTAAAGAGATGCATATTCAGGCAGAAAGATGAGAAAAATGTTAAATAAAATTGTTTTTTATCATTCTTTCTTGCAAAAAAGACGTTTTTTTCATTATAAAGAAAAACGGTCATGCCTTCCATTTTGTAATAAATCTTAAGAATGTTTAATTTAATATTTAAATTATAATTTTTTTCCCCAATAGTTTTCAAAAATATTCACGCAAAAAATTTTCCAATATTGTAAGTTTGGTCGAATAATGAAAGTCACGCTTCAATGCGTGTATGCAAAGCTAAATTAATGTTAATACGTGTGTAAGAGAATCTATGTTCTATTAGAGTATGTATGTATGTGAGATTTTGTTGAAATGAAATTGTCTTTGGGGTTTTTTCTTTTTTGATTTGATTTGATCCGTATGCGATGCGATGTGATGCGATGCAAGATACATGTCATATCTTTTCAATCTTATCTCAATTGTTTTTTGTAAATCATTTGTATAAGTAAGTGTGTTTGTATTTATATAGGCGTGTGTGTGTGTGTGTGTGTTTTTGATGCGCGTCCTACGTTCAAAACGTTATCAACCACCATTGTTGGCTGTTTGGTAATAAAATTTTCCCTTTCATAAGTATATAAACATAAGTGTGCATATAAAGCCATATACATGCATGCTTGTGTATGTAAGAATTTCCCCCCAGTGTATTGAAGATACAAAAATACTCATAAAGTAGATAGATATTCCAACCCACTGTATTTTGCTTCTTTTTTTTTCTCTTTTTCTATTTTAAAAATATTGTACTTACGGTTGTGTTTAGTGCGTCTGTCACCCGCTCTAACCACATGCGTATGTTGTTCATTAACCATTAACCAGTAGAATTTTACCAGTCATATAATTTAACAGAATATTAAGAGATGTCTACAGTCGTGCTTAGCTTATTAACATAATAGATGTTACGTTTTTTATTGCTGTTTTCGAAGCTTGGCGTTACGTGCAAAGATTCTCATAAGCCTATGTACCAGGGAAGCATACCACGCAATACCAAATTTAAAGCGAATTTGGCTTTAGTTCGTCAATCTGCTCGTCTTCTTTTCTTTGTCGTTTTCTCAGTCTTTGCATGTGGGTCAAGCTAGCGGGCAATGAATGAATAGAAAATGTCTTACATATTTTAAAATGCCTTTGTTCATCATACGCTATGATATCTATTCATGTATTAAATACGTACGAAAAGAAAGTCAATCTCGTTTCAATTCATTTGCGACATGTGTTTCAAAATTCGTCTTAAGGCCTTTTTTGAATGAAAAAATCGTCTTTAGTGATTTCTTAAGAATAGCTTCTTTATAAAAATATAGAAAATTTTTTTTTTTACATAAAAAAAAACTTTTTTATACCCACCACTATAGGATGGGGATATGTAACACCCAAAAGGAAGCTTCGGAAGCCTTATAAAGTATATATATATTCTTGATCAGCGTAAAACAGTGAATTGATTAAGCCATGTGTGTCCGTCAGTGTCTGTGTGTTGCTGGCACTCTCTTGGTCGCAAAAATGAATATATCGATTATAACTGTTGTACACGCATTGGAAGTTTACTGAAAATGGGCCAAATTAGCCAAAGGAGAAGCTCGCAGTGTAGCGTAAAGTGAACGCAAGTCCGTTTTTGTCTTTGCCCGTAATCCAGAGTTTATGAAAGCAAGAAAGCTAAAATTTCCATATTTACTTTACGAAACACTCTATTCTTTACGTGCAAAAACGGAAAAGACCATGCCCACACAAAATTACATGTGATTAAATTATATTTTTTTCACTTTTGTGACATTTTATGCTTATTCATCATAAGGCAAACAAGACAGAATGTTTAAAACCGTTTTGTACATTCCTCAAATGAAGTGATACTATCGGCCTAAAAATGGTTTAATTAAAGTGAATATAGTTGACAACATCAACTGTTGAATTAGTTTTTTCCTAATCGTACCACCGATATGGGTATCAAATAAAAGAACTTGGAGAATAGAGTGCGAGAAGCTATGTGTATTAGTCCCAAATTAAATATCCCGGACGTGACGACGTACAATACCGTTGATATGGGTATTACATAAAAAACCGTAGAGAATAGAGTGCGAAAAGCTAAGTGTGTTAATTCTTAATTAATCGGGGTAGAAGTCACGACTTGGTGGATAAATGTTTTCGTAAAAATCCCTTCGATATTGATATCAAATGAAAGGAATTTGAGAGTAGAATGCGACAAAGTATGTTAGTTTTAATTTTATTATGGTGCACCGATTTCTTGAACATTAAAATCTTAAATGAACCAAGCATTTATGTGGTGCGTATTCGGCCTCCGTCGAACATAGCTTTCTTACTTTTTTAAACAATTTTTATGATCTAAAATAGTTTAAATATAAAAAAATTGTTCTTTAAATGTAAAAACATATGTAATTTTTCTTATTATAAATAAACAGTTTTTTTTATAAATAGCATCAAATAAGTTAACAGTAGAAAATGTCTTTTGACATAAAAAAAATATATTATTTATACAAAAAAAAATATTTTAACTTGAAATTTTTTAGAAAGAAAATATTTGTAAATAGAAATTTAAAAAAAACGGTTTTTTTCATTTATAAATATAAATTACTTTATTTGTCTTGAAAAAAATTTTATTTTGGTTAAAAGTTTTTATAAAGAAAATTTAAAAAAAAATATTTTTTTCATAATCAAATTTTTTTCGTGTTTTAAAAGAATTATTTTTTTTGTTTGCTTTTGTAATTAAAAAAAAATATTTTTTTTCCGTCTTCATTTAATAAGCCATGAGGCGGCAGAAGGGTTTTATAATTTCTTCACTCACAAATGCAAAGAAAATCTTAAATAAATTTTAAATAAACTTTAACACAAACGAACGGTCATTTACTAAATCCTACTGGATTTCAAAGAATTAGAGACAGAGAGTAGCAGAGGACAAATGAAACAAAATAAAAAAAAAAAAAGAATGAAAATTTATCATGAGCAGAGAACAACAGCAACAGTAGTAGTAACAACAACAACAACCATAACAACAAGGCAATATATATATATAAAAAAAAAAAAAGAAAATAAAGAAATGTTTCGCATAAAATGTTATCGAAAAGATTTACGACCTGACTTTTGCGCATCCCCTGCGTTATGATAATATACGAGCTTTCTCCGCTGTATATATATATGTACGGATAAATATACTTACATATCCCTACACCCCTGCACACACACAGACACTCTACACCATTCGAAATATGTTGGGGACTGAGTGCGTACGTTTATGCATATAAATGCACAAAACGTATACATAACGTATATACGTACACACATATGTAAAATTGCTCCCGTAGCATACTGCCGCCATTTTTCTTTTCTTGCTTTTCCTCTTTTATTTTGGTATTTATTTTATGTACAACAAAGCAAACAAATGCCAAGTACAAGATGTGAGTACATCAGTAAAAGTTGCCAAAAACTTTTATAAGATCCGTAACAACAGCAAAAGCTTTCAAAAGGGTGAAGAGAGAAGAAGAGAGTGAATGTTTTCGTAAGTTTTATTAAGACGATTAAAACGATTTCTTCTTTTTATTGCATTTAGGATTAGCTTGCCTTTATAGCAGCCGTTAATGTGTTTTCTTCTTATAACTTTACAAAGATCAAAATACTCTTTTAATTGGAACGAAATTAGCTAAAAATCGACTATTATTTCTATAAATTCCGCAATAGCAGCATATACTAATTATGTCAGTTTATTTGTAACAATCAAAAAGACCGTTAAAATTCCATAACATTCTCTGCCCAACTAATCATTTGTTCCTCTCTTAAATTATTTACCCATTTGTTAGATTATCAGTAATCACCTCTCCGTTCAGTTATATGTCTCGTAATCTGTCCGCTTACGCTTTCATCTATTTATACGTCTCTGTGCGTCATTGCCTTTATCCGACTATTTATACGCACTTCTGTGCATTTATTTGTCCGAACATTTTTCTTTTGCTTATCACTTCGCAGAGTCATCTGCTTTTCCTTCGAACAGTGCATTTGCTTGTTTTTTCCGTTTTGTAGTTTTTATCGTCTGTCTGTTCATATTATAGGCACGTCTGCCGTTCTCTTTTCCCCATTTTTTATATTTTTTTTCGATTCTATCGTCACTGCATCGCTCCAAGCATTTGCCTATCAGTCGGCATATTTTTATTCTCTCATGGTACCACCCGTTCCTCTTTCGTCTAACCAATCTTTCATTTGTTCGTTCGTACATTCCACTGTTTACGTCATGATTTCGCATTCAAAATGCCTGGCTGGACATTTAGCCCGTTCATGGCTTACTCGACTATCTATTGATTAAGTTTTCAGTTGTCTTTTCTTGTATCGGCCTGGCCTCGTCCTTGGCTGTCCTTCCTTCGATCTGTGCGTTCAAGTGCCCGATCAAGCTTTTGCCGACCTACATGCCTGTTTACTGTTCCATCAATTCTGCGTATGTTCCCCTAGTTGATGGACCGTTTCTCCGCCTGCCGGAAATATTCTTTTGTGCATTTGGAGATTCTTTCATTCTTCTGCCGGTCGTTCACGTAACCTTCGAACTAATACTTTATGTATCCATCCAAGCTATACGTATTTATCAACTGGTCTGCATGTCCGATGGCGCTTCTTCTCTTCATTATATCGTCTGCGCGTCGTTTGTTTTTTAAATTATCTCCCTTTCCTTTTGCTTCGTCTGCTTCTTCTTTTATTCATCCGATAATGTTTGCCAGTGTCCATCTATCCTGCCAACTGGCTGTTTGTTGTCTATCGTTCCAACTATTACTTCTAAAAGAGTAAGCTTTTCCTATCTAGTGTTGTAGATAGGTCGATGTTAAATGCTTTGCGAAGAATCAAATGTTGGCTCAACTTCGGTCAATCATTATCCGTATTGGAAAAAATCGAAAACTAACCCCCGAGTTACTCATCATTCAATTCTAATTGATTCTTATTTGCGTTGCGACCGATTAAAAATTATTCGGAGGCAATCTACTAACCCTACTTCGGAGATACTCTGCCAAAGACCTTCGCAGCTGTGTTGCAATCGAATGCTTTCTGATTGCTGAGCGATCGCAGATGAACGTGCGATCATCTATCTTTCCAATCCAATATGACCGGTCACTATTTCGCTGACGAATAATCAAAACCTACTCTGGCCACGACTGTTGCAAGAAATCTATTTTACAATACTTTGGTCTATGGTCAGTTCAAGCGGAGATATGGAAAAACACTTTCGATCATAACAGTGTACCAACCAGGTTGATAGAGCCTTCAATAGACTTTTTTCTATTTCCTTCGTCCCTATGCACGTTTTTTTTGAGTTTAGTTAAATTTTGCTCGAAAGGATTGTCTTGCTTGCGGTGATCAATGGAAAGCCATTTTACTCTTAAGAAAAACAACCTTTACAATCAATCTGACGCCTACCATTCGCGTAAGTAATCTTTCTGAAAGTACATCTAGGGATAATGTAAAGTTATTAAGGTAAACATAACGATATAATGCAACTTATGATTTTACATTAGCTTGACGCGATATCTAACTTCAGTATGGTTTTCTTAAGGAAAGACTCTCCTCATTAGCATTAATAAATATTCTAAAGCACTATAAATGGCTAATAAATGTATGCAACTTTGTTGATACAAGTGCATACACACAAATATTATAAAAAAAAAAAAATGACAACAACAAAATTCATACACTTATATGCACACACATCTATGTGCATGTGCATGTATGCATATATGATAATAATGAATGATGGCAACTTAACTAATTTACATTAACATCGTTAACGCCGCCACACATTGCGTTGATTTATTCCCAATAGGTTGTCAAAAAGAAAGAAAGACAAACAAACAAACAAACAAAAAAAAAAAGAAAAAAAGAAAGGAAAACGATCATGCCATCATAATAGCAACAATAACAATAACAATAACACTGTAAGCAATGAATTGTCATTTCTTGGTTCATACTCAAGTTATATTTATCATGGTTAGCTCCCGTGAGAGCTCAATTTATACACTTTAAGGCCGAAAAGCAAAAACATGCGCACACACACACACACACTATATATGCACACAAGCGACCAAAAGGTGTTCCTTGATCGATGATAGAGATCGTTTGATGATAGAGCACAGCACTGCATATAACTACGCATACAGATGAGGGAGTGACTGACAAACTTAACTGAATTGAATTGAACTGAGCAGCAAAGTAGTGAAGTGAACAAAACAGAACGAATGTCGGTTAATAAATAAGAAAAAAAAAAAAAAAAACAAAAAGAAGGCAACAATAATAACAACAACAAGAACATATATAAAAAAAACATTCATCAATAAGTAAATCGGGAGTGAGAGGAATATCGCAGGCGACAAATGACACAAGAATAATTACAAATGTCAAATCAAATCAAAAAATCTCATAAATCAAAATCAGAGACTTGCTGTTGGTTGTTTGTTGTTTTCAAATATTTCGATTTTAATTTTCATGTTTTGGCTTAAATGAAACAACAAAAGCAAACAATCAAATTGAATGAAAATGCAATGCAACGGGCGTTACTTATAAGTTTTTCTTCATTATTTCTACATACATATCGACATATATATCTGTCTATCTTTACCATATCATACCATACTGTTTATGTATTCTTAACATATTACCGATTTTGATACCTACACATATTTACATATGTAGGCATGTACGTACCGCATACACATGTGCACCATCCTTTTATTGTGCGTGTATGTCGTGTATGATTATTATATTATATGGTTTTATAATGATCGACTATTGTGTGATTGTGTAAAATGTGAGATGAATTTATGAACGAGCTGAATACATCCATCCAATCATATAGTAGTTTATGAACATATTCTCGATGACAATCATAAGTTATAGTATCGTCGCTTGCATTTCGTGTTCAAATTGAATTGGTTAAGCTGACCACCTTGGGGAGCTGTAGTAACGGAAAACGTCAGAGTAAGAAAAAGGTATGCACTTATAGTTAAGATGTTTTTTATTTTTTTTTTAATACTGAGTTGCGCTTTTATGTTTAAAGTAAAACTTGCATTAAAATGTCCATTGATACGTTGAACAAAATTTCTAATGTTCATTTCGAGTTCATTGATCTGTAAAAGGAAGTAACAACAATCGATACGAATCGATTAAACGATAAAAATTCATAAGCTTAGTTTTTTACGGGGTTCTTCGTCACCTTAAATGTATTTTTGTTACTCCGAGACGCACGTTGCACGGTACATAATTTCAATACAAATTTCGTAACACAAAGGTCGACGTCTGTGGCGCAAACACTAGCAAAATTGGATCGCGCGGATTGTTTTAAAAATATACATACAAAAGAAAGACCTTTCTATCTTTTTAATTTTGTCAATAATCAACAAACGATGTTATGTTGTTCAGCATATGTTGTTCAGCTACTCGCCGCGAATTCTTTTCTGCTGCAGACTCTGTCATTGTTAATTGCTAGTACTCCGCTAGATATGGTAAGAACCATAATTATTACTTTTATCTCCACAACTGTGAAGGTCGATTGCTCGCTTGTTTGGTTCATTTTTGCCGAAAGGCTTGCAACGCCCCCAGGGACGTTGCAGAGGCCTTATATCAAATTCTGCATGTGGCTTTTCGTCGATATGTGTCGTTGTCCCTCTCTCCGTTTGTACTCCTATCCCTTCGGCAAATATTCTCCCGGCTACTAAAACAAAGCAGTAGGTCTTTGCACATATGTTGCTCAAAGAACACAAAACTACAGTACATTACAAGAGGACACCTCTGTTATCTGGGTTTTTGTGCTTATTAATTATCAACTACAGCGATAAGCTACATACGACATAATTTTCCACTATATTCTGTAAAAACTGAAATACATTGGCTACGTCTACACAATGCCATAGAGAATTGTAATCTAATTTCGTCGTTTTCGTTTCTAAGGTAGTTAAGGTGTTCCATCAAATACATTGGCCATTATTTTATTGTAGCTATTGCAACGATAAGTGCTGGTTGTACTGCTATGTCAGCTGTTTTTTCAACGAAAAGTATGATTTCACATTATCAAGCAGTGTTCGCTGTTGCTATTACCACTGTAGCATTATATTTTTACCTTTGCGCTAGCAAAGGAAATGTGTGTGCCATTCAGTAGGGCTATTGCTATTGTCATTGCATTGATTTACTGCAACTCGTTTGTGGAAGCCTAGGTGGAAGCATAACAAAACCCCTTTTGAACGCAGCAGTTAATCAATGTGTGAGACCTGACTGCGTTGGTACGGCCCTTCGGGGAGTATTCATGGTGGCTGTGGTTTTCACATTCCCTAGCGGAATAACCGAGGTTTGGGTGGGCCTCACCACTTACCAGAGTGGGTTTATTGTGCCATACGCAATAAATAATCTGGACTCTATTGTAGTTTGGACCTCTACCTTATAGGGGTTGTCCAACTCATTGGGGGGCGTGGGTTACGCTAAATTAACCTGTGTGTCATTGGCACCGTAAGGTTAAGCCACACAGGCAGGAACTTACGTTAAACCTTTGTCACATCTGCCATTACTTCTATTCCTACTGATTTTGTACGCAGTGAATAGACGCACGTTATCTCTCTATTCCTGTTTCCTTCTTTACTATCTATCGGTTTATCTACTTGTTTATTTTAAGCCAGCGCAGCAGTTCTGGCCTACCAGTTAATGACTTTAAGTAGTACTCAACATTGCTTTTCTTCACATTTTTTTTTTTTTTTTTCAACGAACAAAAGAGTTGGAATCTTCAAGCCCTGGAGTTCCATTGTCACTGCCTTTACTGCTGTTTCGCTGTTTTTTTTGTTTGACGAATGAAGTATTCCTATGAATTAGTGAGTGCTACTATTATTGATGCTATTATGACTTTTCACGGACGGAAACCAATCATGCTAAGAATTACTAGACGGTGTTGTAGCGGCTTTTTTAACCGATAAAGTAATTGCGTTGTATAGTGACTGCTACTGGTATCGCCATTATTGCAATTCTCACCTTTTAGTAGAAAAACCGAGTGCACGCTATCATCTAGGAGCTGCTCGTGCTACTGCCATTATTGTTATTCCGCTTTTGATATTGACGGACAAAGTTATTGCCTTCTAGCAAATCGAGGCCTTCAATAAAAAGTAGGGCTTGTTCTTCTAAGAAACTGTTTGCATTATCCCAAGACATAAGCTTTACAGACTGTGGATTCTTCCCCATTTTATTCTCATATTAATCATCTCTAATTGTGAATAGGAAATCCAGCTTGCTTTTGAGTAAAATACGCTTACTATTACTGCCACATGGGATTGCTACGACATACGGTACAGAACTTTTAACCGCAATAATATTTCTATTGATTATAATTTTAAAAGAGGAACAAAGCCAAACCATTTTAATAATTTCACATCACCGTGTCTCGCATTATAAATACAGCGCAACGAAGGAAAGAAAATAAATGGAAAACACAATCTTGGAAAATTGCTCATAATTCAACAACAGTTGACATTTTTATGGTGAATATTTATATTATTTTAACCGTTTTAATTTGTTTCGAGCCCAAAGCAGTAGCGCCGATACCCTTCACGAGGCGACAGGCAAAATCATAGTTATCATCCCACTTGCAACATGAAGTGAAATCCTAAATAAACTGACTAACAGTAGGAGCACAATACTGAACAATGCTTCCTCCTTTAAACGTTACGCTATAAGCCGTGCCTTCATTCAGGTGAAATGCTTTATGCGAGAGAGAGAGAGAGAGAGAGCATTTTATGATGAACATAGAAATTTCGTTTCCAGCAAAAGTAGTTAAACGGAGTTATATTCCTTCCCAATTTTTTTCCCAACACCTCCAGCTTTTGTATTACTACGTTTTCAAGGAGACATCCGCTGCTTAAGAGGAAATTCCATTTAAATCCAACATTTAGTCGTCAGCACTATAAACCTTGAGCTGTACCAGTCTGTCTTTCCTGTTAGTTTTGGGCAGACGATTAAAACGTTAATCTCTTAGGCGGAGTTATAAATAAATCTAATCAACTTTAGTCAATTTTTCATATCATCGTACGTAGTCGTCGTACTACCACGACATCAAATTATTTTCATTTGTGATTTCAAATAGAGAATCAAGGCATGAGCTGAGGTCGCTTAACCGGCAGGCTCAATAAGATCTTTTAAGAATTTTATGTTATTGTTCTTAAATACTCGCATAGGATTTGTGTGAGTTATACTACCGAGATCTACATTCGATACGACAGCATCTCCGTATTTTTATATTTCCATGAAAATAAAATCTTTATAGGGGCTAGTGCTGCTGATCCTGGCATGAAATGGTTAATGAAAGTGTTTGTGATTGTCTCTTCTTGCCATTTATTTAACCAAAGCCAATACCACAATTGTGTAAATGTACGGTGCAGTGATTCCTTTCGGTTACACCAGCCAGTGATTAATCCTATTTGAATTTTTTCGAACACTCTTTTGCAAATGCCACTGGCTTTAGTTGAAGAAGAAACGTTCATATACACATTCATGCAACGGATATCATCCATTGCAGACCAAGTGCTCTTTTGTTTTCTGTGTTTTATTAAAAAAGAAATAAATTTTTTCCATTATATATTTTTCTTTTCTTTTTTCTTTTTTTTAATAGAAGGAAAGCAAAATAAAACGCTAAAGAAAGACAAAAGGCAGCGTATACTACACCTTTAGTTTGCAATTGTCGTAGGGATGTAAGTTTATCTGAAAAGCTTTAATGGGGAACACAAAAAAAAAAAAGCAAATGGCGGCCATTTAATTGTCGTTGGCTGGACTCCTTAAATGTAACGTATATATATATATATATATATATATATATATGTAATATATGTATATATATAAGTATTTTTTTTAAAGAACTAAAAACATTCGCACACAGAAATGCCGTAAATCTGAAAAAAACATAATAAAATCCATTAAAAATGTTGTGCTTACAGCTTCTTTACGCGTTCATTTTTCCCCTACAATTCTTTAATAATTCAGATTAAAGACAGAACGAACCTAGCAGAAAATCTAAGCCCAAGCTTTACAAAGAAAAGCAATGTTTGCGTGGTTAAGATGTTTGTGTGAAAAGTGTTACAAGTCGCTTTTCAAAGACGCCGTTAAATTATAATTAATGGCATTATCAACGAGACATTTTATAGAAAGCAAGTTAGGCCACTTTGGAAATAAACGGCAAACGTCTAGAATATCTAATATCTTTGCCACTCGCCGAACAAAGTTTCCCCAAGCGGTTTTTAGCAACTGACAAAGGACCCAAATAATTTCGAAATCCTTACATTCTTGATTAGCATGAGATTCTGAGTGAACCGCCAGTTGGGAAAATCAAAACCAAAAGTATTAGTCATAATTGCAAATCCATAGTAATTCAGATTAAAGGTAAAACACCCTGAACAGAAGAAAGGAAGACGATATCCTTTGCTTACTTATAGGAGGATCTAGTTTTCAAAGTGGGGTGGATCGCTTTTCCTTCGATTTTTATTAAATAGGAGATAGCATTCACTTGTAATTATTGCCATTATTAAGCAATTTTTTAAAAATCCCCTCTTCTCTCAATTTCAAGGTAAAATGCTTACATACACCGCCCTGACGTTTTATATTTGTAACGGAACTGACTTTGTCATTGCAGTTATCTAAAGATGTTGGCAAGGATTTCTAAAAAGTTGTATTCTTGATTCTTGATAAGCATAATATGAATAAGCCACCCATCCGTCAGTTTAAGTACTCCCCACGACCCTTCAGTAGTTTAGATGATCAGCAAAGCAAACCAATTACGACTCTATTACATACATAAGTCATTTATTTTGAATTTGGCGTAAGTCGTTTTTCTATTGCAAATGTTTATGCCTCTATTAAAATATACGGCTTACATACACAAAATACAGTTTTTATACTTATTCCCACAACTGACTTTTCTCTTCATCATTTGGTGTTTTGTTGTCCCGAAAAGTCACTTTAGAGACTTTAAAAACGCCAAGTGGCAGAAGATTATGAATCAATTGTCCATTCGTCCTTCCATGTATGTTGCTGTTACTGCGGAAATTATATGAATTGATGCGGAAATCTTACGCCACCTTACGTACATTTTCTTAGTTTGATTTTATAAAATAGGTTTAAAAATGCGGCGTGACTATGTTATAAAGACGCCAAGCATGGCTGGAGAATGAGAAAAGTCAATAAGTATGCAATCTTGCCAATAGCTCATGACAGGTTAACATTTGGAAACAAATTTTTAATGGAAATCGCATAGAACCTCAAATTACAAACAGTTCCAATCAGCTCTAGTGACCAAGTTATTTAGTTCTAGTCCTAGTGCTAGGTCCTAGTTATCTACTGATCTAGTTACCCCGACACTCTTTGAAATGTGTTAAACGTTCCAGTCCTCTGGGAGCCTATACAATTTTTTTGCCCTTTAAACCGTGTTACGGTTTAGGTACAAATGTCTTTCTTTTATGGCCATAAGAATACGTCACTGATCCAAAAAGACTTCATAGGCGAAGCTTATCTTACAGTACAGTCTGTAAGATTATGAAAGCAGAGTAAATTTATAAAAAAAGAAGAACAGAGAATAAAAGACAGAATAAAAGCCAGAAAAATGAAAGGAAGAGGAAGAAAAGAAGATTGTCGCGATTTACCTACGAATGCAAAAATGCTTTCAATCGGCCTCTTGAGGTATTCCCACAGCCGATCCTTTGAGCAGTTCACATGCCGAAGTGAAGAAGTCTTATTGCTACATAAGACCCATATCCAGAGATATATAATTTAAATATTTGTATATATACCTGTGTAAGCGAACATGTGGTTAAGTAATAGAATTAAAAATTGATTTCTATTCTTTCGCTGCAATTATTCTCTAATGAGAAGCAATTTGAAGAACTGTTTGAATAAATTTTCAAAAGCGTATTATGCTTATATTGGTATTCGGAAAGTAAAATAGTCGGCCGGTCTTTACGTTTATTGCACTTGTGAACATGTGGTTTTATGACTCAATTAAACCGAACGAAATCCCAGCAATCAATTGTCAAACAACTTAATTAGTGGTTGAATCAAAAGTGAGCAATTCATTAACACACTTGACAGCGTTATCCCTCGACAAAGAATAATAACAATAACAGCAGTAATGTTTGCTAACAAAACGGTCGCTTTGGACCGATTTGGGTGATTCGAATGGAGGCGAACAGTGGTTGCTGTCGTTCATAAATTGTACGACAAAGAAATGATAACATAAGCAATTGGTAAACAAAACATAAACTGTAATAGAAATTAATTTTTTTTTTTGTTTTCGTTGCTTAAGAAAAGCACCTTCTAACCAGGGTGAAAAATTGTAACCTTTAAAACTTTGCTGTAAAAGATATTTGAGTTGTTAATGTGCCGCTGTAGAAAAACAATTCATTGAGGTTCACATAGCTTCGATACTGTCTGCACATTCTTAGGGCAAGAGGTGATGTTGCTTCGATTAGCTTTGTGCTCTAAAAGCCCCTAGCATCTATACCGGCTAACAATTCGATTATAGGGCGGCTTTTGATCGATCGTGGCCAACATGGATGACCTAAGCAGACCTAGGAATAGATGGACAGATGTTGTTGTTATTAGCTTTAATTCTTGCATTTTAGATGAACTAACCCATGAGGGCGCGGTTTGGAATTTTCTGTGTAGAGAAAAAAAAATGTTTGTTTTGAATAAATAAAACAAATCGTGAACAATACAGAAGTAAGAAGTAAAATTTTGTTTTTTGTTGGAAACAACACGCATAAGAAACGCAAATAATAATCTGCTGAAATGCGCTTAATATTCCAAGTTGTCGCAAGAGGGCTATACGGACATGTGCAGGGATCCGATTTTTGCGATTATTTACAATTTTGGGCTCCGCCCGACTTCCGTCATTCATTATGCATTCAAGGGGCATTTCAGCAAACAAAAAGCAAGCAAAGACGAAAAATCCATAAGGTAGCGTAACTCTTTAAATCCAAAGTCTTATTCAAAGAGTCCAATCAAGCTTAATAAGCTGTTGTGAAAGCTTTCTAGGATAGTAGCCATCTTCTCTTGGTAGTCCATTAGCTGAAAGTCTAGATTTTACACTTACACTGTCTTCTCCGTCCGTCTTTTTTGTTGAGCTGACAAACACTCCAAGTTAAGGAGATATAGACTTTCACCCAAAACTCTCTGGCTTTAATAAATTTTCTATGAATCCAAATATATTCGAATATTTTTTTAGTCAAATGGCATATTTTCGGCAATAAAAGGAACTGAACTTTAGCCTTAGGACACATTTTGTTGTTGTTAATTAAAATCTACAATTTGCTTGAATACATCTCGGAATGATATCATTCTCCGGATTCTCTTTATTTCTCTACTGTACAGAGAACACATGGGAAATTTTTGCGTTTGGACATTGGTGGCCAATGTTCCTCAACCTCAAGGTTAGCTATTGAAACAAGACATTTTTCAGTTCATTTACCATAAGATACAGATGTTTTTTAACTAAAAAGTTTATCCTTTTCCTTCTTAAAACATTTCCATTTTAATGATTCCGAAAGTATTTAATTTCAAGGGCCCGACGAGTAAGTTATTGTTGCAAACTGTATTTATCATCGATTTTTTATTAAGGAATGCAAAGAAATGCTTTTTAAGTCTTATTCTTGTTGGTGAGTGCAGAGAGAGATACAAATCTCATTTCGATCGTATCGCGTTGTTCTTAGAGTAGATTCACCGCCTGTTTTGTATTCTAATAAGTATTTTCCATAGAGAGAGAGGAGTAACCTTAAAAGCAGGTTGTTGCTAAATCATCATTCCTGGGACAGACGATTCCTCTGGATAGATTATCCGGTTTAAGGTTTTAAACTAATGATCTACATACACGACCGAAAAATCATTAGTAAAAGTGAAACTCAATCCTAATATTTGTACATCGTTCCTATTGTTTTGAAATTGTTTCAAGAGGAGTTTTACATTTTCAATTGTTATGGTGGCTGGATAATCCTTATTGTTGTCCCTATTGTTTAATGTTTAATATTCGTGCAGAGCACTCTTATGAAAAACGATTGAGTCTGGCGACGAAATCAATTATGATTAATCGACTGTTAAAAATTATATGGAGCACTTGGCAAATTTGTATATCTTTATATTATCGCTAATGTTGTTGTTGGTTTTGAAAAAAATTACTATAGTAGCACTAGCTATTTATACACCCAATTCTCTTTTTACACGTTTTTTTTTACACGAATTTGATTTAACACGAGTTCAAAAGAAAAAAAATTCTTTTTTTACACGAATTATTATGTTTTAACACGGTTTATATTTATGAATTTCAGATATAATTCCCTTTTTTCAAAGCAGAAGTTATTTTTTATAAAATATTTAATGAATTAAAATGTGTCAGCACGAAATAAATTAAGTGAACTCTAACAAGAACTTTTTAATATTGCTTACACCTAATTCTCTTTTTACACGTATTTTTTGGGAACGTATCTATCGTGTAAAAAGAGAATTAGGTGTACAATCTATCTGTAAACTTTTGGGCAAAGGAAGCAAATCTTTGCGTATGATTTTATTACCCTTTTAAAGAATTTATTGTTAGATGTAAATAATTAGTGGTCTACGACCCTTCCTTAGAGGAAAAAGTCTATGAAATCAAGAGAAAATTTCACGACATTCAGTTTATTCAATAGCTTTAGAATCGCGCGGTTGAAGCCATTCTTTAGAGCGTGTAAACAAGAACACCTTATGACTTTTGTTAATTCAGTTGAAATTGAAATTATGTTTTGAAAATCCTGACAAATATTTGCTATATATTACAATATCACTTCGCTTAATGCAAAAAGATTTCGTAATCTTATGAGTGAATTCGTGATGTTCATGGCGAAGATGCTTTATTGAAATCAGCAACACTTAATTGCTCCCTCTAAGGATTTCAATGCTAAAGGCTCACGGCACTCTTGCCAAGCAATTGTTGGCAAAATCGATATCATTTTCCAAAAAATTAAGGAAAATCTTCATATTTCATCTCTAAAACTAAACCTTAATGAAAAAGAAGTTTTGCATCAAACTGAATACAAAAAAAGTTCGGTATTAGGGGACCTTCCAAGCTGGCAGAAGAAAATCCTACAGACCGCATAGCGTATCCCTATTGATACGAGAAGAAATCGAACTAACTCTGAACAGATCAGGCGACAACAATGTCTATAGAAGATCGTAAACCAAACTGAATGAAGTTGCGCACAGGCAGGCAAAGGTTGACTTGGCGGTACATATGGTAAGACGATAAATTATGTAATGTTCGGACATCTTGAATAGTGAGCTACTCCAAACAAGTATCGCGATTGATTCGACTCCTTACTATTCACAGTTATAGCAATTAAAGTGGGTACTCGTTGCAAAACATTCAGATTTTTGCGCAATAGAAAAATCGCCATCTTCCATAGTCATAAGCATGGACCACACTTTTTTAAAATCTCAGCATAAATTGAGAGATTGTACTTATGAAGATGTGACGCAGCCATTGTATGTCCCGGACCTCACTCCGTCTGAGTAGCATCTGTTTCATCCTCTGCAAAACTCTTCTAGTAACCTAAAGTTAACTTCAAACGAAGACTATAGAAAGCACTCGGTACACTTTTTCATCCATTTTCAAAATTCTAGAATGACGGCACAATGGTGCTGCCAGAAAAATAGCAAAAGCCTATCAATTAATATGACATGTATTTGATTTAATGCCACGAAATTTTTTTTTGCATTCATAGGTTTTTGATTTCCGCTCCTTTAATATGCGAAATTTTAGCCCCAAAACTATAATTCATTAGTTCAAAAAGAAAAACCGTTCTAAACAACTTTGCAAGTCAGATAATCAACTACACATGGCCATCGCATCTACCAAGCAACCAACCAACCAACCAACTAAGAAAGCATTGAACCGAATTGAATTGAATTTAGAAGACAACAACATTTCCGTGATGATTATGATTTAGAGGTATGTTCTACTACTGTTTTTAGATTTTCCCATGATATGCAAACAAACTTAGCTATTTATGAATTTTATCACAAGATGTATTTATCACATTTTCCAATCTCTTACGCACAGGCATACATTGCGTATATACATATTTATATATGCATTTAAATATATATATATATATATATATATATGTATATTTATATACACAAACTGTGTATGCGTATGACTGTAAGCTACATCTGTACGTTGATTAGTTCTTAACCCCAGCAGCAAACCTCTATGTGTTTGGCTTCATATCTATGCTTATATTTGTATATCAATTCATAAACATAATCTAAATATATATATATATATATATATAATACATATATATCTCATAATATATCTACAGATATATACATATGTATACATATATATGCCTACATACATAATATATATACATTTATAGATATATATATGTATGTAGATATATATAGGTCTACATATATAAATTTGGTTTTTATTATTTTTGTTGTTGTTGTTGTCGCATGCACAGAAGAAGATGAAAAAAAGCAGAGAAAAACCAGCATAAGTTATAGTAGTAGCTGTCAGTATGCATGTGTATGTGTATGCGTGCTGTTGGTTTTCTTCTTTCCTTTTTTTTTTTTTTTGTTTAAGGAATTCATCTCAAGCAATCAACCTAAAAAGCGAACGAAACGACCCCAAAATAATATTTCTTCATTCTGAAGAAGGATATTTGTTCGGGTTGGGATGTGCGCCATTATTCATTAATGTGTCTGCCTGAGTGTGTTTATTTAAAAAGCTGCCATAGCATCATTTCATATGCATGCGAGGGACAACATCAACATTATCCACCGAAGATTCCACAATAACGTCAGTTTATCTATCTTGAAAAATCTTTTTGTTTGCAATGTTTGTTGTGTTGTAGGCAATCGTTGTAGTAGTCACAGTTGTTGTGGTTTCATCTTTTATTTCGTTTTTTTCTTGTTTTTTTTTTTTTTTGTATTTTTTCTTAAATATTTTTGTCTTTTTTGTTTTTGTTTCTGTTTTTTTTTTTTTCCTTGTATATGTTCTTTACATTGTGTTTACCACTACGCTTCTGTCAAGACGGTTATTGTACACCGTTGCTATAAGCGTTGACTTGTGTGTGTCGTTCTGTGTTGTTGTCATGTTTTGGTAGCCTCCTTATTATGACATGCAAACTGATGTAAATTTCGTTAGTTTCATTCAACTACTTATGTACAAACACATATATATATATATATATATATATATATATACAAATTGTATACATATATGTACATATGTACAACTATTTGTTTATGTACGATTTTGACAGCAATTTGACATCTTTTGTATCACAAAAATATACGCCCAGGTGACGGATTGCAATTTGATTATCTTCTGATGTACATCAGATCTTCAATGCTTAGCATGGTTTCTGTGCTCCGCGTTGCTTCCTTATATCAATTGCTTATGATTTATATGAGTTTTTCAAGTCAGAATGGTAGAGATTCAAACACACGCACACACATCATAAATTTCAATTAATATATTTTTTAAGTCGGATTTTAGGAAAAAATGCCGCCATAATAAATAATATTTTTACGCACTTATACTACGCTGGAGGCTATAAGATGTTTCTTTTTCTTTGGCTTTCTCCGTCTTTTTCACTGGTAAAACGATTTCATTGCAATTTCTATCGCTTCAAAGCGAATCTATACATATGTAGTACTTTTTGTCTGTACACTTTTTCATATTTGAAAAGATGGCAAGAAATCATTTTAATAAAACTTGATAATTATCAATATATAGTAAGGATGTTGAGTTGTTCTCTTTTCCTTCTCTATATCTATTTTTTTTTTTTTATTAATTTTTATTTTTACTTTAATTTCTATTGCATTTAAATGAAAATCTTTTTCCTTTTTTTAATATCGGGAATTTGGGGGTTTAAAAATTTTGCAATATACTCACGTGGGATGCTAGTGATTGACTTGACAGGCCATGGCTCCAGTAACTTTCTATGCTTTTAATGAACTACCTATAGAAGCAAATATTGATGTTTCTTGAAAAGCAACTTTCCAATGCAGATACTAAGACTTTCTCAGCTAAAACGTTCAGGCAAAAGAGTAGTTTCTTTCTATGGTCGTCCATAACCAAACTGTCATTGGTTTTAAATTCTATTAAAATAGCTCATGTGCTCATTTACCTCAATTAAAAACAGAAGCTCTCTATTATCCGCCTTTAAACGAGTTAAAGGGCTGACCACAGCAGTTTTTCAATATCGAAAATAGTCAGACAACAGTCTGCGTTAATCAGATAAACGCGCCCGCAATTACGGGACGATTTTAGTTGAATTCCTGGCAAAAAAATCTCAAATCTCACAAGGCAGTCTGAGAAGATACATTAACAAGCATTTTCCTATATTTCGGACATTCGTAAATTCGTAAATTTTAGTAAAATAACTGACTTCTTGATAGTTTCCTAAATACGATTCGTTGCAGTAAGACCGCGCCTTTCATATACAAAATTCTTACTATTTTTTTTTACAAAAACGACTGTTTATCAATCCGTTAATTTAAGATACAAAAGACTTTTCATAAAGAATTTTTCTTCAAATATTGCAAAGATTTAGAAACAGATAGACTCCACTACATACTAGTGACTCTTGGGCGTCTTTTGTCAATCATTAAGGATAACTAGGTATATAACAAGTTGATTAATGATAATAATTCAGGGTAGGCAGGTTAAAGAATAATAAAAAAAGAAAATTCGATTTTCATTCCCTGACCGCACACAATACTACAAACTATAAGGAGATGTATGCCAATTTCATTTTCGAAGGAAAATGATTTCGCTTTATGTCTAGAGTACAAAATGCAAACAACACATCTGAAGGCTTTTATAGACGAACTTAATTATTATGAAATAAACAAAAAGCGTATGTGATTTTAATACAAGGCCACCTTGTTAGCGAAATGTGCCACTTGATGCGAACTATATCATCTTGATATTACTTTAATCTTCAATCTGTTAAACTGCTCTTTAATGTGCATTTCACTTTGCTTGTAACTTAGTTGGGAACTGCATGGTATTCTCCTTTTATCCAATACATTCATGTATTCAGAATCGGTCCATTGATCAGGAATTTCACAAGATAGACAATCGATTGCTTAGCGCTTTACCAACGAATATATCAACCGAATAAGCAGATATCTTGAGAGAAGCGATCGATCGATCTTTACACGATCTAGTGGAGATCCTCATTGATTAATAAAATATCTACAGATCAACAGCCGACTGCCTCTTATTTTCGCAGTTAATCAAACAATAGAAGGTAAACAAACGATAGTTCTTTAGACATCGATCGATTGGTTAAATGACTTCTGAAAACCAAACAACTTGTCTTCGCACCCGATTTTTTAGTGAAACTTTATATCTCTGACAGAGGCACGAATGAACTAATCATATAAAAAAAGTAACTGCTCTTTTTCCACCAATCGACCTCCTGATCGAATGGATGTCTCCTGATAAAGTTCCGACTGCTTTATTGTTCCAGCGAGACTATCGATCGATTGATTAGGTATCGCTCGATAAACAAATAATCGAATTGAATTGATCTGATATTTCGTAATACTTAACCGACTTCGTTTTCTTTCCTTACTGGGATAATCGGTCAGTTGACCAAATATCTCGAAATAAACAAACGATAATTCTATACTACCTTAGTGGAGATGTCAATCGATACATAATGTACTTCCTATAAAAAAAAAATGGTCTGTTGTTTATTTTTTTTGTCAAGATATTGATTGATTGATTGATCAGATAATTAATGATAAACAATCGACAGTTTTTTAATTCGTTAATGAATTATTAGTTACCTCGAGAGATACAAAACCGATGGTTCATCGATGGTTCATTTCTAATAGTAATTCTTGTAAAAGTGTGGCTGTTGAAGGATCAGTAACTTAAAATGTCATAAAACTTTTTAAATGATTTTTTTTCGTAAATGGAGAAATTTCTATAAATTCGAGACAGACGTTTAGAAGTCTAAAGAAAAATGAACTTCTTTTTGAAAATTTTGCTACAAAGGTTACCTTTTTTAGCTGCTGTCTTCTAATTTCCGATGATGGTAACACCATCATCCAGTTATTAGAAGATTGAAATTAGCCCATGAGACTAAAAACATTCTATTAAGTAAAAACAAGATTCATGTCCAGCTACCTGTCATCTGTTAGAAAGAAAGGTAAATGAACAAATTCTCACTAGATATTAAAAATAAAATAAATAAATATCTTACTAGGCATTCCTTCGATATACATATGAAGGATAGGACTGCTACGGTTTTTCTTTTTTTTTTTTTTTCTTTTTTTCTTTTTCTTATTTCTTTCCTTTTTCTGTTGTGTACATACATGATTGTAACAACGCCCGCAGAGTTTTGTGACGAAACATTTTTGAAAATTGTCTCTAATGCTGGCGCCAGACAGAGACTTAAACAACAAAAATCAACAAAGCCAGCCTGTCACACTAACGACTTCTGCGAAAACCCTTAAAAATATATAAATCTAACGAGTCTTTTGTATTCGAGCCTAACAGCAAAAGGCATAAAGTACCATAAAATAGTCGTACGTAGCCACGGACATATATGTATATGAATGTGTGTACATATGTGTACACGTAACAGTGTGTTTGTTGCCGTAAATCATGAATATGTTCGTAAAAAGCGACCAATTGAAGGCAGTTCACTTTCCATATCATGCTGATTTAAATATTTACCATTAGAATGTAATTTCTATTGTTGTCACCTGAAAATCCTGACAAATCTTTAAAGGAGGCAGGCACACACAATGAAAGAAACATTTTATTACTGTTAAGCAAATGATCAAACAATGAAAATTTATGAAACCGACGACCGGTGGCGCTAGTGAACATAACACACAAAAACATGAGAAATAAAACATAAAACTTAAATAAGATCAGCTACCGTAAGCTGCAATAAGAAGAATTTGTGTCTGCACATGCAGCATGTCTTATCCCAGCCTTAAAATGTATCATAAAAACTTGAAGAAGAAGCAAAAAAACAGCAATTGTGAGAAGAGCAACGAAACGAACGGGTTGCTTACAGAAGAAAACATTAGCAATAATAATAAAATCGATCTCCTTCTCTCTATCTCTCTTTCTCTTTCTTTCTCTCTCTCTCTCTCTCTCTCTTTCTCTGTCTCTCTCTCTCTCTCTCTCTCTCTCTCGGTCTCTTTCTCGGTCTCTTTCTTTTCCCCTTTTAGGGAGGATAATTTTTTATCCTGCACGTGAATTGGAATTTTTAGTCTGATGTGTGGCTTTATAGCAAACAAAAACTAAAACAGAAACAACACAAACTTGAAACTTTCTACTCCCTAAGTAACTAGCTATGCGTGCGGTAGATCTTGCAAGTTTACGCGTAAGTGAGTGTTTCGCATACTTAAGCTACATCATTGAGACTTGCTTGCTCTTCATAGCAAGAATGCATAATAATATGTGTGCGAGTTCAAGTGGCTAAGCGCGTGCCTTATTATATGTTATGTTTTGTAAAAACTCTTGAAAACAAGAAAAAAAAAAAAAATACAAAATAAACATAAAAAGTAAAAGTACTTTTATACATTTTTATACAGAAAATGTTGTTTTAGTTGCAATTAAAAGAACACATACCTATATAGAATGCTTTCCAAGTGCGTTGTTGTTTTAAGTAGAGAGTAATATTCATAAGTACACTTTAGGGTTAAGGGCATTGGGGTGATTTCTTTAGTACTCTTTAGCTATGTGGTAGGTCCGTCTGTCTTTGTTATGGAATTTAAATAAAAATTTCTTTAAACGCAATCGATTATTTCGTTTCACAAACGATTAACTGTAACTAGTTCATCAACAAACCACCAAAATTGCAAATAAAAAGTGCGCACGTGCCGGCTTATCAAGCATTCATTCTGCTGCCTATACAATATATGTATTTTTTTACTCAGAGTAAAGATTCTTAGCTAATATACTCGGATCTTTTTGTTCTTCCGCTCATCTTTGCGTTTGTTGCCGGTTTGCGCGATTCCGATTTTAAAGCATTTTTCTATCAAATTATTCTTAATAATTAAGAGATTTTATTTAATTATTGAGAGATTTTTTTAAAATTTTCTTATTAGTTTTTTCTTTAAATCAACATTAATTTTATTTAAGTCCATAAAGACAATCAATCGTTATCTTTTGCCATTTTTCGAGAAATTTCGTAACTCCATCTCTCAGTATGTTTTCACGACGCCTTTGTTATCTTCAATCTATCCAATTATTATAAAGGAGTAAAGTGTAAAATCTAGTCAATGGCTCGCATAATGAAGCACGACCTATGGGAAAATATAACCTTAATCTGAGTGGTAATGTTGGGACGAGCTTCATATTCCATCATATTCCACAATTTATATGAATTTTCTCTTCAGTTCACTAAAGGTTCTGGCGTTTAACATTGTATTAAGTGCCATAATCGCCGAATGGACTTTATGAGCCATCAAATAAGACGAATAACGAATTCTCCTACGAGGTATTTGATATCCCGGTATTTACCATAAAGTACATCTGTTATCTAATACAATCATTACAACATGTTTGTGTGTCTTCAAAGCAAGATCTTATAAGTGTATCTTAGGTTGGATGCTTTTATAATCTCTAGAATGAAGCTGATTCTCTTATTCTTCTCTCTCGAAAACCGCAGGTCCAGAATAGCCTTAGACATTAGTCTTGATCACTTAGTATAGAACACCGTTCCCTAAAACCTAACGCGCTACTTTCTATCTGAATGTGTTTTTTTTTCTATCAGTTCCTTATTCAGACGATTCCTAATATATTCAGTGTCTTCCTGTTGGGTTACCTGAGCAAGTCTGTGTATATAATTTCTCTTTTCCGTGAAATGATAAAGTCCTACCAGTTAGTGAAAATAACTATTTTGGTAGTCTAAGTGAATGCGGAAAATTTTGATGAAATGGGAATATGTTTTGCTCCCGTTCTCACATTAACGTTTGTGTACAAAACTGAGCGGTTATGTGGCCTAATTTTTGGCAGTTTATGCTGAAAACTCTCGGAGAGTAATAGGTTCTTTGAAAAAAAAATAGCTTAACTGAAGTTAAACCAAAACGATGCTCACTTTGTAGTCCTATCGTATTTCTTTCTTTGGTATGTGATGTGCGTTTAATAGTTGACTTTGACCGACAGTAACCTTTGAAATTGTTTTTGCTTTAATAAAGCCACCAGGACGTAATTATTTAATGGGCGAATTTCAATCTCTCTATCGCGACTGCCTAAGTTATCCTGATTACATAGGACAGACAGAGAGCTAAACGAACAAAAACCAAACGGACTAACAGCCAAATAGACAGACCGACATATAAAAAGGCAGACAGTCGAACTAGCAGATACGATAACATATAGTGCCATTGCTATGTACTTTTTCTTTATTGCTACATCACATAACGATAAAAAGGACAAAATTCATCAATAGTCCGCAGTCGTAAGAGTTGTGATTATCATTTTTTTACTACAGCGCCAGGTTATTCTGCTTAGAAAAAAATACCAAGAACCCCACCAAGTCCAATTATCTTTAGTTAGCGTAAACAGCTTAACTAATAGAGACTTATGCGGCTCTACGTTCAGTTTCATTGAAAACAAAGCCAAGATCTTGAAATTTTATCTAAGTCCATAAATTTCCTTCAAATTTTTTCTTTTCTTTTCGCAGCTGTGATCGAAATTTAAAGTAATCGGTACCTAAAGCTTTCTCCAGAATCGGCGAAAATTTGTAAATATACCGAATTCTCTTTTTACACGATTTTTTTTACACGAATTTGATTTAACACCAGTTCAAAAGAAAAAAAATGTCTTTTTTACACGAATTATTTTGTTTTTTAATATTCCGGGAATTTTTCTTGAATCTCGCAGACCAAAGAGCGAGTTATTTTTATAAAATATTTAATGAATTAAAATGTGTAAGCACGAAATAATTAAGTGAACCCTAACAAGAACTTTTTAATATTGTTTACACATAATTCTCTTTTTACACGAATTTTTTTACACGTATTTTCTGGGAACGTATCTGTCGTGTAAAAAGAGAATTAGGTGTAAATGTAAATTTATTAGTTATTAGCATTATTTTATGTGTCTCCAAAATGTCTTTCAATACTTTTGAGTTACTTCACGCGATTGTATTTTTCTTTTCCTCGTTAATCTTTGCTTCTTTCGAATATGCTACGTTAGGTAGGTATATGAGTGAATGTTACCAACTGATCGTAATTTGCACTTGCCTATGTTAGCAGAGATATATTGCATTATAAAATAGGAAACTTGCACTTTTACAGCTTGTTTCGAATATATTTAAACATAGCAAATAAAAAGCCAGTATTAGGTATTGAAATATTCAGCCCAAGTCGCGCATTAAATTTATTTATATTTCTTGGCTAACACATATCGTGATTTAGGTTAGTTCGTACGTTTCAGTTATAAACATAGAGTTAGCAGCGCATATATGTTAAGGAGAATTACTTAAGTAAAGCTATAATTGAAATGGTTCCTATTAAGATATTCATTTATTTGTACTCCAATTATCTCTTGTGAGCTTAAGTATAGAATTTCAATTTTCACTGAGTATAAAAATGTATATAATAAATAAACTTTAATGAATAATGTATATGATGAATAATGAATAATGAACAATGTACAACAACGCTATAATGATAGAGCATGAATAACATATAAATGGAAATAGATGTCTTTATTTATACATAGGATAGTCTATGAGCACAATGGGATATGTGTGAGTTAGGGACAATAAATAGCAATAATTAGGTAACAATTGAGAATAACAAAGAGTAGACAATGGATCGTGTAGACGGCGGGTAAGCGACGAATTGAGTCTTCCGTATGAGTGACAATGTGATGTAATTGCAATAAAGACCATTGGACAAAAGCAATGCTACTGATGATCAAATACTAGACTAAGACTAAGTTTTCTTCGATTATCACGGTGTCGTACTTCATGAATTTGTTTTCCGGTGCGTTGTGCGTCGTCTGTGTGTAGCTGTTCGCTACAAATATATTATGCTGCATTTTCTCGCAACTGCAAGGATTCTGTGGGATTTGTTCACCAGGACATAAGCTGCGCAACAGATGTGATAGGGGGTTGACGTAGGTTCCTTCTGTGGAGGCTTAATCCTACGGTGCCCGATGGCACACGGAGTGAGAAAGCGTCACTCACGCCCCGCTGGGAGCAGGGAGGCTCCCAAGCAGTTGCAGATACCAGTTGCGCAACAAGAGCAAAGAAGCCATTGGAGGCGATCTTGTCGGCCTACGGCGTCGGTCGAAGGGCATCACATTCTGTTTGTTACTCAAAAATCGCCGACTAACATTCCTGCCATCATCTGGACTCAAGGACTGCACTGGCGTGAAATTAGCGCACCATGAGTAGATTGATAGAAAATAGGAAATGGAAAGTTAAGAAAAGTAAGAGCCGTAGCATAAAAAACACCCAACAAACGTTTGTTGTTGGCAGAATGATTGCCCAAGTTGTTGTCCAATGATGCTCGATCCGTTTCTGACAAGTGTTATGGCGAATGGGATAGGTTATTGGAGAATCTGGTAACTAGTGTGGAGACTTTAGCCTACTATGAATCACCCCACGGTGGAGATGCAACCCCCGAATGATAACTTATTAGTCAGTCAGCCGCCAAAGGCGTTCTTATCAAAATGATATTGTGTCTAGGAATAAGGTGGATATGGTTCATGCCGACATATTGAAGACACAAATGACGGATTTTATTTTTATCGAGGCAAGTTATCATACGTTATATTTTTTTGCCAAAAACTTCAAGAACACGCGTGAAAGCACTTAATGCGATGTCCGATTAACAAAAAACAAAAAAAAAAAGTGTATAACTTTGGGTTAATAACTACCAAGCAGCAAAGTCGATGAGCATTATATCAATAAAAAAAAAATTGCTTTTAACGAAATAGAACAAAATTAAAATTTATTGGGCATTTATTTATACTTCAAAGTTTTTTTTGTTTGCTTTGTTTGTCCTAAAAAGTAAATCATTTTTAATTTCATTTAATGGATGAAATAAATAAAAATCTTATCAGGCAGGAAATTATTACGTTATTGAGTTGAATGAAAAGAATTTCATTTTGATTATTTTATCGGAAGAGCTTATCGATCGGTGTTCACAGTCTGATAATTCTAAGGGCAGAAGATCGACACTGCACGAGCACAGCAGTACAGCAGCAACGATTGCAAATTATTTGTTAAGCTCGATATAAAGATAAAAAGGAATTGAGATATTTGCAGATAATGACTCGACTAGCGGAAGTCTCTCATTTAACACAAATCATTTTATTATAAGTAATTAACATGCATTACTTTGAGTGAAACGCTTGAATGATAATTCGATCGATTTGTATTATCGCGATCAACTTTCCCCCTTATGATTTATCAACTATTTATTACATACTTTATCGGCTGTTTTATTATTGCCATATAATGTTATTATCAGCAATTAGTAGAATTAACTTTCAGACCGAATTTTAAACGCCCATTATGTGTTTTATGCATGTTTTTAATCAGAGCCGATCCTTATCGAAGTTAACTCTGAACTCTGCCACCTGCACCGAATGTTAAATCATGTCAACATCTCAATCTCTATATTCGCCTTGCAAAGGTCGTGTCATAAAATGGTGACAACATCATTACATATTAAATAATTATGTCTTGTCGTTAATGCTGTGGGGTCTTATAGCTACTCTCTTCCCCACCACTTCTTCCGCCAGACAATCTTATTGGGACAGAAACTTTCGGAAGTTCCTTCAGAAAATGTTCAATTGTTCAGTTGTTGTAGCGATTATAACGATTGAAAATAGTCCCTAAGCCTATTCTGGCTTAAAAAGTCAAGCCAAGAATTTAGATAGAAAATTTATATAAATAGAAAATCACTTTTGTTGAGTTTCAGAGATTTTTCCAAATAAAAGACCAAGAGAACCTAAAAAAAGAAGTGTCGCGAAACTCTTTCACATATTTTATTCCCTACATTATCAAGTAGAGGGAGATTTTGTCTTTCGGTTTATAACATCAACCATTGTGCGCCTGACACCACATAAAACATTATATATATTTTCAATTATTGAACTTCTGGGTTTTATGTATGGCTCTCGTTGATCGGTTGCAGAACTGTCAAGCAGTAACTATTGAAATAATCAATTAAATCATGGCAAACACATAACTGTAATACGACACTCCAATCGAGAACAAGAATCAACTCAAAAAATGTTGTCGAACGCACGCGATAGCTCAAGAACAGCTAAACAGCTAATCTGAGACTTATCTCAGATTGAGAACAGACAGCGCATATATAAAAATTTAAAAGCTTGGCGCACAGATAGTTGCGGTGTATGTGTCAGCTATCACATCCAGAGTAATAGAAAGAAATAGATGGGAAGTTGAGCTCCAGAAATGAAGATTATTGCCGGTCGATCTAAGTGCAAAATAGAAAGGATATCCATTTACTGGACATACCAGTCGTCTATTCTATCATATATATCGGATTTATTAAGTAGTGACTAATTATGGTTGACCAGCTATAACTAACTAATCACTCAAAATAAAATCGAGTCATATCATAGATATCGAATACCGTACGTATATCGTGTCAAACCTTATCAAGCATCGTAACTAACAACTCGTGTAGATGCATCATCTATTACCTTTAAAAAAATCAGAAAACCAGGGGAGAAGTTTTGCCCAAGAATCGAGTCCTAACCCATTAACCCATCGTATCTTTACTAAAAATTCCAACTTGACCCTTAAAAAACGGAAGAAAAAAACAAGTGCAAAGTTACACCCAGGAATCGAGTCTTTCGATTGCCAACACCAGTTGATATGCAATATTTAACCGGAAAGAAGATAGAACGCCTAGTTAACGCACATTTGTTAAGGTTTGCGCACTTTGCCAAAACTCCTAACTTGGCCCCTACAGTATTGTAAAACATATCCACAAGTAAAACAACTTAAATCTTTTATTTTCGTCATAAAACTAACTAAAGAGCCTACTACCAATTATTGCTACCAATTACAATATAGTTAGTCGTTTTAAAAAACTCCCCTACGTAAGACGTAAGACATTAAATTGCTTTTTACAAATTATAGAAAACATATGACGTCACGTTGCTCTTATATATTGTTAATAAGAATGATATGAAGAAGAAAATGAATGAAAAGTTTTATTAACATTCGAGTGCAAATACAAGTTTATGGGGCCAAAGGTTGCAATACAATTACGTTTTTCTAATAGCTTTTAAAGCGCTCCAAGACTTTTTTTTTTGTTTAACTAGTAACTACCTATTATTAGCCAAGTATCGCGCTCAAATTAATATCGCATCATATATACATATATATCGAGTAGCATACGTATCATACAAACATTTCAAATCCAGTTCTTCTATGGGTTAGGAGTACTTCGTAAATAATATGGAAAAACACTATGACACACAATTGATGATCACGCCTAAGGCTTAAAGACGTAGTAGAAGCATTTGTGAGAAACATTTCATTTTTCGGTGAAAAAGTGGCCGTGATCCGGCTACAAAAAAGCTCCCTTGCAAAGTTTATTATAAATATCCTCTCAAGTCATTTGAAAGATTAATGCAGAAAAATGCATTTTTTTGAATACCTGACGCGTACATTGTTAATAGAATTTATTGCAATTTGCATATAGGAGCTTCAAGGTACCGCAGTTACTATAGATTCAACCCAAGGCGGACATAACTTTCTTTGTTATTTTCTCAAACACAGAGTTTCTTTAAAGGAACTTGCAATGGTCTAAAAGAATTTCTAAATTAAATGAATCCAATATCAAACCAATATTCTCACTTATCCCCAAGAGATATCCGTGAAAGGATAGATAGATAGAAGGATAGATGTGTGCATTAGTAAGCCAGCAAAGATCATCTTAAGGCGGTTTTAATTATCTTATCTTCTCATCTTATTCTTGATCAAAATGTTTATAATATTGGGAATTGGAAGTACAAGTAAGCTCGAACCCGTCAGCCAAGGTTTTTACATTCGATATTTGTTCCGAATTTCATTCATTGTTCACTACACTTCTTGAAATATTACGGAGAAGAGTTTTTAACTCTTTTAAGATAAAGCTACCGTTTTAGGTGAATTCAATCTATTTTCAAGTTAGTTCTTTAGAAACCAGCTGAAGGTGTCCGTCTTTCCAATACAGTATATGCAACTTTGAAAATTCAAGCCTCATATTTTCCAAACATTTCGATTTTTATTTTTAGTGGCCACAGCTAGAAAGAGAAAAGTAATGCTTTTTGCTGAAAGGGGATGGGTTGTATTTACAATTTTTCAACATTTTATTCCACTATTGAGATTCTATTCTTTCCTCTTCTTTAATTTGGATTAATTTATGGATATGAAAATTCTTTAGAGATTCGTCAGAGCAAATATACAAAAGAAGCAGTTGGTGTGGTCGATCAATTTGGGTGCATACGAATGAATACAAATTCATTAGATATCTTTTGTTATTTCGCAATACAGTAAATGTTTGCAATACCGCCCGCTTACTTGCCAGGTCGCAAAACATATGACGCCTTGACACGAGTACAATTAAAACGTCAGAATCGTTCTGTGCATTTATATAAATAGATATGTGATACATGCACACACATACAATAGATTTCAATTTTAACCACAAGCATCTTGGAAATGGAGAAAATGATATAACAAAAAATTAAGGGAGAAGAGCATTGTATTCATTAGACGTGGTTAGCTACCATCTACCGGTAAATCGAAAACAATTATAAAACAGAACAAGTTCCACCATTTTTTTTTTTTTTGTTGTGAGTATGTCAGCAACCAGGTTAGGATGAATTTCCACACCTAAAATATACATAGTACACACGATATCTAAATATAACAAGTAGTAGGATGTTTGAAAATGACTTTGAATTTTTTATGTTCATTTCATCATAATGCTTACAACATATCGAGAAGAAAGCTTCAAAGACCTTACGAGCGATGTACATAATTGATTAATATTCCTTGAATCTTTCTAAAGACGTATTTTCTTCTTCCTTTTTTGTCAACTGTCAGTATGTCAGCAGTTCAAACGAAATGTTCTTAAACCCCGCATCAAGTTAGGATAAACTTCTACCACTTTTACGTAGTCTATAGTACATGCAGGCTAACGAAACCTGGAAGTTCTCCTCACTTTGTCGAAACGCTTGTAAAACTCGGAAGGAAGTTTCAGAGACCTTACAAAGTACATATATTCTTGATCGGTGTTAAATCTTGAATACATCGAGACATATCTGTCAAGTCACCCGTGTGCCCATCTGTGTTGAATATTCCTTCGGTCGCAGAAACAAAATTAACTCAAATTTACTCTCCAAATCAACTTGTAGTACCTGTTCAAAAATTAAAAGAAATCGGCTCTGCCTACGCTGAGAGCACTGAACCTACATTTTTTTTTTTTAGTTTTCTTTTAATTTTTTTTTTTTTTCTTTAAGGGGAAGACGTTGGTTATGAAGGATTGAGCCAAAATTTTTCTTATAATTTTCTTACTTCTTCGTCATATGTTAGAAAATGTTGAAGTCACATCGATATCTGATATCACAGTGGATATGTAATGAAAATGTGTGTTATATACAGATTAGTTTAGTTTTAGAATTAGTTAGTTTAGTTGGAATAGTTGAGTTTTCCGTAGGACGAATAAATTTTTTAAGTATTGTAAGCGTATTTTGTGAATCATCGCACCTATACTCGATCCAAAACTAATATATTTGAATTTGTTCGCTCTCTCTTTCCTTCTCTTTCCCCATATCTCTCTCTCTCTCTCTCTCTCTCTCTCTCTCTCTCTCTCTCTCTCTCGCTCGCACTCCCTGTCTCGGCCTTTATTATTTATTATCATTTTCATTTACGCGTAGGTCGAAATTTCTCAAACATTTTGACAAAATTTAGTAGACAGAAATCTTTTGGCTCAGGGACGAACTGGAAGGAATCACTTTTTGAATTGAGTCTCATATAAACTTCTTCTTATAACAAAAAACCCCTTCTAGGGCAACTAGATCGCCATGGTTTCAATGATTTTTGTTAAGAAAACTTAAAAAGTGCAAATTTGGTATATTTTTTTTAAAAAATTTATAAAAAAGACGTTTTTATGCGCACCACTGAAGGATCGGGGTTTAGTCATTTTATTATTTCATAATGTGTGCAACACCCAAAAAAGGAAGCTTCAGAGACCCTACGAAGCATATATATTCTTGTGATCAGCGTGATATGCTGAATTGATTAAACTATATTTGTCCGTCTGTGTGGAGTGTGTTGTCGGCAGTCTCCTGGTCACAGAAATGTATGTATCGTATTTAAATTTCGTAGACACATTCCAAGTTCTTGCCCGCAGGTTGGTATTGGAAATGAACTGAATTGGTGAGAGCAAAAGCCCGCAGTGGAACATAAACTGCAAGCAATTCCGTTTTTTTTTTAAACTAAAATTTGTGGTTTTTTGCTCATTACTCAGAAGTTATAAACGTTAGAAGATTCGAATTTTCCACATATACTTTACGAAGCACTCTACTCTTTACGTGCAAAAATGGAAAAAATCGGACATGCCTATAAAAAGTTGCAAGTAATTTTTGGGCTTTTATGCTTATTTATCATAACGCAAAGACGGAAGACGGAATGTGTAAAAGTACTTTGGACAATCCTCCAATGAAGACATATTGTCTGCCTAACAATGAGTTAATTCGAAAATGGCTATAATCCGCCTGAGTGGCCGAGTAGGCAAGAGTCTCGACTAGCAACTCAATGGTCGTGGGTTCAAATCTCAAGTGCGGTAGAATTTTTAATAAAAGCCGAAAGCCTTCGATGCTAGTGCTTTAAGACTTTAGTCCTTAGAATTTATTCTCTGGCTAAATTTATAATAATAATAATAATAATAATAAAATGACTATGCTAGGGACCGCGATTAATTTTTTGTTAATAACATAAAGCGATATGGGTATCATATAAAAGAACTTGCAGAGTAGAATGCGATGTGGGTATCAAATAAAAGAACTTGCAGAGTAGAATGCGATATGGGTGTCAAATAAAAGAGCTTGCAGAGTAGAATGCGAAAAGCATAGTGATGGGTATGTTACATTCGGCGGGCTTTTCCTTATCCTTTTTATTTCCGTTACAACAACAATTTTTTTGCAGTAATGTATTTATATGTAATCCTACGGGTATCTTTATTATAGATTTACAATGTATACGCAAAAGAGACTCTCTTCTGAAGAAAAATTGTATCCAGAAGGTTTTCCATATGTTGTTCGTAATCACTTTCATTATGACAATAAAAAAAAGTAAGAATGCAAAAGAAAAAAAAAAAACTATTAAAATTTTGAAGAAAAAGCGAAACATTTCTGTTAACGAAATATTTCACACCTTGCACTGATTAAAATCTAAATCACAAAATATATATATATATGTATATGTATTTCTTCTAAAAATGTCAGAATTTCTTAGAAAATGCAAATAAAGCGTGCAAAAATTTAGACAAAAGCAAAATAAAGAAAAAACAAAAAAAAGGAAAAGACAAGAAAGAGAAAAATGATGTCTAATCTTAGATAAATGAGTTGCGAACAGCACTTAACTAATGCTACTAAAGATGCTTAAAGACAACATAAGACTCCTTTAGTCTATATTTTTTTTTTTTTTTTTTTGCGAATTATAAAAACGACATTTATTTTTTTTTTTTATTTTCGATTTTTCATCTGAATAAAACAGTATTTACTTAGTGTATAAAAGTGTAGAAATATTTTAGACCTAAGATTTCTGATAAGATTTATCGAAGTTTTTTGTATGAAAGATCTACATAGAAAAAACAAAAAAGGCAGAAAAAAAAAACATGACAATATTGAAAACTGAAGCAAATACTCTTCTATTCAGAGAATTATAAATCGGGTATCAGCTAAGGAAGCTGTATTCATTTTTAAGTGAATGCTGAGTAGCCGTCACCTAAGTAAGACAGATAACATCTTTCTCAGTTTTCTGATCTATCATTGAGCCGATTGGAATAACATTCACTTCACATGTTTACATGCCCTTGATACAGATATATATACATATAGATATCAAACTTTCGAATGATTTTTGCTATAATTTTGAAATTATTCCTAAGTTTTTAAATTTTCCTCCATAGATCGCGATCGTTCGTTTGCTTAGCTTTTGCAAATGAAATAAACGACCTTTTGAAAGGCCTATCTGTTGGACGGGGGGGGATGGGTAAAAGAAATGAAGGAACACACAAACGATGAAGCATGAGTAAAAGTAAAAATGAATAGATGCAACGATGGACAGACAGAGTGAAGAACAAAAATATGAAAGAACTATGGGAGAAATCAATGAATGAAAAACGCAAAAAGATGTAATTAAAGAAACGAATATGTATTATAAGCAATTAGTTAGATGAACAGACAAACGTATAGAAGACGGATTGGTGAATATATAATTGTTTGCACAGCCGGATGACGAATGAACGACGAATAAGGGAAACGAGAAAAAATCCAACTAAGATTCATAATTGAACTGCACAGCACAGACAGATAAGCATCAAACATAACATAAGACAGACGAGTATGGATAAGATGCGCCAACACATGCAGAACTAATTGCTTAGAAATGTTAACAAGTTATGTAACAGTTTACTCTTCAACGACTGTTTAAATGTTTGCAGAATTTTTCACGGAATACGCGCAAAAGAGTCGAGCGTTACATATGAAGGGATGGAATTTTCTCAACTGTCTCATGATTTCATTGATTGCTACATCGTATCCACTTGCATTCATAATCCTAAAGTTTGAAAAGCTTTTTGATTTGGCTAAAACTCTTTCCTGAGAGATATTTACGCAATCGGGAATGTGCTCTTTAATCATTCAGGTGATTCAATATAGTATCTTTTAGATTTTATTTGTAAAGAAGTTCTTGGTAAAAGGCGTTGGAAACTTTTTAGATGGTATCGACGTCGGCGTAATGTTTTTAATGGGATCAAAAAATAAGGTTACGAGTACGAAGTCGTGGAAGTCTTTGTCAATTTAGTTTTGTTTAACATTTATGTGGAGTTTCATGTTAATATATCCTTGATTGCTCCAGATTGGCTCATGCTTTTGTAAACATACAAAAGGGAATTTTTCGATTTTTACTACATCTACGAAACAGTAATTCCTAACTACCAGCGCACTATTAAATGCATTATTACCGTAGATGAGATTTCGATCTATGTGTATGTCCCGGAAACAACTGACCAAACAAATGAATTTCGTGTAAAAAGCGAACAACGAACGAAGGAACCGCAGCCAAATCGCTCAAAGGTTAAGACTTTGTTGACAGTTTTCTTCGACAAGGGCCGTGTTGTGCTTTATGAATTTCTGTCGCGAGACAATTAGCGAATATTGTTTGAGTTGACATAGGTGATGAAACCGACTTGAAAATGCAAATAAAAATTTTTGGTGTATATGCAAATCCATATTCCTTTTTGATCACATTAGTAGTACGTTCTCGTCATCTGACGGCAATTATGGAAAGTCGTTATAATCTACAAATTCGAGCGAAAATTATTTGCTGGTTAGCTCGCAAATCGCACTTGGATCTAAAAATCTTTGGCAAAGTAAAAGCTTAGGGTCTTTCTTGCAGCAAAATTTAGCAACATTTTTCTTATATTTAAAATTAACTTTAATAAAATAAATACGCGCCTTCTACTGTTTTCTGGTAAACTCACCATTCCACCCAACCATCACCGGTCGACTAATTTTCCTAAATATCTGCGCGGACTCTCAGCTGTCATCTCTGCACAAAAGGATGCTAAAGTTGCCAAAATCATCTATTACGGCAAATGCCACGAAGCTTTCGCCTAACTGATTACGTCATAGTTTATTTAAATTATTTTATTTTATTACTATTGGAATTAGTTATTAAGATTAAAGTCTTAAAGCACTGGCCTCTAAGATGATCGACTGTAATGAAAATTCTACCGTATTTGAGATTTCAACCCGTAACCCAATTAAGTTGTTAGTTGAGATTCTTTGCCTACCCGGCCAGTCAGTCATATAAAATTTTAATTCCTTTAGCTTTTCTTTTCATATTTATTCTTTCTATATGTACCCATCTCCCATGTAGTTAAGCGAAAAGTTCGCATGGATGCGTTGCAATTATCTGAAATCTTTGCAAAACATATTATTTATTGAATAGGAAGATTTTCACGCTTATTGTCTTGGGGAAAAGTTGATTGTTCGCTTAGCGTATACTTTTCATTATTTTATATCAAAATCTAATGCAATTAAACCAAAGGTTTATAAAAATAAAATCACAAAATACATGGGCACATCTATGATATGCTTGTTCTTATAAGTGAATACTTACATACATTACATACATTCTTATGAGTTTCTCGAGCATTAAATAACGATTACTTTTCATTAATATTGTACACTAAGCAATAAATGATAAATGCATGATACAATCATCATTAAAAACTTAAGACTTATACCAGACTCATCAGCGAGTAAAACCATAAAAAGAAAACAAACAAAAAAGAAGCAGCAAGTATAAGAAAAGATGGTTAGAAAACGGAGAAGAACAGAAGTGGAAAAAAACGTGTTGTCAAATGAGTAAATCAAACCAGTAACAAGGGGCATATGGTGGTATGCGTACACGCAACGATCGACAAGCTACGATACGATCATATGTTGTAGAGCTTTGTTAAAAAAAAAAAAAAAGGAAAAAAAAAGGGGACGCTTTAGTCCGAACAATCAAAATACAAAACCGAACAAACAAAACAAAAATCAAAAGTCAAACCATAATAATAAAACATTGATCATATTGGACCACGTTAATGTGTCCATTTCATCTTTTTCATCTATTCAATGTTTTGCGATTGTTTTCATATGATTGTTTCATATTTAAGAACAAAACATATATGTGTGTACACATATATCGATATATATATGTTTATAAGTGTATAATATATTGTTGCGAGTGTTATAGGAATCGATGTTGATGTTTTTTGCCCATTGTCGTTATCATTATTGTAGTAACGTAATCACTGTCAGCTAAAATTGAATATTGTCATCTCTCGACCGAACATGGTCATCTTGCTTGTAATAAACAATCACAGACAACCATCATACACAACACTGGGCACAAGCAAACATCTATAATTACTTCATTGCCGTTCATTCTATTGAGTGTTTGTCTTACAACAGCAATTTGAACATAACTGACTGAGTGTCGATTGTGCGACTACTGTTTAGTTGAACCGGTGAGTAAATATTGCTAAAGCTGTTGAAATTTATGTTTTGTATTCGATTATCTTTGAATAATCATCGTAATTGTTTCGTATCATACCATACTATACGTACGTACGTACGTACGTATTCGAAAGTATAAACGTTGGCATTGTACGTTTGACCGTTGATTGAAACACTGTTTATGAGAAGACTTTTGTTGTTTAAGGTTCAAACATTTGATCGAGTAGTTTTTGTTGGCACATTCACTTTTCTTTGTATCCTTCAACATTTGTGCTACAAAGTACATGCGGCTTCTTGAGATCTATTCTATTAACTAACTATCTATCCCTTACTTTTCTTCGCATTCTATTGTTATGCTTTTCCATTATTGTGCCAACAACTCAGAATGATTTTATGAACCGGCTCACGCCTACTACATAGTCATCCACAGGTCTGCCTGCCCATCCGCCGACCAATGTTGGCTATTGTTTTTCGCAAGAATGTTCAAGATATTTTTATGAAATTTGAGAGATTGTAGGTATGTTGGGCTGGTACGAAACGGTTTTTACTATCACTCCCTCTATTCGCAGCATTTTGTAATGTGCAGGGTGCAGGGTATGCAGCTGTCAGCTTCTACCGTTTAAACTTGCCTTCGATTTATAGTCAATTCTCTTTCGGTTTTGAACGAGTTCTCTTTACAGCTATCATTGATGTTCGTGAGTAGACACATAAATAAACGAGAAAATGAAAGTTATGGGCATCTCAGATATTTTTTTCATACTCTCCATATACGTTGTACTAGATCTGTCAAATGTTTTTAGCGCCTATAAATACGCTTTAGAAAACATTAAAAAAATTACAAACAAAGTCGTTTAGAAACTTCGTAGCCTAACAATATAAAAATGTACAATTATTCTTTAGTACTGCCTTCAAGCTTTCCAGTGATCTCACATTTCATTTCCTTCAGATCTCTAAAGCTATTTACCTTAAGATCTCTTAAGATATCTATAAAAATAATTCATATAAGCGGTTAGGATAACCACTACTCAGGGGGATATCGCGTACGTGTGTAAAAAACAGGGTAATAGTCAGAGGCACAGAGGAATAGGGTGCAGTTACAGCCTATCATCTGTATGACCAACCGTCCGTCCAAGGTTTGGACCAATTTGTGATCGAGCATTCACTATAACTGCGACCATAGACTTGTCATAATTAAAATATGGCTTACTCCACTAGGGAGGTATGCGAACTTGATAGTCACGTTTCTTGTCAAGCAGTCTGTGTATGACACGCTTACATTAAATAGCTTCGTGCATATATATGTTATGCTTTGTGTAGTTAAAGTATAACTGTAACTTACATATGACTGAATGTTTGTATGGGAGTTAAGTTTATAAAAAATTGAGTTGAAAGGTTACGCTTCCAGCGCTCATTATCATATCGTGAATGTACTTTGATATATAAAATAATAAAAATTGTTTTTGTTTTCCCTAAACTAATAATAAATCGATTAAGACTAGCAAAGGACTTTGGGCTCGAATTGCTCTTGTTTTCTAGCATTTCACTGAAGGACGCTTTTCCTTTAAATCCTATGCATATTTTTAATGAATACTTAAGATTTGCATATAAAGCAATCAATTTCGTTTAATTAATGCGTTCAAATTTCTAAGGAGTGATATCTTTATTACTCCTTCCTAACGTTTGCTCTTAGCTTTGCTTATACGCACACGGATGTGTGTCTATCAGTCAGCTTACATACTTGTAGATCTCTCTTATGTGTTGTTGCCGCATTATAATAAGATTTTGTGAGAGATTTATTGCTAGATGTAATCGAGTATTCAGAAAACTAATTCAACTGATATCCTGTTCATGTCTACTCTAATATTAATTTGCATAACAAATTAAAAATTCACGTTATATCTAAGCTAATGCTATACTTATGCCTGCTCATCTTACAAGGCGTTCTTAGGTACGCATATATGAAATCTAATTTATTTTGATTATGTAAATCTTCTCTTTTACATGATTATGTAACCGGTTATTAAATTATTGGATAAATTATTTAACTTGACTTCAGTTTAAATAATATGTTGAGTGAGCATGAAAGTATACACAGCATAGAGTCCAAAGGCTTTACCAGAACACCCTTCTTAAAGGGATTGACTTTGCTTGTTCACTAATTAGTCTATCAACTATATGGTGTTTGGATTATGAATGAATTAGTCTATCGATCATCTATGATATCTACAATCTTAAGACAATGTAGAAAGTAAAAGTTGTAAACTAATTTTCTAATCGTTGACAAGTCAGTTAGCTGGCCAGAAGGACCCCTCTAAACGATTGTATGAGCTCTTGGATTAAAGTAAAAACTACTTACTGTTTTAGAAGGTTGCTCCTTGTGCTAACTGCTACTGATTGATTTTCATTGTTAAAGTTTGTGAATAAGGTTATGGTAAAATCCGCTTCTCTCCCTTGGGATTTTAGATGATATCGCAAAACATTTAATGAACTTTAAGAGGGATCAAATCTAATGTTCGCCCATCGCATGATAGTATATCTGGCGACTGCCTTAGAAATTGACACATTTAAGCCTTTGATTTCTATTGTTCAAATTGCGGGATGGGCCCACAAGAACCCGTTTTGCTAATAATTTATGGGTCAGTTTGCTGAGCTAAACTGTTTTTAAAAATATTTATATGAAATCGTGCATTAAATATCTAAACGCTTGCATTCTTCGGTAAGCAACATGTTCATTGATTAATAAGGTTAATCTTCACAGCGTGTCTTGCGTTGATCAAAGTTGCGAATGGCTTCACAACAAGCAGGAGGCAAATTTTAAAATATCTTTTTTTCGATAAGAAATTGTAGGAGATATTGTAGCATATTATATATATATAAAGAGGATAGACGGAATATTAGCTAACTAGCTACGTACGTTATGATCCAGTGTGGGAATAGTGTGAGTTTACCGCAACAAGTTATATTCAATACTACATAGGAAAATTATTTTAATTATATTGGTAGCTTCCTATAATAACGGCTTTATTTGGTTGGATTAAAGTGTAACACATCACATCCAATTAGTTCGCCCAATCATGACCGCCGCTGTTATTGTTACATAATGGGTTGCGGTCTAAAAACCGTAGCTGAAAGCATCACGTTTTCATAGATGGTAACACCTTCCAGCGTGTGTTAGTAGAAAGTGTGGAAATCCGATTACTCAAAGCATTCAGATATGAGTTCGAGTATGGACCAAGGAACTTGATGATGATTATCATACACCAGTGTTTTTAATTTCACTGAGATATGAAATAAGTTAGAGGAGATTGCAATTGATATCCATGACATAGAATACCGCGGCCTCGAAGTGGTTATAAAACAAATTAATTGCTTTGTGACAATCAACAATCAAATATAGGAATTTGTAAACAGATAGCTCTGTGTGTTTAACGTCTGCACCTGACATGAAGTCTTAATCAGACGGGTTGCCTACAACCATCGGCAATCGATATTCAGTTGATTGACGACCCCTCAGGGAGAGAGGGAATCCCCATTGAAGGGGGCCCCTCTACCCTGAGGTACCGCAATAGAAGATGGGTGTGGACCAACTTCTCGCTTAGTGGTTTGCGTCGAG